>JANZXP010000196.1:46092828-46122001 GCA_027576715.1 Erythroxylum flavicans | reverse complement strand
ATTTAGACAAAATTGGTATTTAATTAGAATTACAAATAATTCTAATTAAAGTTTAATTGAAATTAGATTTTAATTTCAATGAAATAACCAAAATGCCTAAAACCTATTATAAATAGGCTTAAGCTCTATGGAGTTAGTATTTCTTGCTTAACCCTCTCTGTAAGAGTTATAGAGTTCTCTCAACTCGTTCTGTGAATAATGTTAGAGGCTGGACATTTGTACGGCTACGGTGGTTGAAAAAGATCGGTTTTAGGAACAGTTCGAGGGATACAATAAGATAAAGATCAAGCTTTGAAATAAGGTACGAATTAAGTTTCTGCTTTATTACAATTTATGTTAATCATTTTATAGAATTAAAGAAATCTTAGTTTTTAAGAAATCAAAGATTGCGAAAAATTTTGTAATTCTGGCTCAGTTTTCCTTAAAAAATAACATCAAACGAGATGTACATATATGTATATGATTTGATATGATGTTATAAGATTGGACAATTTTAAAAGTATTCCCAAATTGTCTCTCCACATTCATCTGGTTTTGAGAAAATGAAGTATGAAAAAAGGCACAGAGAAAAGGACAAAAGAAATAAAAAATTTAGAAATTTAGTACTATTTTAAAATTTTGACAAATTAAAGTTAGTTAATTAGAAAATTGATAAATTTTAATTAATTTATTTATAAATGAATTATTGTAAATACAAAATATACATAATTTTAATTTTTAAAATTTATTGGTAACTACTAGTATATATATAATTATATGATTCGTCAATAAATTTTAAAAATATGTAATAAATATTGAGTCAATATTAATGTGATACTTAAGTTGTCATTAAAATTTTATTTTAAGGAATATTGTCTTAAAATGATCATTTCAAAATGCAACTAAAATTTTATTTTAAAAATATTAAGTCTGAAACTGAACATTTTAAAACGATAAAATTAAAATTATATTATGGTAAAAATGGAAACATTTAAATTGAAACTTTTAGGTTACATCTGCCGACAATAAGGTGTCGTTTCAAGAGGAGAATAGAAGAGAGAGAAGAGAAGAGAGGAGGGGACCAAATATCCCGAGGAAATAACACTAATCTTGTTTCACAACAACGCGTCATCTACCAGTACACAACAGTCAATTTTATTTGGAACTGAAAGCGCAGCGGAAGAACATGCTGCTATGAGTTCAGGGACATTCTTTCTGATACACTTCGCTGGCGTATTCGCAATTCATCACCCTCCATACTTTCTTTAGAAAATCTGCCCTCACATAGTCACATTCTTGTACTGCACCACAGCATAAACGAAAACATCTTACTGTTACCTCTATAGTTTCTAATACACTGAATGATTATATTTCATTTCAAGTGTTATGTAATATTTGACGTCGATTATTCCGTAACTGTTGCCATCAAATTGTGTGCTTGCACTTTAGTATTTTAAACTTTAGTTCATGCTCATACATAGTAGCCGCCGTAGAAAGAGCTACGGCAAACAAAATACTACAACACAAATGCGTCAACCAAAAGAATAGACTCAAGTCGAGTATTTCCTCGTCACGATAGACACCTGCTATAAAGCGAAAATGACATGTAAGAATGAAGATGACTAAGCAGTCAATTTGATTATCTGTAAGTGTTAGAAATATATGGACTAATATAATTACAACATTAATTTTATATTTATAACCATTAATCGAATTGCCTAATGTATGTTTAATAACTATAATGAGATGGTTAATAAGAAGGATATTTGTACAAGCCGATGGACAGCTCCAAATGCTCTAAAGCCATTCGCGATGAATGTCTTCCCCTTGAACACGATGGCTACGCTGCCAAAAAGGTTCGTTTACGTACTAGCGTGGAGGATCCTCCTCCGGCCAAATCGAGCTATAGTGCAGCTATTACAGGGCAACTAATACACGCGGAAGAGGATATGAAGTTAGAATGGCCTGAGACAGACCCATTTGAATTTGAAAAGGGAGATATTACGTTGGTCGAAGGGGATGCTGGTTTTGGTCTTGCATTGTCCAGCACTTTTAAAGGAAGATTGGATAAACAATGAGAATGTGCGGTAGTCGTCAAACTGTTGGGCAGACGTTTGGTTTCAAGATGTTGAGTTCTCGACTAAAATCTATGTGGAGTTTGAAAGGGCCGACAAAAATCATCGATATGGATAATGACTTCTTCCTGATAAATTTTCTAGAGGTAGAAGATTACATGAATGCGTTAACTAAGAGTCCTTGGGTAATCTTTGGTCATGTTCTCTCCATACAACCTTGGCATCCAACTTTTCGTCCTTTTATTGGTACGGTCTCCCGCACCGTGGTCTGGGTTCGCTTCCCTGAACTAATTGTTTCTAGATATAATCCACACATCTTAAGAGCGCTTGGGAATTTGGTTGGAAGAATGGTTAAAATCGTTGATAACACACAACTCTCAAAACGAGGGAAATTTTCCCGAGTTGTGGTTGAAGTGGATATTAGTGTTCCACTTCACTCCAAAGTCATGATCGATGGAGAAGTTATCAAAGTAGCATATGAAGGACTTCCCCATATATGCTTTTCCTGTGGTATGGTAGGCCATGGGGCAATTGAGTGTCCGTTTGCCCCCAAAGATCTGATCAACTCTACGGAGAAAGAAGGTCCCCAAACCACTACTGGTGCAGAGGCGGTAGCTGATATTGCACCGATGGTGGGTCAACGCAGGGAGAAATACGGCCTCTAGATCTATGTCCAATGCCCTATCCGCTGTCCACCACCAATGGAAACTTTTCCAATATGTGATCACAGATTGCTGACCAACCAAGGAAGATCTCGAGGATCACAGTACTCGATCCTCTCTGAACATGACAATCTTAGGACGTCTTCTACTCATCATATTTTGTTGGGAACAAATGCAAAAGGGTTGACTTCCAATCCAAAAGTTTCAAGGCTACTTCCAGTAGGGCAGCAACTGCTCAGGGTTTAGTTACTCAAGGACCTGTTCCCAAAACTGGGGTAGCTAATAAAAGCAAATCAAAAGTTATAAGTGGGACCAACACATAGGCTAAGGGCCCTATTGCCGAACCAAGCGTCCGTAATAGTGCACGCCCATATTATCAAAGGCCTACATCTGGTCCAGCTGGTGAGAGGCTATCTCCATTTCGACTCATAAAGAAGTCATCCTGCCTGATAAGAACTTCCCAATGCTTAACCATGATGATATGGATTGCGGTGATGACCGTGAGATCCAAGATAACTTGGTATACACTCGTATCCTTCCATCAGCCCGCCCACCTGATATCAGTCATCCCCCTCTTGGAATTAATGATGAACTCATGGTGCAAGAATCTCAGCTAGACGCGGTTCCTGAATTGCCAATGATTACCACGCATGGTGGGTCGTCGACAGTTTTGGTAAATGCTCGGGATTGAGAGTGTTTATCTTCTACTTTCTCGATTGTACTTATATCAATCTTCCTATGGAATTGCCAAGGCGCTGGGGATAAATCCTTTAGGCCTATTTTAAAGAACTTTATTTGCATGCATAAAATTCTTCTAGTAGTGCTGGTTGAACCCAGAATCAGTGGAACTAGAGCATTGCAGGTCATCAGAGTTGGGTTTTCCTTTCTCATTTCGAGTAGAGGCCTCTGGGTTCTTTGGTGGGATTTGGCTCCTATAAAAGTCAGAGATATCTGTTAGAATTCTGGCCGCCCATCGCTAGTTTCTCCATACAAATATAGAATGGGATGGTATCTCCTTTGACTTTATTACTATTTACGCTAGTCTATCTTATTCTTGTCTGGACTACCTGTGGCAAAATACGCGTAAAATTGCAAGGGTTACTAGTCGACCTTGGTTATTAGGAGGGGATTTTAATGCTAAACTAGAGGCTGCTAATAAACGAGGAGGATCTCGACATCAACGTATTGAGAATGTTAAATTTTGTGACTGTGTTCATAATTGTCAACTGCATGACTTGGGATATTCAGGGCTAAGATACACTTGGAGGAGGGGTAATATTCTTGCTCGGCTGGATCGTATGCTCGGCTCGGACACTTGGTTATCTTTATTTCTTGATACAACAGTCTCCCATCTACCCTTTATCAAATCAGACCATCGGCCTTTCCTAGTTGAATTTGTTCGATCTGCTCACAAAACTCATTCGGGTAGTTTTTTTCGTTTTCAATCAGCTTGGCTGACACATGAATAATTTGACAATGTGGTACACAGGGCTGGAACCCAGATCCTAATGACATTTCCAGCTCTTTTACTTCTTTGGAGAAAACACTGCAACATTGGAACCAGACTACTTTTGGCAATATTTTTCATCATAAGAGGCGCCTTATGGCTCGACTCTAGGGTATTCAGAAGGCGCTTGAGACAGATGTCACCGACTCACTTCTGGATTTGAAGGAATACTTAATTCAGGAGTTGGAGAGAGTTCTTTATTAGGAAGAGTTGTATTGGCATAAAAAACCCAAGTGTCAGTGGCTTGCACAAGGCGACAGGAACACAAAGTATTACCATGCCGTCACAGCAGTGAGGCAAAGGACACTTCAGTGAAATTGTTAAAAGATGATTGTGGGAATTTAATCTCAGATGCTTCGAGTATTAAATGCTTGGCCCAAGACTTTTTTTGAAAGTTATACTCAGTGGATGCTAATTGCAACCCTTCCATTCTTATGAAAGGTTGTTTTCCTTCTCTTCCTGATGGTGCTTACTAATGTTTGGGACCTGTTGATACAGAGGAGGTAAAATCATCAATCTTCGGTATAGCTCCTAACAAGGCTCCAGGCTTTGATGGTTTTAGCTCTTTATTCTTCCAATCTCAGTGGAACATTATTAGGCCTACATTGGTTGAGTTTGTCCAGCGAGTCTTCCGTCATGAAGTCTGGGATTCTACATTGAATCATACTATCCTAGCGCTCATTCTTAAACTCCCATCTCCCTCCTCCATTGCCCATTTCAGACCAATTGGATTATGTTCAGTTATTTACAAAGCTATTGCGAAGGTGGTGGTCAAGCGAATCAAACCGTATTTAGCGAATTTGGTAACTCTGACGCAATGTAGCTTTGTGCCGGGGAGACTAAGTACTGACAACATTATTATCACTCAAAAAGTTATCCACTCTATGAAGTTGAAATCCAGAGCTAAGGGATTTCTTGCTATTAAAGTGGGCTTAGAAAGGCATATGATAGACTCAGGTGGGATTTTCTTCAGGATACACTTTTGGACATCGATTTACCTCCTGGTTTGATTAATTTAATCATGAAATGTATCACAACGGTCTCTCTGCAAATCAACTGGAATAGGGACTTATCTGAAACTTTTTTCCCATTAAGAGGTATTCTCCAAGGTGATCCACTATCACCACACCTATTTGCACTTTGCATGGAGCAAATGGGCCATTTAATCTAGCTTGCAGTGGAGAAGAAATTATGGAAACCCATCCACTTGAGTCGAGGTGGTCCTCCTATTTTGCATTTATTTTTTGCAGATGATCTCATCTTATTTTCAAAAGCTTCGTTAGACCAGGTTACCATTATCTGGGAAACGTTGAATAATTTTGTTCAGCATCTGGCCAGTAGGTGAACTCAGCTAAGACACGTTGCTTCTGCTCTAAAAATGTCCATTCTTCTCTAGCTAGAACGCTCAGTGAGGAGTTAGGTTTTCGTTTGTCTTTTGACCTTGAAAAATATTTAGGAGTGCATATATTGCATGAAAGGGCTAGTAGACGTACATACCAGTATATTCTTGATAAAGTACATCAGCGTCTCTCGGGTTGGTGTGCAAAACACTTTTCATTAGCTGGTCGAGTCATATTGATCCAGTCGGTGATCTCGTTGTTGCCTATTTATACTATGCAAATGGTGCGACTACCGCTCATCCTATGTGATGACTTGGAAAAGATCATTCGCAACTTTCTTTGGGGTGGGATACTGGCCATCGAAAGCTGCATTTGGTGAAGTGGGATTCGGTGTGTGCTCCAAAGTCTTTGGGAGGACTAGGTATCAGAAAAGTCCGAACTACTAATGATGCTCTTTTAGTCAAGCTAGGTTGGCGATTGGTATCACAACCAGATACTCTGTGGGTACAGGTGGTGTGCTCTAAATACAAGCTTGATGTGGCTAAGTTACCGACTGGGTTTAATTCTCCAGGAGGCTCTATAGTCTGGCGAGTTATTAAAACAACTTGGAAGTATGTGACGTAGGGACTAAAATGGACTATCCGTGATGGCTCCCTAGTGCGGTTCTGGTTAGACTCCTGGGTAGCAGATTTGGGACCTCTTTGCAACTTAGTACTCTCTGAATTACCTGAGGCCATATTGTCTTCTCATATTAACTACTATGTTGATGACACTGGTA
The DNA here is from genome assembly GCA_027576715.1 of Erythroxylum flavicans. Lineage (NCBI taxonomy): Eukaryota > Viridiplantae > Streptophyta > Magnoliopsida > Malpighiales > Erythroxylaceae > Erythroxylum > Erythroxylum flavicans. The sequence goes on along the minus strand of JANZXP010000196.1, from coordinate 46,115,660 downwards.
CCTGAGACTAGAGCTTGATTCAGAATTGGCTTCCTACTACCGTATGCCATTACATTGCTACTATCCCTCCTCCTAGACTAATAGTGGGACCAGATACCCTAAGTTGGGGAGCTTCGAATGACAGTTGTTTCACAACGACTTCTGCCTACTCACTAATTGAAGGACTCCTGATGGTGGAGTTTGGCGTTTGCTGTGGTGGTGGAATGGGCCACAGCGCATGCGATCTTTCCTTTGGCTCTTGGCTAGAAATGGCCTCCTAACAAACCAACAACGTGTAATCCGTCATCTAGCTATAGATAATGCTTGCTACTTGTGTGGGCTGATGGAAGACTCCTTGCATGTCATCCATGATTGCTCTAAGGTACATTCAATTTGGTCAGCCTTCTCTATTTAGAGAGTTATGGGCAATTTTTTAAAACTGAACTTAATGGACTAGATTAGACATAATCTTTCTAATCATACTGTGATCTCAGGATTTAAATGGTCCACCATCTTTGGGGTTTCTTGTTGGCTACTTTGTTCTTGGAGAAATAGGACTTTGCTTAAGGAAAATTTTTCTTGGCCAAGCTCTCCTCTGATCATTATTTTGGATTTTGTGGCATGGATTTTTAGAGCTAATTTTCGGTTTGGTAACATTCCTCTTACCACTGGTTGGACAAAGGAGCAGCTCATTGGGTGGACAAAACCTCCTCATGGATGGGTCAAGTTAAACACAGATGGGGTTTATAGAAGTTCGTCCAACTCTGCGTCGGCGGGTGGATTGATTCGTGATAACTCTGGTTTATGGCTTGCAGGATTCGTGCATAATATAGGCACCTGTTCATCCTTTTCGGTTGAGTTATGGGGAGCTTTTATAGGGTTAAAGTTAGCTTAGGATCTTGGTTTCCGGCAAGTGGAGCTAGAAATGGATTCGCTACTTATTGTGCACATCCTTTCCTTTTTGGGCATGTTACAAGAATCTTCTGCTCCTTTGGCCTATTATATTCGGTACCTGCTCATTAGGAATTGGCAGGTGAAGGTACGACATATTTTCCGTGAGGGTAACCGGTGTGCAGATTAGCTAGCGAATTACGCACACTCTTACACTTTTGGTGTCACTATGCTTACTCATACGCCTTTAGGGTGTCTATCTATCCTCTTTGAGGGTATGGTAGGGGTGTCTTTTCCTAGACTGATCTTATAGTTTGTTTAGTTTCTGTTTGATTCTTCGTCATTTTATCCCAAAAAAAATAATTTACTAATAACATTTGAGATACATGGTAGTACGCTAATAACTATATATTGGCCTATTAAACCATAGTTCATCATATTTATGAAATGACATAATTAGCCTCATTCTACCCATTAGAGTTGAACATGTTATAAACATAACATATGTTGAAAATGTGTGTGTGTGGTGAAAGTTGGGTCTTTTACTATAAGCTTTCTCTCTTGCACAAGAATTATTGAATGTTGATAGGTTGTGGTGTCTTCAATAGAGAGAATGCATCTAGATTCTAAGCCCAACATTGGAGATATGTTTATTTATTATGTAGTTAATGCTCTAAATAGAGTGTGGATTTTGGTATTGTGGTTATTAATGATTGCATTTATAAATAACAATTAGTATCAGAGTTTCAGGGTAATTTGATTTTAGGGCTTATATTTGGGTATAAACCCATTTTGGTTTTTTGGCATAAATGACTTCGAAATGAAGCATTGAAGGTGTAAAAACTATTATTGGTTGTTGTTATTGCCTTTTAACTTTGTTTTAGGCAAATGAATCACGATTTTTGGGTGAGATTTTTGAAATTTTTGGGGTTTTCGTTAATGGCCGAAATGAGTTAGAAACTTTCAGATTTTAGAGTACTTTTGGCTGAAATGGGTATCAGAAATCCGTAGAGCATGAAAAATAAAAGAAAACCCCTCAAGTCTAGTTCAAAATGGGTGGTCGGAGAGAAAGTTTCAAGCTGGTCGACCCGTGTACCTAGCTCAGGGTTAGGGACAACCCATACAGTGTCGTCCTAGTCCCTGTTGATAATATATATTTTTATTTTTAAAATAATAATATTTTAGAAAAAATTCTGTACACTAGCAAATGAGGGCGTGTGAAAGGTCATTTTAGACCAATTTTTATCATTTTGGTCCATTTTTTATCCTATCTTTTCATATGTTTATGCACAAGATTAATCAATACTTTTTTATTTGATAATTCTAATTGTTTTTAGTCTTATTGTGGCATAAATATGATTATTTGTTGACAATAGTAAATGTTTATTTTTTACCTGTCGTAAAATTGAGTATGTGAAACTATTTGTGATAAGGAACTTTTAAATATTAATATATGTTTAAAATATTTTGTTTTTCCTTTAAAATAACATTAAGATCCATACGAGTAATTAATTATCTTATTCATAATTACTACTTAGTAAAATTTTTAATATGGTGAAGAAATTTTATTGAAATATTATGAACAACACAATTTTTCTATCCTTTCGATAGTACATTGATGATTTGGTTGTAATATTTAATAAATTGTTCATACCTGTGAATGAGTTCTACATTTGTTTAACGAACTCTAGCGTGAATGATATAATTAATTTTGAAAAAATGAGCATAAATTTCATGATTTTATTTTAACATGCATATCATGGTTATGGCTCTTGGTTCTCATTAAGCTTTAAGCAATCCAAGAGTCTCTGGCATCTTGATGCTGAATGGAACGAGCCACAAGTAATGGGTGGAATATCGCATGATGAATTTGACTCTCATGTGAATGGACTTGGCCTTGAGAATTGATGCCCCACCTTAACCCACTGATGATGCTACTGAAAAGGATAAGAAATCCTATGAGGAGTGAGAATACTTTAACCGATGTTGCTTGATGATTATGAGGTATCACATGGATGAAGCCATTCGTGACAGTATTCCTGAGGCTGATAGTGCAAAGGATTTTCTTGCTGCTATTAAGAAGAAGTACAAGAAATTCTCAAAGAATGAGAAGAATGAGTACTTAAACATGCTTTATCACACCATTTACGATAGTGCAAGTGACATTAGGGTTCACATCGACAAGCTCATGTGTTACCATAAGCTTAAGGCAATGGATATGGACCTTGGTGAGGATTACATGGTATGGTTTGTAATGGGGACTCTTCCTTATAAATTTGATTCAATCAGATCAAGCTATAATACTCAGAAAGAGCAATAGATTGTTAAGGAGATGACTGCTATTCTTGCCAACGAAGAGGATGACATGAAAAAGAAAAGGGCAAGAAGCATCTCCATAATGACAAACCACAACAATTCTCAAAAGAGAAAGTTCACTTCTAATAGCTTATGTGACCAAAAACCTTTCAAGAAGAAAGTTGTTAGTCCTAAAGGAAGTGGACAGGCAGGCTCATCTTCTATTAGTTAGAAGAATAAATTTTTAAAAGGGAAGTGCAACTTTTCTCAGAATTTTGGGCACAAGAAAGCTGATTGTAGAAAGCTCAAAGCTCACATAGAGAAGAAAGGTAATTGTCTTGTGATGGTTTGTTCAAAGTCCAATATTATTGATGTGCCCTCAAATACTTGGTGGTTAGATATTGGAGCAACAATTCACGTTATGAATTCCTTGCAGAAACTGACAAGTCGAAGAAAGCCGACTAGTTCTGAGCAACATGTGTATATGGGAGATGATACCATAATCTAAATTGAATTTTTTGGGACAGTTAGACTACAGTTGAATATAGGACATCTTTTGGAGTTACATGATGTCGCTTATTTACCCTCTATTAGGAGGAATTTGACTTCTATATCTATTTTGGAAAGACTAGGTTATAGTTTTCTTTTTGGAACTAGAAAAGTGACTTTGTATCGGGACTCTCTTTTGGTGGGGAAATGGAATTTTATGTGAAAATTTATACAAACTTGATTGAATGATGTTGTTACTGTTTCTTCTTCATCTTTTCTTATTACTAATGTTGGTTCCAAATGTGTGAGGTCGGATTTGAGATCTTCTATGTTATGGAACAAAGGTTTAGGCCATATTTCTAGACACATAATGGAGAGGTTGGTAAAAGATGGTGTACTTCAGGATCTTGATTTTTCATATTTCACAGCCTGTGCTAATTGTATTAAAGGAAAGTTAACCGCCAAGGTTAAAAAAGCAAAATAGACAAGTGCTTAGAATTATTGGAGATGATTCATACTGATATATGTGGACCATTTATTCAACCTACTATAGATGGTTATAAATACTTCATCACTTTTATTGATAATTTTTCCCGATACAGTCAAGTGGAGCGCGTTCGTGAAAAATTTGAATCTTTGCATGCATTTCAGATTTTCAAAACAAATGTTAAGCTTCAAAAGGGGAAGAAAATCAAGGTAGTTAATTCTAACAGAGGTGGAGAGTATTATGGGCGTTATGATAAGAGTGGAAGAATCCGGGGCCTTTTGATAGATACTTGCAAGAATGTGGTATTTAAGCAAAATACACAATTCCAGGAACATCTCAGCAGAATGGAATCAGTGAAAGAAGAAACCGTACACTTCTTGATATGTTGCGATGCATGATGATTCATTCTAGTTTGCCAGAATTTTTGTGGAGTGAGGCATTAAAGATAGAATCTTATATCTGGAATTAAGTACCTAGTAAGTCAGTCCTAAAGACTCCATATGAGTTATGGTCAAGTAAGAAACCAAGCTTGCGTCATTTTCATGTTTGGGGATGCAAAGCAGAAGTAAAACCATATAATCCACAATCTAAGAAGCTTGATTTAAAAACTATTAGTGGTTACTTTGTAAGCTATATCGTCAGATCAAGGCGTTCTAGATTCTATTGTCTATCTCACACGACCAGAATTATAGAATCAGATGAGTAGTCTCAATTGTTGTACTGCATATATGTTGTTTTAATGGTTATTATTATATTTGAGCATCTTCAGGGCCTAATCATATGTAGTAAATATATCCTATTGATATGATATTGTATATGAATTATTTGAATGCCTTTGGATGATGGAAATCGGTATGATGGTTTGATTATATTATCCAAATGCAAGAATGTTAGAACTATATGGACTAATATAATCACAACATTAATTCCATATTCACAACCATTAATCGAATTGCCTAATGTATGTTTAACAACTACAATGGGATGGTTAATAATTTACTAATTACATTTGAGGCACATGGTAGTACCCTAATAACTATATGTTGCCTATTAAACTATAGTTCATTACATCTATGAAATGACACAATTAGCCTCATTCTACCCATTAGGGTTGAACATGTCATAAACATAATTTATGGTGAAAATATAAGTGTGTTGCTGTGGATGTGTGTGTGGTGAAAGTTGGGTCTTTTACCATAAACTTTCTCTCTTGCACAAGAATTGTTGAATATTGATAAGTTATGGCGTCTTCAATAGAGAATGCATCTAGATTCTAAGCCCAACATTAGAGGTATGTTTATTTATTGTGTAATTAATGCTCTAAATAGAATATGGATCTTGGTATTATGGTTATTGATGACTGAATTTATAAATAATAGTAAGTAGCCAGTATGCTCCCAAACATCAATACCAAGCAAGGGAGCCAAAGTTGTGATGGGCAATAATTAACGAATTATATCACAGGTAAAATAAATAAGAAAAAATACATATAAATTTAACGTGATTCACTCTTTAATTTAGGCCATGTTTACGGGTCAAACTCTAAAAAAAATCTTTCATTAATAAAAATTAGCAGATACATAGAGTAAAAATTATCACTACAAAATAGTGGCACGCACACACAAAGTGTTTTCCAAATTTATTATCCCTAAGATAATATCCTCATTATTTTGTTACTCACCCTTTTATGAAAATGTTTCCTAAAATTACCCCAAATTTTATTTTCTCACAATCTTTGAAACACACAAATGACTCCTTAAACTCTCTCTTTAACTCACCACATATTACCCATATATGCATATATCATATACGCTAAAGAAAGAGGGAGGGAAGGTCTATTTATAGACCCTCCACTGCTTAGCTTGCTTAATCCAAGCTATTGATAGCTTACCAATATAAGCTGCTTCTTTTTTAATCTTCTAAATCATTATATGGCAGTACCCCATATAAGTCGGTACCGTCTTATAATTCTCCTCCTACTGACTATATAGGGTTTACTGTCACTCCTGTAGATGATCTACAGAACTTAAATTTTTCCCTTGGTAGAACTTTTGTCAACATATCTGATCCATTCCCATCCGTATAAAGCTTCTCAAGCTGCAATAGCTTCTTATCTAACATCTCTCTGATCTAGTGATATCTCACATCAATATGCTTTGATCTTGAATGGAAGGAGGAATTCTTCCCACGGTGAATAAAACTCTGATTGTCACAAAACAATCGATATCTATTCTGCTGAAAACTAAGTTCATCTAAAAACTTATTCATCTATAGGAGCTCCTTGCATGCTTCAATTGCAGCAATAAATTCCTCTTCAGTGATGAATAAAGCAAAACATTTAATGGTAATGATTGTAAGGCAATACCAACTTATATGAGGTACTGCCATATAATGATCTAGAAGATTAAAAAAAAAATACAACTTGCTACATTGCATTAAGCAATCTAGGTGGTGGAGGATCTATAAATAGACCTTCCCTCCCTCTTTTTTTAATGTATATGATATATGCATTTACTGGTGATAAGTGGTAATTTCAAGAGAGAGTTTAAGGAGCCATTTATGTGTTCCAAAGATTATAAAAAAGTGATTTTTGAGATATTTTAGGAAACTTTTTTCTAAAAAGTGAGTGACAAAATAGTGAGGATATTTTCTTAGGGATAATAAATTTGAGAAACACTTTGTGTGTGAGTGTCACTATTTTAGCATGTCATTTTTTCATTCTCTGTACTTGCTAATTTTTATTAATGGAAAACTTACTTTGGCCATTGGACATAGCCTAAATTAAAGAGTGAACCATATTAAATTTATGTGTATTATTTCATTGCTTATTTTCCATGTAGGTTATAATTCGTTAATTTTTTTTATCAAGTTAGCCCTTTAGTTACTAGTGGATCCTGTGCTAGTTCAAAGGGCACATGAAAATCTGTTAAGCATCCATTCACTAACTGCTAAAAAGCTTCCATAATTATGAAGCTTCCCAAGCAATTGCAGAACAAGAAAATAGCAATGACCAACTTAAGACCTCATACATTAGTGTTGAAATGAAAATCTCATACAAGAATCAAATAAAATATTCTTTATCACATTAAATATATGGTTAATAAACCTATAGCTGAACGAATCTTATAGAAGCATGATGAACATTTAAACCGTCATTTTTAAAAGATTGAATGAACTTAGTTACTTGGTTTACGGTTGTCTCAACCATAAGCTTCTTTGATTCCTTGTCCACACTGAGCCACTATATAAAAAAAAGGTCAGTATAATATGCAAAATAAATTTAAAAATTTGAGAATAACATCTTACCACCCATCTTGATCCTTGGCAAAGTTGCACCTTTCACATTCATTTTTTGTATCAGGGCCTCCAGAGAACCAAAATTGGCATCAATGGCCCAACCAGTGAGCCATGCGATGGTTCAATTCGCCACCTCTTTCCTGTCATGCCTAAGGCATTAGGTAGGGAAATCATAGAAGTGAGTTGGCGTATTTAAAAAAGAGTAAACGTACACTACTAAGAGCAAGGTTCTTCCAGAAAATGGAGTGGTTGAGATGGCCTTTAAGAGAGGTAATATGAACATAATAAATGGTGGGTTTAGAGATCTAAAAAAAAAGAATTAAGCAAGGACGAGAAGAAGAGAACCTCCTCTATTGAACTTGATGGCACTCTGAAGTTTGAGGAGGGTAGAGGAATCACCCTTTTGCATAACATCGCGGAGTTGATCAAGGGCCTTGTTGTAATTGGTGATGTAAGTTTGGTGGTGCTTTAAGTGGTGAAGCCGCATAATCTCAGTGCTAATAAAAGGTTGTTATCTATATTTTGATGATAGTGAATCACAGTACAAATAGTTGTGTTAACAGAATGAGAAGGAAATCAGAAGAGAGAGAAAAGAAGGGAGATACGTAGAAGGAGAGAAAAAAGGAAAGGGAGATACACGGAGAGAATTCTAGAAGAAGAAGACACTATCCAATATGTTATATCCTCGCTATCTGTTACTATAACGTATTAAATAGACGTAAGGGATGCTAGTATAAAGGCCGGTGTTTGATAACAACGGTGTGGGTTTATTTAAATGTTGCGTTGCTATTTGACAATGATTATAATATTTTTATACATAACATTTCTTTCTCCTTTAGAAAACCTTGTCCACAAGGTTTAACAAAAATTATCATCAAAGAGGTTCACTGAGTGGGCAAAATATAAACAACCGTACCAACTTCTTTTCATCTCTCGCTTTAGCAGCCTTTGCATCATTAGAGAAACGTGTTTTGGCGGCATAATCCAATGAATAGACAAAAAGAAGGGATGAAACACCCACACATCCACCTGATGCTAAGTTCTTGGCAAACCATTTCCAGTAGCCATCCTTGTCTTTCTTGAAGTTAAACATCCTCTTGAAGTAATATTTGAATGCAAAGTTGAGGGCATGAATGGAAAAATATCTGATAGTGTTTGTAGTATTACCTCTCCAAAGAGTAATTACACCCTCATCCTCGATGGTCCAAGCAAAGCAGTGAGATATACCTTTATATGGTTCAGACGGCTGACTGATTTTACTCATCTCATCTTGATTTTGAGTCAAGAAATTTACACTACAATTGGGGCAGCAGTTATCTTCGAAACAACAGCTAAGACTCCTTCTATAAGGAAATCCACCATAAAGTTGCCTTTACCTTTCTTAACTAGTGCTTGTGTTGGTTTATGCCCTTGCAGCCAATTTATGTTGGTTATAAATTTATTTGTATGACAATATTTTATTCAATAAAAGGCATTCTTTATCTTTGTGTGTTTGTTATTATTTAATTATTAATCATAAAGATAAAATCCATGGAATAATTGTTATGCAATTACAAATTATACTGCGATCATAGTTATGAGATTTGAATTGCATTTGTTATATTATTCTTAAAATATTCTTAGTCGTAGTTTCATCAAGACGGGATATTGATGAAATGGTTAGACTAGCACATGCTTGTTTATTTCTTATGAAAAAAGTAATTGATCTCATAGATTAAAGTGTGAAAACACTTAAACAAACATGTGGGTGCTTATTAGACAATAAGTTCATTGAACTGACCCGATTATGAGAATCCCGAATGGAATATTACTTGTGTATCTGTGGATTATCTCATTATGATGGTTGTATAATTGATCCTTAGACTTGAGATTACCAAAGTTATCTCATGTAATCTCATGTAGGAATTACTATATTTTTATGCTACTTATGTTCCACTCTTGGAGTAGTTTAATTTGGTAGTTATCGGATATGGTATGAACTATATGAGGATAGTTGAGTAAATCAATAAAGAATTCGTTGTCCTAAAATAATTAGGAAGAATGTTCTGCTGTTTTTGATTAGTAATAATTTTGGGAATATCTCGCCAGAGTAAATTGAAATTTGGAAAAGTTGTTTCCAAATTTCAATTATAAATTATTAACTAATTAGCAAGAACGAATATGATTGAATTATTTAGAGTAGACACGAATTTCATACTCTAATTACAATTGGAACATTAGATGACGAAATGATTAATTTATACGTCATAGCCATGCATAGACAGGTTAAATCAAACTACTTTGACATTCCTAATATTTGAGTGGTCATGATATGTTGCTAGACATCAATTATGATCTGTAATTATAAATTGTTTAATTAAGGAATTAAAGATAAATTAAAAGAAGTTTTACTTTATCTAATTCTAATTGTGAATTATTATTATAGGGGAAATTTGAATTAAGTTTGACTTTATTGAGAAGTTTTAGAAACTTTAAGGAATAATATGTGATATTTGATCTTATAAGGACTAATTCATAATTATGACAAAATTTTGACTTTAGTTGTAATTTTGATAAAATCCAAATATATGAAAAATATGATTTTTCATATAAAAGGAAAAATTAGAAAATTTAGAGCTAGTACTTCTTACATTTTTCCTCTAAAATAAAATAATAATAATAATAATAATAATAATAATAAATTAATAATAATAAATATAATTGATAAAAATAAAATACAAATACAAATAAAATACAAATTAATAAATTATTAATTTATTATTATTATTATTATTATTATTATTATTATTGTTGTTGTTGTTGTTGTTATTGTTGTTGTTGTTGTTGTTGTTGTTGTTGTTGTTGTTCCCCATGGTTAGGGAATAACAAAGCCTCATAATCCTTATCTTTTTCTAACCAAATATAAGAATAAATAAATGCTACGAATATACTAGGAATAGAATTTCTATTCCATTGAACTAAACATACCATTAGGGTACATTTGATAACTAGGAATGAAGACGTGTGAATGAGTATGCAACTTACATTCTTTAATTTTGACTTATTTGGTTGTTAGTAATACATATGACAAGGATTGACAAATTTGAAATAAATTTAAAATAATCCAAAATGTTTATTCCTAGGTAGATATGGGTGTAACCTGAAATCAAATATTAGAAATAAAAAATAAATAGTCGTAGGCAAAAAAATTGAATATTTTCTCGTATTTATTCAACATAACTTCTTTTTTCTCCTCTTTTTCTTTATGTTTCGTCTCAACTGAAACTCTTTATTCAATGATTTTATATCATAAAATAAATTCATTATGATTTTTTATTTTAATATTAAAAGAAAAATCATACACAATTATTTAAAAATTAATAATTTATTGAATTATTAGAAATAATTTTAATTTAATTATTTATTAAATTCAAATTTTTATTAATAAATAATAACATAAAATATTTTGATGAATTATTTACAAAATCAATCAAATAATAATCAAACATAAGTTAAAAATTATCATTACTATTCTTAATATTTGATGTCAAACATTGGTATAATTATTAATTTCTATAATCTCATTTCTAATACTTGCATAGTAAACACGCATAATCAGTAATTATATTCCTATCCCAATTCTTATTTTTCATTCTCATTTATATTTTTTTATTTCAATTCCTTCATTACTAGTTATCAAACAAGGCCTTAATGAAAACATGGATAATTGATTTATGATAATAGGCCAATCTTGGAATCCTGTGAAAGAGTTTTCAAAACAATAAAAGGAAGCACCACTTACTTTAACACAAATGATCTTCTGGTCACGCTTTCTTAGACTCCTTTTATTAAACAATAACTAATAATTTTTCAATAGTTTGTTTTACATACTTAACTTGTTTTGAAACGATAAAAGGAAGACTAATGACCAAAACACACTGACACACTTTCTTAGATAAGTAATATAAATGATACACTTTAACATAAATACTTTCTTTTCTAGATAAATAACCCACGAAGAATTTGTAAGTGCAAATTTTTCCTATTCTTTCAAATGGGTCAACATGATTGTATTTTGTGTACTTGATTTTTTTCTTTTTAATTTAACCCTCTTGCTTCCCTTGAGTTACTAGGAAGACAGGGACACAATCTTAATCGTAATACACTAAAACCCATTACTTACATGAATATGTTAATCGTGACAAGCATCATTATCCGCTCCGATGCCAATTGTAAGAATTGTAAATAAAAAAACTTAAGCTCTGACTTCATATAAATATTAAAGTTAATAGGAACACACCTTAGATCCAGGTTTATTTGTATATCTTTAAGTGTAAGGAATTAGAGTTCTTTCCTTTGTGAAAGGTTTTTCATCTCTTTGCTTTGTTGTTGTTCATGATTCTTTGATGGTTAAAAATCTAAGATAAAACTTTTTGGTTATTTTCTATGCTATATTTTGTAACCACGGTAAATTTAGATAGAGACAGGAGAAGGATTTATAAAAATTCATGACTCAAATATCTTTTAAATTCAATAACTATCATATTGATTATTTCAATAGAACCAACCCAACAAGTTATATAGGCCAATATAGATTATTAAAAATAAGAATGTCTTAATATAATGTTCCTTGCAAGCCAGGCAAAACAAATGATACGCGGGATTTGTAGGATAGAAGTAATAGTGCAGATAAGTCGACTTTCACCATGCAGCCTAGCAGAAAATGAGGGGACCTGTCTGTATAAATGAAAATACAATCAATCTACCGGATCATATGGGATACACGTTGAACTAGGTGTCTTAGAAAATGGACATAAAAATAAGGAGAACTAGGCAGATGATTGAGATTCATCAATAGTTCGTCACAATAGGCATAAACTAACAATGTCTTCTATTCCATTGATATGTGTAGGACAACACAAAATTTGCAGATCAGGGTGGAAGAAGAAAAGAATAAAGAAATTTGTTTAACATGAAGACCATCATAAACTTTTTGAAGCTTTGATACAACGATGCAATTTCGTACAGACAACTGAAAGGCCATACGTACTCATGCATCTCCATATAGTGATATATATATATATATATATTGTTGGTATCAGTTTAACATGCTCATTTGTAGATTCCCATGCCCACACCAGTGTCTCCGCTATATGACTGGAAGCTATCTCTGGCTTTGGAATAGCATACATAATAGAACTGGGAAACAATGGATGTAAAGAAAGTAAAAGCTGCTCCCGCAGCAAAAACTCCCTTTCTCACTGTCTGGCAATGGGGAGGATTTTGGACCCCAAAAAACGTTGTGTACTTGGTGTGGTAGGCATTCCTCACTGAACCGGCCAACAAGCAAACCTCAGCGATAAAGAAAACAACCCTGATAGAGAACAAGAAAAAAAAATGTTTCATTACATTTTATCTTAAACATGGTACATAGCCTATCTGTAACCATTTAATGGTTCACATACCAGGATATTATAAAGAGAATAACTGCCCAAGCTCTTGGCCCTCCGGGACTTAAAGGCTTGCCACAGCAGAAGCATCTACTTGCTGTCATTATAAGGATTTGGCCGGCCATGAGGAAGATGAAGGCACCGACACCATATCCAGTTGCAATGTCCGAATCGTAGACACAAAAGTTATAATTCTTATCAGTATCCTGTTTGACTGTGGCCTGCAATTGCGACAGAAATCTAGGTAAGCAAGCTAAACTGGCAGTAATTGATTAACAAGACCACTCTGCAGTAAAATTGTTACTGATTTGCTATCTTGGCAGGTATCCACAAGTCACAACTCTTCTATACCAACTGAACCAGACATTTTCCAGCACAAATGACAAAATCTTGGATGAAAAATGACAAACTTACCACACAGAAATCAAGTTGTCTCATCCATATTTAAAATACTGGCGCATAAACTTCTATGAAGCATGATCTTTGGTTTTCTTATGTATTCAAATGAATAGAAGAATGAGAAAGAGAGAGAGACTAGAAGAAAAAGAAAAGAAAAATCCGAATCCTTTTCAGCTTTTACGTAGTTGTGAAAAACTATGAAGGCAAGGCACCAAGTCACCGACCATTGGCAGAATAGGAAAAAAACTTCTTGTTAGCCCATAAACAGTATATATGCTAACAAACAGTGATCCAGAATCAGTTGGTCTCAACTCAAAAGATCTGTCAAAGAAGCAACTTTTACTGATCATAGCCACTCACATCTTGTTCATGGATTCAGTTCATTTCTTATTTTATAGAGCAAGTTCTGAGATGAGGAGAGATCTGGTGTTTTTATTCCTAAAAGCACCATTTAAATCAAATCCTTTTAAATAACACCAATTGCCAAATCTACCGTTTTCTTCACTTAGGCCAAACCTAAACAAACATCCAGATCTGAAAATGCTGAACACAATTTAAAAAATAAAGTTATTCACTGTTTGCTTCATAAATAATAAATCTGAGAAACAGAATATAAAAGTAGCTCCTGAATTTTCTGATTATGGAATGTCAAACCTCATTTCATGTGCAAACTTCCCTTTATTAAAATCAGATAATTTATTAATCTACAAGATTTGCCCAAAATTAGGTTTCGATGAGGTGAAACTATGTATTAAAACGAAACCCAGATAGCATATAATGGATTACAAGCTAAAATGGCCTGCAAGAGATTGTCAGTAGCTACTTGATGCAGATAAGATAAAAAGGAAGAAGGAGGAGAAAGGACCACTCACAGTGCTTCTTCTCTGCTCAGCTGCAATAGCCAAACCAAAGGCAATTAGATCAAAGATGAAGACTATAATCAACAGCAGCTTCGAAGCCATGACCTTTGAGCTTGATAACCCACAAAAATCTTGTCTTTTCTCTCTCTAAAACTCTACTCTCTATATCTGTCAGGTCTCTCTGTTTCTGCTCAATATGTATAATAATATCCAAGTTTTTGTATTCAGCCAAGTGAACCGGAGAATGTGTTTAAAAAGATGTAGCGTAAATAAAAAGGAAGAATTTACCGAAAGAAAACCAATTTAGAGACTAATAATTAACAAATGAACCTCATAAGAAAGAGTAGCCTATACGTGTATATCCACCTCAAATGATTGACGAACGAGGAGCTGCCAGGGTTTCTAGTAGCGTAGTGCTGTTAATACATCGAGTAGAGAGTAGGCAAGTTAGTTAGATCCGTGACCACTTTTTTTTGTTTGAAATTGGAAGGTGAGAACCAGCAACATTCCAACTACCGACATAAAAATGAAAAGAATTGGCTGTGGAAACATGTTTTTAATCATGTAATCTCTCCTTTGATCACTGTTGTGGCAAGTTAATGTACACATTTTCATGAAAAGAATTGGCTGTGGAAACATGTTTTTAACTATGTAATCTCTCCTTTGATCACTGTTGTGGTAAGTTAATGTATACATACTTTTCTGGTAACACAGGAAAAGCTTGTGCCTTGTGTTCGGTGTACGACATTGTGGGTGAAGGAAAATGGAATAGAGAATCAGAATAGACATCAGATCCTCGCATATGTTCCAACATGTTGGTAAGTCGATCGTGCCTTGGAAAGATAGAAAGTAGAACTAAATAACCTTGTGTATTTGGTGATGCGTGAAAAAGTGGACCTCAAAAGCAGGAAGTGGGGGACCATTGCTTCCAGTGAAAGTTGTCATCTCACTGTCGTTAGCCAACAACCGGAGTCTGCAGAGCCAGAAGCAGTTTATGGATCCATTGCGGGAAACTGTTGACCGTGAATTAGCAGTAGGCATGATCTTTGCATTTGTTATAATATTGAATTCTCGAGTTAGATAGTGTTTGACCTAATTCTAAATTAGATGTAAGTTTTGAAATCAAAAAAAATAAAATATGCATTTCGAAGAGTGACTCCGCCTAAATTATATATCATTGAGGCTTGAGATTTTTTGGGTTTTTTTTTTATTTTGGAGTTTGTCAATACTGAAAGATATTTCAAATAATCTTTAAGAATATTTGTAACCTTTCGTAAAAATTTTATGTCAATTTCACGTCGTAAATAAAAGAATTTTAGCTATTATTTAAATATGTGAACTTGTAAACTAGAGCTTTTATTAATTCTCTTATTATATAAGAGAGACAAAAGGTCGAGAGGCCATATATTACCCTTGCATGCACAATTTATTAATACTAAGTCCCACACTTAAGAAATTAAGAGAAGATATTAGATATTTTTGTTAGAACATACAAAATGATCAACAATCTACTAAATAATAAATACCATGTCATGACTAAAAGGGTAGATAAATGCATTATTCAACTAGGTTCTAATATACCATTTTTCATATATTATTAGTGTATTGTTAAAGGAAAAGTTGATATTTTTTCAAATGAAATAGTTAATTACTTAAGAATATATTGTTTTATAAGTTAATGAAGAAAAGTGATGTGGTTTTGATTCAGGTATATAATTTCGTTGGACATTGAATGTTTCAAACAACTTCAATAAATGTAAGATTGTGCCCTGATTTTGATTCATTCGCACTAATCAATTTCATTACTTTTTTCAATAAAAGTTAATTTCAAATTTTTTTAAAAACAAATTTAAACCACAAGAATTTTCTTCATTCATTTCAAACGATATGACATTTTTTTCAAATTTTCCATAGATACAAGTTGTGTTTTTTTCTTTTACTCAACTTTACAAATTCAGAAATTTAAAAACGAACCTCAAAATAATTTTGGTAACCTGCTTGTTTCTATTTTTATTTTTAAATTTAGTAAAAAAATCTGTTTATTTGAACTCTTTTTTGGGTTTTTTCTGATTTTCAAAAATTATAAAGACTATAAAAATGATTTTTATTTTTTGTTTCTATTTTTCTTCATAATCTAATTTACTATTAACTAAATATGTATTATTTAATATATTAATTATTAATAAGAATTATTCTTTAATTTAATATATATTTACTTAACTAAAATTAATTATTAATATGAATTATGAATAATTTAATTTTACTTAATAATTTTATAAACTTTTGTAATTAAATTAAATAAATTTAATCTAATAATTATTAATTAATATAATTAGATATAAAATATCTTCAAAATATATAATTTTAAATAAAAATTGATTTAATAATTAAATAAAATTTAAAAATAATAAAATAAACTCATTTTTGTTAATAGTTTATTGCTAAATATCGTATAAGAGATTAAGCTAAATTTATTTAAATAGAAATATTTTATCTTTAAATTTTGTCCGATATATAATAATAATTATTGTTAAAAATATAAGTACGTTATGGTAGGAATTTCTGTCAGAAGAAGAAGTTTGCAGAAGAAGAAGAAAACAGAGGAAATAGTCGACAATCTTTTTTCCTCATTCTTTCATTACTGCTAGTTTAAATAGAAATAACCTCCTACTTACAAGGAAACAAGAAACAAACTGATCGTGGATATTTCCACTACATTACTGAAGGAGAAAATCAAGCAACTAAGTTTACACCACTAATAGAGTTAATGACTACAAGGACCAAGTCTTCCAGGTCTGCAATAGATCCTCCTCACGTCCGCTACATGTATTTTGCACATATCATTCCTCTCTGCTACAGATAATCCTTGACCTCAAGGATTGAAATGTGGGTAAGTATGGGCAAAACGGTGACGATTTTCCCATGTTGCATCTTCTGTTGGAGATCCAACCCATTTGACAAGGATTTCTTCACGCTCTCTATACTGCCCCTTCTTAATAATTCGACGATCCAGAATGTCCTCAGGTTGTGGTAGGATGGTTGATTCGTCAGAAACAGGAGGAGGAGAATTTTGTGAAGGTAGAGAACCAATGTGTTTCTTCAGGAGACTTACATGAAAGGCATTATGGATACGAGCATCTGCTGGTAGTCAAAGCTTGTAAGCCATAGAGCCCATCTTGCCAATAATTTCATATGGTACAAAATATCTGATAGAGAGTTTGAGAGAGCGATGAAAAGCTACCGAGTTCTGTTTGTATGGTTGCAATCGCAAATACACATAATCCCCAACTTGGAAAGTAACATCCCTACGATGAAGGTCTGCCAATTGTTTCATCCTGTTACTAGCAGAAGTGAGGTTCAAGCGAAGCTCTGTGAGTATTTCATCTCAGTTGCGTAGGACTTCTTCGACAGCTTGAACTTTGGTGGTGCCGGGACTATAAGCATGCAACTTTGGAGGAGGGGTGTCGTACACGACTTCAAAAGGGGATAGCTTGGTTGCGAAATGGACAAAAATATTGTAACTAAATTCTGCCCAAGGTAGCCATTCTTTCCACTTGTGAGGTCTGTCGTGGGTGTAATAGCGCAGGTACTGTTCGAGCACTCAGTTCACCACTTCCATTTGTCCATCCGTTTGGGAATGATAGCTGGAACTCAAGCAAAGAGATGAACCCTGCAATGTGAAAAGTGTCTTCTAAAAAGAGCTTATAAATACCTTATCTCGATCACTGATTATAGAAGAAGGAAAACTATAAAGCTTAACGATGTGGCGAATGAATTCTTTTGTCACAGTTGCAACCGTGAATGGGTGTTTCAAGGGAACAAAGTGAGCATATTTGCCCAGTCGATCAACCACTACCATGATCACATCAAAGCCTTGAGATGGAGGGAGACCTTCCACAAAATCCATGGAGATATCAGACCATATTTTTTCTGGAAGTTGTAATGGTCGAAGTATCCTGTAGGGCATTGATTCTCAACCTTACATTGTTGGCACACAGAGCATTCTTTGATGAAGTTCTTGACTATATTCCTCATGCTAGGCCAAGTGAAATAAGATTTTATGTGTGCAAGGGTCTTGTTGAATCTGAAATGGCCTCTAACTAGTGAGCAGTGATTATCTGATAGAATCCTTGGAATTAAGGAAGAGGTGGGACTGATCGTGATCTTTCCCTATTTAAATAAAACTCCACTTTTGGTTAGATAATTACGAGGAGATTTTAACTCTTTAAAATATGGAAGAGTTGTTGTTTCGTGCTGTAGAATAGGCCACCAATTTGCTTGGACATGTGAAATTGCAAGAAAAGAAAATTCTGATTTATGTGAAAGTGCATCTGCTCCTTGATTTTCAACTTCCTTTTTGTACTGAATTTGCTAATCATATCCCAATATTTTGGGAAGCCATCGAATTTGCGTAGGAGTTGAGATCCATTGCTCCAGGAGATATTTGAGACTTCTTTGGTCTATACATACAATGAAAGGTCTACCCAACAAATACGATCTCCATTTTCTGATTTCCTTCACTACAGCCAACATCTCCTTATCATATGTTGACAGTGGCAAGGAACTCCCCTTCAATGCTTCACTAAAAAGTGTGATTGGCTGGTTATTCTGTGATAATATTGCTCCAATCCCAGTTCCACAAGCGTCACATTCCACAACAAAAGGCTAATCAAAATCAGGTAACTTTAGAACAGGAGGAGATGTGAGAGCTGATTTGAGGTTGTTGAAGGCGGCTTATGTTTCTACAGTCCACTTGAAACCGTCCTTGGTGGTTAACCGAGTGAGAGGGGTGGCTATGCTCCCAAATCCTCTAATAAATTTTCCTGTAATATCCTGCAAGCCCAAGAAAACCCCTTACCCCCTTGACAGTAGTAGGAACCGGCCATTTTTGAACTGCCTCTATTTTTTATGGGTCGACAGCAACTCCTGCCTTTGAGATTATATATCCCAAATAATCTACCTGAGTAACCCCAAACTTGCACTTGGACCATTTAACTACCAAATAATTTTGAACAAGAAAGGATAAAACAAACCTGAGGTGACAAAGGTGCTCTTGCCACGTTCTACTATATATCAATATCTTATTGAAAAATACCAATACAAACTTCCTCAGGAACGGTTGAAAGAGATCATTCATTAGACTCTGAAAAATTGCTAGCGCATTTGCAAGTCTAAGCGGCATAATCACGAACTCGTAGTGACCTTTGTGGGTTCGAAATGTTGTTTTGTATATATCATCTTCTTTAATTCTGATTTGGTGATAACCGGATCGTAGATCGAGCTTGGAAAAATAAGTGGCCCCATATAATTCATCCAACAACTCATCAATGACTGGTATGGGATATTTATCCTTTACTGTGGCCTCATTTAATTCTTGGTAGTCCACATAGAATCGTCAAAAGTTGTCCTGCTTTTTGACAAGTAAAACTGGTGAAGAAAATGGACTGATACTAGGACGTATGATACCTGAATCAAGGAATTCCTTAATCATATCTTCGATGGCCTTTTCTGATAATGGGGGTAGCGATAAGGTCAAAAGCTGATAGGCCCATAAGTTTTCTTCAATGTAATTCAGTGGTCTTGTGACCGTGTGGGAGGCAGTTGAGTGAGAGGCATAAAGACTGCAGGAAATTCGTTTAAAAGAGCCTCCAAGTTTCTGGGCAAAGTGTCAGATTCTAGCTCCTGTTGGTTGTCTTATAAGGTGACTTTTAGAAGATATCCCATACCTGTAAGTTGGCATAGCTCCCTCTCCTTTAAAGGTACCAATTCAGATTGTGTAAGGCCATGAAAAACATGTTGCTTATAATTGATCTTGAAGGACATTTTGAGCTGTTTGTAATCAGTTTCAAATGGCCCTAAAGTTTCTAGCCATTGAACTCATAAAACCACCTGACTTGTGGCTACCAGAAGCACATAAAAATTGGCAGTTATGGGGTAATTTTAAACCACTAACATGAGTCCCAAACATTGCCCCTTACACTCCAATTTATCACCATTGCCAACCATCACCAGAAAAGACTTGTCGCGGACAATAGTTACACCAAATTTAGTGGCCACAACTTCATCAATAAAGTTATGAGTACTTCCGCCGTCAATCAAGATAGTAACATCTCGATTTTTTATTTTGCTGATTACACATAATGTCTGAGGATGAGAAGTTCCTGACATAGCATGTAATGAGATTTCTGGAACAAATTCTTCTTATCTTACAGATTCTTGTATCTCTTCCTCAGGATCAAGTGTACAATCTCCTATCATGAATAGTTGAGGACGTTGGCATCTGTGTCCAGGTGCAAATTGTTCTTCGCAGTAGTAACATAACCCCTTTTCCCTTCTCTCTCGCGCTTCTTAACTTGTCAATTGTCGTATTGGAGGAGATTCCTTCGTGGAAGGTGCAACATCGAGTATTCCTGCAGATGAGTTGGTACGATTAGTACTGGGCAAATTCGACCCCCTGTAAGTGCCTCCAATGATCCCTTTTTCTGTAACGAATTACGCTCCTCAATGAGTCTCGTCACAGCAATGACATCTGAGTGTGTCTTAGGTTGCTTGATGCATACATCTAAACGAATCTTGTCCTTCAACCCTGCAATAAAACATCCCACCAAAAGCTTTTCTGGTAAGTGATCAACCTTGTATGAAAGTTTTGCGAAAACTTCCTGATAAGTGGCTATGACAGTGGTCTGTTTGAATTTGGATAAGGCCTTGGAAGGATCCTCATAGTCGGTGGGACCAAAATGAGAATGTACTGTCTGAGTGAATTCGTCCTGTGTAACTGGTCCTTTGAACTTCTCGTACCAACGGTGTCATTTTAAGGCAATACCTTCCAAATGAAAGGAAGCGAGCTGCACTTGATCTTCAGGCGCGACATTCTTAAAGTTGAAATATTGCTCCGCCTTATACACCCATCTTGTGGAGTCTTCGCCATTAAAATTGGGAAAGGAAAGCTTAAGGTGGTGTTGGTGGTTTTGATGGCCAGAAGGGAAAGATGAGTGTTCATGGTTGTTAGTGAAGGAGTTGTTTTGGACGTGGCTGCTGGAGGGTTTGTCTTTGTGTGGGTAGGTGAATTATGGTGAGGAAGAGGGATTAATCTCATGTTCAGAGTTATGGGAAGCTATGAGGGCTTGGATTTGTTGGTGTTGAGATTCTTGAGTGGTACATATGTATTGGAGTTCGGTTAAGATAGTTTGCAAGGTATGTTGTTCTGGTCAATACTGGACTCATGTTGCCCAAGGACCTCGCTCACCTCATTGTGGAATTCTGCATTGCTCTGGTGTCGAGTATTCATTTAAGCCAGCCTGTCTCTGATACCGAAAATGATAGGAATTTGTGTAAGAAGAAGAAGTTTGCATAAGAAGAAGAAAACAGAGGAAGAAGTCGATAATCCTTTTTTCCTCGTTCTTTCATTACTGCTAGTTTAAATGAGGAAACAGTAGCGAAATAACCTCCTACTTATAAGGACAAGAAACAAAATGATCGTGGATATTTCCATTACATTACCGAAGGAGAAAATCAAGCAACTAAGTTTACACCACTAACAGAGTTAACAGCTACAAGGACCAAGTCTTCCAGATTTGCAACATATCCTCCTCATGTCCACTACACGTATTTTGCACGTATCAGATTATAGTAACAACTAAACAAGTTTTTATTTTTATTAAAAAATAAAAATTAGAAATCACAAAAAAACAGTTAACCAAATAGTCCTTAACTCTTTATATTTAATTGACCCAATTTTATAACTTGACTCAAACGTGACCTGATCCTAAATACCAGTCTATGTTCTAAATTTTCTCTTATATCGTCTTCTTTCATCAATGACCAGCCTAGGACTTTATTTGTTAAGGTTCACTATGATGCAAGACTGTCCATTTCCCCAATCCACAAGCACTGGCATGAGTCTTCACTCGCCTCACCTCACCTCACAATAACTCTTCAAGCTCGGATTCCCGTGTCAAAAACACTTAAGATACCGTTGAATTTTTAGTAAAGCTTTCACCTTTAGAAGCCTTGCAACTCCATAGTCCAAGCACTACCCCAAATCATTGTGGTCATCCCAGAACATGTTTTGATTCGTGGTCGAATACAACTTCTAATCTAATCTTGGGGCTGAGTTTAGGAAGCATGGTTCTAGATGGGATCAAAGGGCCCAAAGGGATTAGATGGACTTCAGTTAATATTTTAAAGGCTACGTGACCTGATGGGCTTGCATGGGTTGCATAGGTTGAAGTGTTGTAGGGGTTTGAAGTACGCAGGCTATTTGGCAAGTGCTGGGATTAGTTTATGCTTTGTTGTTTTGCTTTACGTAGGATAAGCTTAAAATAGGTTTTACTTTCCTTCTTGCTTTAGGATTTCGTCGAAGTGCTGCTTGTAAGCCTATATAAGGCTATTGCCATCATATTTTAGGCAGAGCTTTTGCTTTTTGATTATCAATACGAAATATTTGCCCAGTTTACAAACAACAAACACTTGCCATCTTATTAAATTCTCCTTGTGGCCCAAAAGGAACAAAAGTGAATCTCCATCCACCATAGCTGATCGTCTCCTAACTAAATCAGATTAGGAACGGGAAGCCAACATCCGTCGTATACAGATTAGTGTTTGTCACGTCAGACCACACGTTCACTAGAATTCCTTGGCCTAAAAACCACCAATGCTGGCCTGCTCAAAGAATCCCACTTTAGGTAGGATCTTATCATCGGAGTT
>JANZXP010000196.1:46069334-46090645 GCA_027576715.1 Erythroxylum flavicans | reverse complement strand
AAGTATCTCTATACTTTAGCCTATGAGATCGGCTACTTCCTTCATAAGGAAAAACACAACGTATGCTAGTCTTTTTACGTTCTATTAATGTCCAATCTTAATAGAGCAATGACTAGGAACATTTAGGAATAATACATAAATGCAATATGAATCTCATAATTATAATCTCACTATAATTTCATTTGCAATGTATAATTATTCCATGGACTTTATCATATACATCTAAACATGTACAAGATAATTAATGTCTTTAAATAATTTGTCACTAAAATACAACCAAAGCGATTGGCTGTAGGGCATAAACCAACACGTAGGTGTTGCAAATCGATGGGCAATCCCTTTAAAGATTGCTACCAGGAAAGTTATTTGCTATCCATTAATCGAGCTATTCCCCAATCTCTTAACTATAATCTCAGCAGGAGATAATAGCTCGATACCATCTCCCACGGACAATGATCATCCAATGACCTTAATCAACATGACCTTTGATCTAATAACTACATCAACCTTATAATAGTTCACTTAACTTCTAGATAACGATCAAGAAACCATCTGAGTGGTATATAACTCCATTTAGTCCGATCAAATTTTTTACCATAGTGAAAAGGAAGAGACAGTGAAGCATAATAAGAAAGCAAGAAGCGATAATAAAGAAGATAGAGAAGAGAAAAGAAAGAGACAATTGGTGTTCTATAATTGGCAATAATGGAACCCACCCCTTTTAATTGGTTTCAATTCTTACTATAAATTTTAAAACAAACGACAATAAGAAAAATTGAAAATCTTGACAAGATTAAGAATTCAATTTGTTAGGACATTGGCAAAAAGAACTTTAGGCAAGAATACATTTGCAACAATTTAAAAATGTGTTGTTAAAAATTAATGTAAGACAATAGTTTTTAAAGTATTGCATGTAATAATATTAAAAGGAAACGACAATATTAATTTATTGCTACATATAAGAAAAAGGCAACAAAATTAAAAAAGAGATTGCAATAAAGTTTTATATATGCAACATTTGAAATTGTTACTATAGTTACAGTCATCTATTTGCTGAAGGGTATCTACTAATGTTACATATTTATTTATATAGTTACTTACTAATGTATATCTAAAATATAAAATTTCTTTATTTACTAATGAGTATTTAGAATATGTCTAAGAAAATTAAAATACGCATCAATTTATTTAATAAAGTTAAACCACATGATACAATTGCTCCAAAATACACAAAATTACTGTAATATATACACATAACCTTAAATTGGTCATTTGTTTTTTTAGAAAATTAATTTTTTAAATTAATAAGAGTTAGAGTATAACATCTGGAGAAATAAAAATAACAAAACAATCTTAAAGATTACCATCACTAGCTACCATAAATAATAAAATAACAATGCTTTTTAATTAAAAATTAATTGATAACAAAAATGAAAAGACCAAAGTCAGGAGAGAATAATTATCCTACTTCAAATAAGCCAAGAAAATGATGATGTTGTAAGTAAATATTGATACAAATGAAAAAAGTTACAACGAAAACGTTGCATTAGAATTGGGCCACCATCTTGAACAATAACATTGTTACTTGAGACGATAATGTTGCAAGCAGGAAGGTCCACAGAGGCGATTAACAAGGCGATCATCTACTCACCATTTTCTAGCTAATTATTAATAGAGAGGTAATTATGATTCACTTTTACTTTATTTTACTAGCTTTTTCACTAGTGACTAATGCCATTTTTAGTTACTTTTGTAGAATTTTTTTAGTTGCAAAGTTATGCGCTTTTTAATTATGATATAGCACTTATTCACTATATTTATTGGCATCAAATGGTCATTGCCATCTTAAGTTATATGTTGTTAGTTGTTCAGAGCATGGTTGGCTATACTTTTAAAAAAAAATTTGTGAAAATCAGTTGGTTCATATGATACTTATAATTGAAACTAGGATATGCTTTGGACTTCAAAAAGGTCACCTTTGATTGCTTCTTTGTCTTGAATGAGATTTAGTATTCAAAATGAGTAAAATCCTGGTCTTGAACTACTTGTAGTTAGTAGTACAAAAGAAAAGGTATGTTATACTTCCAAAGGACTTTGAGAAACGTTACAGAGCCAATGTGAAGAAGCCTAACACCGACTTCGAATTCTACAAATGATGAAGAGTTATTAAAGCACATGTAATTTTCCTCGCAATTGTTGAGGATTGTAGAATTTGCCTTTTTATTTTATACCAATAAAAGCACATGTAATTTGTTTTTTAATTTTGAATACATTAAATATTGAATTTTTAAGTCCTTATAGTCTATATATTATATATAATTTTTTGGTCATTTATATTTAATAGTATATATGCAATTAAGACAAACATTAATATCTATATACTGCTTTTAATATATATACATGTTGCCTATATAATCACAAGAGTTTGCTTTTACTTTAAGTATTATTAGTAGCAAAAGAAAAAATTGTTGCCTTTGTTGTTACAAATTGTTGCCTTATCTATTTAACATTGTTTCTTAAAAGGACTTAAAGTGTTGCAACATCTATTTAACATTGTTGGTAAATTTGAAACTAATGTGTTGCCTTAGTCAAAACTTAAAGCAACATTTTTTATTTTGTTGACTAACCAAAAAATTTTGTTGCCTTATATTTATTGCAGCGTCACTTCTTGTAACAATATGAATTTTATTGCCTTAATAAAAAGGCAAAGATAATTATTCTTATATCTATGCTTTTGTCTATTGTCTAAAGTACTTCTTGTCGTGAGAGTTCAAAATGCAAGATTTTCAAAATATTAAAGTTATTATTAAACAATCAAAAAATTTAAAAGCTGATGTATATTTTAGTGTAAAAGTTTTAAAAGATTTTCTTACTAAATTATAATTAATGCAGGTATCATTATACTTTTCCCTTTTTCTTTTTTAAAATTATAAACAACTTTTCACTCATTAATTGCAATGTAGCCAAATTATGCGTGGCAGCGCAACTTCATCACAAATATCTTAACATTCAGTACAACAAAGTTGACCTTTGGCTACGAAAAAAGATCGTAACTAAAGGTACAAAAATGGGCTTTGGTGACTATTTAGTTTCGTCACCTAAAACGTCTCGAAATTCCCGTAGCTGAAAACTATAAGAAACGTTTTGGGCTAATCGTTGCAAAAAAATTTTGACAACACTTTTCTTTCATAGCAAAAAGCTTTTAATGATGATTGGCAGAATCATCGCCAAAGATTTTGGCTACATTGGTTTTTCGTAGCCTAAAGTTTTTAACTATGTTTCCGGAGCCAAATATTTTTAGCTACGTTTACAGAAACGTAAGCAAAAGTTTTTAGCTACATTTTCGACAATGTAGCCAAATGTTTTTAGCTAGGCTTTATAAAATGTAGTCAATTTTTTTATTTATGTTTTAACAAAATGTTATAAAATGTTGCAATAAATTATTTGTTACATTTTTAATCCATATTATTGTATATAATGTTTCGATATATTTTTATTGTTAATTTATTATTAAAAATTCTACAAAAGTAATTGATAATTTGAAGCATTGTATATAAAAAATAAAATATCATTAAATTTCAATGTATATAAGATTTTAATTACAACTTCAACAATTCTTATTTACAAAATAATAAATACAGAGACTAGTTTTAAAATTTTAATATAAATAACTCAACTTTTGCATCTTCTCCAAATCTAAAATATGAGAAAAAAATATTAAATTTAAAGTATAATACAAGTAGGAATTAAGAGAAAAAAAGTATAAAAGATGTAATTTATACCATTCACTTTCATCTTCACTGCTTTGATAATTTGTGCTAAGTATTTTTTTAGATAGATATCACGCTTGGCCAACTTTTTTCAATTATGTTGTAATTCAACCTTAAGCGACTTGTTTTCCTCTTCAAGATGGTGAACATATGTGGATCTTGATGAAGTTGAAACATTTGGCTTAGGGCCAAAGCCATAACCTTTGATATAACTAGAACGTGTACTAAGCTGGTATTGCAAATGTCTTTTACATTAACCTTATTGCCCTCAAACATTGATTTCTACAACAATTCTTGCATCTTATTTTAAAATTAAAAAGAATTTCTAATGATTAATGCAATTCACTTACATATTAAATTGAGTAAAGGCGAGGAACTATGAGCTTAAATAAGTACATATGCATTTGTTTCTGACCTTTGGTGACTCACATGGTGAAGATATGATCAATTCATCAAAGAGTTTTATTTAGTGATCTAAACACTTCTTTTTCTTCTAAAAGCTCCTTTCGAAATGTCCGTCCATTATGAAACCAACCTTTGTCTTTTCTTTACTCTCAACTTTTTGATGATTAGCTCTCATCTCAGTAAGGACTTCCATTAATTTATCTCTAACTCTCGCTTTATGTTTTTCTTCCACTTCTTTGAGCTGCGTGATTGCCATTATCTTTTCCCTCAGATTTGTTTCAGTTGTGCTCGGCAAACTCCCCTTTGGACTTTCCACCACTGATTTGGCCAATTGGTCAAATTTTATCTCTAAATTCTAAATTGATGTTTCTACTTGCTAATGCTTTGCCATTGAATCCTAAATAAGTCCCAGTATCATCTCATTCATACTCAAGTTCCTTATTTGTGATGTTTGTGGTTGAATTCCCAATAGAGGGTTACTCCTTTGATGGCCTTGGTTACCCCATGAGAAGTTAGGGTGGTTCCTCCATCCTGGATTGTACGTATTACTGTAGGGATTATTTTGGGTTTTTGGAGCATTACCCAAATAATCGACATGTTCGGGTTGATCAGATTGACAATCTTGTCCTAGGTGATCTAACCCACATGACTCACACTACCTCACTCTTCCCTATAGAGCCATAGTAATATTGTCTATCTTCTTACTTAGGGCCTCCATTTGGCTCACCAGTCTCGCCACTATGTCCACTTCATAAACTCCTTGTGGCCTACTAATAGTTTGTGCTCTAGCTTAGCACCATTGATAGTTGTTCATGGCCATATCCTCAATCAATTCTTGGGCCACTCTAAATGTCTTGTTATTAAACATCCCCCCAGCTGCTGCATCAATAGACTGTCTAATGTTTTGACTTATCCTATTGTAGAATGTTTGGATTTGCATCCCTAAAGGTAATCCATTATATGGGCATCATCAAAGCATCTCCTTAAACTTCTGCCAAGTGTCGTATAATGATTCCCCTTCAGTTTCGGAGTAAGATGAGATGTCATTCCTCAGCATCACAGTCTTCAGAGGAGGAAAATACTTCAGTGAAAAATTTTCTGCCACTTGATCCTAGGTGGTTAGTGATGAACGTGGCATAGAATTAAGCCACTACTTCGTTTTTCCTCTCAAAGAGAAAGGAAATAGATGAAATATGAGGGCATCGTCATTTGCTTAGATTATTTTTAATGTATTGCAGATCTCTAAGAAGTTAGAGATGTACGTATTATGATCCTCATCTCAGAGTTTGTCAAACTAAACTGACTGTTGTACCCTTTGAATGATGCTTGGCTTAATCTCGAAATTGTTTTATTGTAAATTCAATTTCACAATGTTGGATTCCATACCATTTAAATCTAGCCTAGCATAATCAAACATTGTTCATCATTGGTCTGTTACATTGCATGATCTCTCAGTATCTGCATGACCTTCCAAGTGCTCAATTTGACAATCTAGTTCAAACTCCCTAAGGTTTTTTCTTTGGCGATTCCTACGTACGGTTCTTTCTATCTCAGGATCTATGTCAAGTAAGTTCTCGGTGTTATTTCAGGTCGTAAACTAACCTGAAGTCTAAATGTAAAACTAAAAAAATACCCTATCTAACAAAAACAAATCAAATAATGTAAATAAAAACAAATAACATAAAGTAATTAAACAAACAAGTAAAACAAAACAAACAAATAAAAGTAATGACTAGATTAACAAAACTAAGGTGTTCCTAATATCACCGTCCATAAAAATGGTGCCAAAAACTTGATTGACCTAAAGTGTAATAGTCAATATTAAATAACCATAAGTACACGATGTAGCTGTAGCTAGTACCGGCAAGTACAGGTCGATCCCACGAAGATAGTAAGTACTAGTAATTACTATTCTTTTATTGTATAGCCTACGAATTAGTTGTAATTTTAATTAAGAAAGCAAAATTTTAACAATTAAAGTAAACAAGCAGCACAAATCAAAGCAAATGATTGATGACACTTAATTAATTACCGATATCAGATGATTAGTACCTAGGCTTTGAATCCCCCTAAATCCTTAGCCGATTGATTATTTGTCATGAAATTATGTTATTGATTAATTGGAGTGAAGGTTCCCAAGGTATGCTAGTAGTTGACCTTAAGTCTACCAATAACTAATCCTAATGCCTCTAATCGATTTACTCGGGTTAAAACTTATAAAATTTCCTTTTTGAGGTACGAATTCCTCTATTAGGTTTACCCCTAATCTAAAAGATTTATATCATCCTATCTCTAGGATTGCAATCAACTCTTTTCAATTATCGTGGATTTATCCAAACATAGGATTTATCAATCACTAAGTATGAAATTAGATAAAAGTCTAAAAATTATATTAATAGATAGTAAAAAGAATAGATAATCAAATCTCAATAATCAACAAATGCAACTGCAGTCATAAATTAATTAAATCATTGTTCAGAATCAACTAAGGTTCATTTAACCTAGATACTAACAAAAATTTTATCTATATGTCTACGAACATAAAATCATGTCCATATATATAGAAAACAAAATAGAAAACATTAGAATAATAATTCTAAATCTCCCTGTATGTTCTTTATCATGTATTCTGACAATGTAGACGTCTAATTTTGTGTTCAAATGAATATCTCGATAAAAATCCAGTGTCTTCTGCTCCTTAAGCTCCTAATGACCTTTGGAATCTCCTCTAAATGTCTTTGGATGTTCCCAATTGCTTTTCCCCTTCAATTAGCTCTGAAACGTCGAATTTATAACAAAACCTAGAATTTTACATAAGCGTGCATAATTAAGATATATCATATGTCACAAAGGAGTATGGGCGTGCATTTCTTCCAGATTGTTGGTTTTTTAGTTTTAACCACATTTTCATCCAGTTTCTTCTCCTTTAAGTTTGTAAAGACAATTATAATCTGTAAACACACTTGAAGCTTATTAAATGCCAAATATATAATAAAAGTATCAAATATCAAACATCATACATCAAATATAGGTGTCAAAATATAGTCAAATATTCATCTCTCAGCAATCTATATAAATACACAACCAAATTATACAACATATACCATATAACTTTTTAAGTCTTATATCATCAAATCTAATAAAACGATGCTTATTAATCAAGATAAAGTTTACTACTTATCTTTGTAGTTGTGATTAGTCTAAGCATTAATTTTGAACATAGGTATAAATATAATGTATTATTTTTTACCAAAAGCATCAATAAGAGAGAACATCTTAAACTTAAACTTATAACAAACAATAGAAACATTGTAAAAAAGAAGAAATGTTGAGGAAATTACTTTGGAGATCTTAGATAATCTTTCATGCACATGAATATCCTACTTCCCCAGAAATTTGTTCCAACATTCGAGCAATGTTAATTCTATAATCTATTAACTGAGACAACTTCATATGATAAGGTTTAGAATGTTAAAGGAATGTATTCTATTTAGGTGATGCAGAATTAAGTGTGCTTTCCTCTAAAGCCACTATATTGATAAAAAGAGGCCAACTATGTAGGAGTTGGATCCCCCGAACCCCTCATTATATATGGAGAGAGCTACTGTCATGGAATTCAAAATGAAAGGAAGTACAGAAACATAAACAAATCAACTTTAGAGTAGTTAAGCACAAATTTACAAAAAGGGAAGACTTACCTGAAGAGTTGAATGAAGACTGGGGAACGATATTGTCTCTATCTAAAACAAAACCCTATAATCTCTAACTACTTGCTGGAAATCTGGATTAAGCAAGAAGATTGCATCTAAAGACTCTTTCAACTGGGGAGGATTTATTTACCTTATTTATAGAACACCATCGTAGATAGATTACCATGTCTACTACTTTGTTAGTTGTTGTAGGTTACATTATCATTTTGACCATGCATGTTATATAAGAGATAGATGTGGTTTCAGTTGACTATGCTTGTTTTAGGAGAGATGTTTTCTCACTAGAGGTTGTTCTGTATATATTAATTACAATTATGATCTATAAATTCATATATCATTATATTAATTACTATATATAATTATATCAATTACAATATAATTAAAAATGGAAATCAATAATAAAAATTAATAACATATTCATAAAAATCAAATTAAATATTATTGACAATGATTATAAGTGTAAATATACATTTATCTAAGAACAATATCATTTCAAAAATTTATAAAACTACAAAATTAATTTATATCATATAGATTTATACATTTTATTTTTCTCTTTTAAAATATATGATTCAATAATTTAATGTGGTGTCACAAAACTCTATTTATTATATATAAATTCTATAATATTTTATTGAATTTCTATATTATATAAAATTTGTTAAACATATAAATATATGTATGAAAATACTTAACAATGATTAACAAAATCAACGCCAAAGCCTTAGATTTGGTAATGATTAATAAAAGTTTCACCAAAGGGTTAGCCCTTTGGCATCAGTTTTGAGAAATTGTCATTAATGGTTA
This sequence comes from Erythroxylum flavicans, assembly GCA_027576715.1. NCBI lineage: Eukaryota > Viridiplantae > Streptophyta > Magnoliopsida > Malpighiales > Erythroxylaceae > Erythroxylum > Erythroxylum flavicans. The sequence continues at coordinate 46,081,953 of JANZXP010000196.1, read as the reverse complement.
ACATTTTGGCAACGTTTCTTTGAATTCGTCAATGGTCTACATTTGGAAAAATTTTTCTCAATCATTGCCATAATCTTTTGGTGAAGTTTCTTTGAATTTTTCACCAACGGTATATATTTGGCGACGTTTTTTGAATCATTGTCAAATTTTTCCATATTTCTTCCTAATTAATCGAAAACGACAAAGTTTGTTTCACAACAAGTGACGTCATTTTCAGTTTATTATTAATACAAAAATGAAGTTCTCTTCGTCTTTATTGTTTATAGCTATATTTCCCCTGGTTTTTCTATTGAAAAAATGTTGCCTTTAGTTTTTTGTGGTTGCTTTCCATCCGTCTAGATAAGTCAGCGACTAAGTATTATTTTTTGGTTCTATTTTTAAAAGCCTCCTTTTTCATTCTATTTTTTTCTACGTTATCATTCTCTGGGTTTTGTGTTATGTCTTCATTTTATGGGTTTTTTGTGTTTGGAAGATGGTAAATTGTGTTTCTATTTTGGTTGTGTATGGGTTGACATTTTTTTACTACCTTGCATGCTTGTTTGAGGAAAGCCCACCAATTATTCAATGAAAGATTTGTTAGATACGTCCTACTTTTTTTAAATTGTTTATGACAAATTTATGGAGTACTTGATTAAAGGAATGCACAGCTCTTTTGTTGACTTTGAATAATATTTAAGGCTCTACTATACACTAACCAGAATTTAGATATGATACATCTTCAATTTAAATAAATTCATAGTCTAGCATAAATAGATAAGTAAATGCTATTCTTTTCAATTGCAAAATTTAAGACTCTTAGTTCATTACTAATTAAAGCTACATAATTGATCTAAAAATGCTAACTTTCAACTTATGTACATATCTTTATAACTTTAAATATTCACTAATATATATTTTTGCCTCTCATTTCTTAATTTACCTTATGTAACTCTACGCACACTAAAATTAGAAAAAAAACATATATGGAAAGTTTAGCATCATTTTTCAATAATATGATATCAAGATTTTCTTAAATAGTATAATAATCATAGAGGGGTTATTTATTTGCTTTAATAATCTAGCATTTCCCTTTTCTACTTTTAAAAAGCATAAAATTATTAATGATTGAGTTATGTTAATATGGATTGTTGATTATTGAGTTATATTAATGCGTATTGTTAATAATTAAGTTATATTAATGCATGTTGTTAATGATTGAGTTACGTTAATACGGATTGTTGATGATTGAGTTATGTTAATATGGATTGTTGATAATTAAATTATATTAATGTGGATTATTGATGATTGACTTATGCTAATGTAGACTGTTGATGGTTAACTTATGTTAATGCGGATTGTTAATGATTAAGTTATATTAATATAGATTGTTAATAATTGAGTTATGTTAATATGATTAATGTTAATGATTGAATGTATGTTTGTCATGGTGATTGGATGTATTGTAATGTTAATAAAATTTATGTTTGTTTTTATAGATATCCAATATAATGACACCTGGTAGAAACAAAGGGAAGAAGGTAGCAGTTATAGAAATTATAGAATTGAGGGATGTGCAACTTTAACCAGATTAATCAGTTTTTAGCAAACCATAGAGTTCGACCTCAGCCATTAATGAAATTAGTCAGCCATAACCTTCTTCTTTCTCAAACAATAATGAATCAACTAGTACAGAGGGTTCTACAGGTTTGTTAATCTTTAACACCTACAAATAGACTTATGCTCAAATATATATTTACATGTTTAATGCGTATTTTGTAATGATTACTGATTTTTTGTTAAGTTCCAATGTCAATAATAAAAAAAAGATGTAGAGGTATAACTATACGTTGTGAATTGCAACGAATGAATGTTTAAATGAATAGCAAATTGTCAATACACATTGATACTTCGCAAGGTCATTCTGCAGAAAAGATATAATATGCAAAATTGTCAAGTGAGTTAGGCATTATTGTGATAACAAAATTACCTTGCATCAAGCATGCTAAGGACTTGAATGAAGACAATTGGCTTGAAAATGTTTTGGATAAGTTGCAGTAAATGTCAATTTATTTAGCTATATGAAATATTATTTCACTTGTTTTAAGATTAATTACATTTTTACTTATTATCCATAAAAGAAATTAAATGTTGCCGATATCAAAAACCCTGATGTTTCAAACTACGCGACTTCATTGTTGAAACAAAGGACTAGGGATCACCATTATAAGTTGCATAAGTTTTATAAATCGTTTCCTTCTGAGGCGGAGGCAGGGAGACATGTTCTAGAATCAATGTCTTACAAAAATTGGAATAATTTTTGTTATTACTAGGCCTCTCCTAAAGTTCATTATCTTTCCCTTCTCATTTGCTTCCATTAATCTTGTTAGATGATTTAATGACTACCTATTCTTCTATATTTAAGGAAAATGTCAAAAGGAAAAGTTTAATAGAGGAAAAATGAAAACACTTCACAATCAATGGCCCAAATCATTTATGGTTGTCCGAAATGAATATATAAGATCTTTGTTTACAAGTTATAATTATATCAATAAACACTATATTATTTATTGTGCTTTGTATTTTTCTTTCATAAAACAGAGTGAGAAGGAACTATATGGACAAGAGTGTGATAGGATCGCTGTGCAACATTTTTAGCTACTACTCCATGTCTACAACTAAGTGATCTTTTTAAAGCATAACCATTTCTTCTCACCTTAAGCTTGATGTTTTTAGTAGGTCATTTGATTTTAGGATTAAATTGAAGTAGGGAATCTAAATTGTACTAATAAATCTCTTATCTAACATCAACAAACTAAAATAAACAAAATCAAACTAAGATTAAATAATAATAACATTAAATCCTCGATAATAGCAATAAAAACTTAATTTATTATTCTATTTTGCAAGTGTATAGAGTTAACCTAAGATAATAAAATAATACTAGAGATATTCTAGAGTATCGATCATATGAAGAACTAGTAATAAATAAGTTAATCTTAGCTAGACAAACAAAATAAATAAAATAAGAGAGTTTATTGAACAATTAAACTAATAAAGTAATAAAAGCAAAGTAAATAACCTGTGAAAAGAAATCAATAAAAACAAACATTAGAGATTTGGGGTTCACTTGTATGGATATCTAATTATCCTAATGTATATATTCCCTCCGTCAAGGTACATATAAATATATCTATCTAAGTAACTACCATCTTTTGATATTCAATTTAACCTAATCAAACTCGTTAACAATAGCTAGTCTATATAGTTATCACTAAAGTCTAAGATAATGTCATTCTTTAGTGTCAAAATGTTTATTTTCTTAGTGCACAAATCATACTTCACTTGTTAGTCCATCATACAATCCCTAAGATTGAATCTATAGTGATCAATCATAAATCCAACATCAAGATCAAAGAGAATAAATTCAACCTATGAAATAATAAAATTTCCTTGATAATTAATGGTTATCTTATTTAAAAATAATTTATCAGTTGACCTTTCTTGTTGCAATTGTAATATTTAAAATTCTTATTACTTTTGTTTAAGTTAAAAATTTTATTAAATAATATGAAAATAGAAATCATTATACATAAAGGAACAAAAAAATCTACAACGACATAATATAAGTAACCACACAAACTACAAAACCACCATTAACAATACAAGAAATCCCTTTTTCCTAGCTATTAAGGAGAATAAGTAATGAACAAAGTAGTAAGCCCTTAGATTTTCAGGATGTAGCAATTCTAGTTTAGCAATTCTTTAGAACCTTAATTTGGAATAATGGGGACCTGTTCCATTGGATGTATTGTTCAGGAATCTGATAATGAGGATTATCAACATTTTTTAAGGATCTTAAAGGCCTTTACTCCAAGACCTTATATACACAATATCTAACATATACTACATAAACTATCCAGTCACCTTTAGCTTTACCTTTTGTTCTCTATGACTAGCTTAAGATTCTATATAACTAACACTAAAACTATGAAGGAAGCATATATCTTCGACACATTTCCAAATGCCAGTAGAGAAAATGAAATCAAAGAAAAGGTGCTTTATTGTTTGTGGAACTTAATTATAAAGTCTACATACACCTAATAAGTCGAGAAATCAATGTATGTCTATAGTAACTAATCTGCTTTAAATTAAGAGTCAAAGAAAGGAGGAGACTCTATGAGCTAAGTTAGGGTCCTAAACCTTAGCCAATTCTTTAACCTCACCCATTGGTTTAAGAATTTTCTTATAGGAGCTGTTTTTGAACAACACAGTTGAGATCTTAGTCCACATATAGTTGTCATCTTTTTCCTTATTAGGGCAATAGTTAGGTAGGAGCATGTATCAACTTTTTAATCTTATTATTAAGGAAAAGAATATGTTCAAGTAAGGGAAAAAGGTGGCTTAAACTATTAGCCCTATGTTGCATAAGTTATCATAAAACAATGAAGAAGTTTTTGCATTCACAACCTGGCATTTGAAATAATTAGCTAGATATAATTTCATCTTTAATAATTAAGAAATTCCTTAAGAAAAGGATGGTCCATAAGTTACTTCCCAAACACTTTTCCCCTTTGGAAAATAAGAGTTTTATCTATTTCACCTATAATAAATTTTATCCACTAACAACCTTCATAGCTTCTTTTCAATTAACACTTTATTGCATAAATTTAAGGACATTATTCCTAATCCCCCTTCACACTTAAGTTTACAAACATTAGTTTATTTCAACTTAACCGTTCCTATGTTATTGTCCCTGACCCTCCATAAGAATTCCCTTATTAACTTTTCCATTATCTTTATTACTCCTTTACCTAGAAACATATGTGAAGTGCAATAAACATGAAGGGAACTAAGGACTAACTTGATTAAGGGTAACCTAATAGCTTGTGAGAGATATTTGTTGTACCAATAACCTAGTCCTTTTAATATCCCCTCAATTAAGGGAATGCATTCCTTAAATTGCAATCCCCTTATTTAAATTAGAAGACTCAAATAGATACAATGATGATTTCTCAAATTTGAGCTAGTGATATTGGATAACCATTCAGCCATATATGAAGCACTATTAGAGAGCACAAGATGACTATTATTAAAGTTAATGCCCAAACTAGATTTTTCTTTAAAGAAGTGTAATGAGGTAATCAGACAATTAGTAGAATTTGTATCAACTTTTAAGAACAACATCTAGTATCAACAAATTCCAAACTAAACAGTCTCAACTTCTTATATCAACTATAATTTATGAAACCTGAACCCGCCTCCACATTATGTTTAACGAATCTATTTAAGGCCTCCATACACAAAATGATTAAGTGTAGGGATAATGGTCCCTTTGTCTCAATCGTCTATCGCCTTTGAATAGGTTAGATGGTTCCCCATTTACAACACACTAAACTATGTATTTATAATGCATAGTTCCAAACATATTCTGAATTTCCTGGAAATCCAAAATCCTCCAATAATTGCAAGATGATTTCCCAATTAATTGTGTCATATGCCTTGTGAAAATTAATTTTTATAGCATCTTATAAGATCTTTTTTTATGTCCTTTCAATACTTCATATGATATCGTGAAATTATCTTCAATATTTCTACCCTTTAAAAAGGATCTTTAAAGAGTGTCACTAATCATCAACTTAAGTACTTTCCTCATTTTATTGGTATGAGCTTAGATATGGCTTTGTATTAGATTGAGGGTTTTAAATCAGTTAGGGATTCAGGGTTATTTATTTTAAGGATTAAACGTAGGAAAGTCTTGTTGATTTCCTTTAGTAACTTTCCCTTTTCAAATAATTCTAGGATACCATCTATAACCATTACTTAGAAAAAAACCATGGAACTTTTTGGTAGAAGAATCCAATTAGTCCATCAAGCCAGGGGCCTTACAAGACCTCAATTATAAGATAACTTGCTTCACATCTAGTTCAATGACTTAGCTATCTAACAATTCTAAAACTTAAGGCTAGAATTGGTTAATTATAAAGGATCTAATCTATTACAGGGACAGATTGGTGCCTGTAAAAGAAACCATGGAACTTCTTCTTTTAGATCATTTTGTTTAGAATTTAGCTCAATATCTCATCCTCTTAAAAAGCTAATCCTATTACATTTTTCCCTTTCCAAGACAAAGTTATGAAAAAATTTTATTTCTATCCCTATCTCTTATTTATAGGGCTCTTTCTTTTTTTGTGGAAGAGAGAATTATAGTTCTCCAAGGCTCTAACATACTACCTTAGAGCTGATTTTTCTTCCTCGATCAAATTATTGTCTCCAAACTTCATGTTTATTACATACTAGATAGTTCGAAGGTTATGTTTTGTCTCCCTAAACAAATTTATAGTATCAAAACCCAATAAGAATTCTACTTGAATTGCTTTATCAAGCCCTCCATCCCAGTTAAAACGTTGTTAAATGTAAGAGACTCTTCTTCGTGCACTTTCAAAAATTCCTTGCATCAAAAAGAGGACATGATTAGATACTAGGGGGTTTCTAAATAAGGCTTTGCTCTTAAGGAATTTCATTAGCTATTCCTTGTTGATTAAAGCTCTATCAAGCCTTTTATGAATGAACCATTTTGAGCAATGTCTATTATTCCAAGAATAAAAGATACCTTCAAAACTAAGATCACTAACTTCAATATCCTTTATACAATGTCTTAAATCATTTGAAATGCTCCTCAAGTTGACATTTACTTCAGCCTTAAATCTATATAGGGTACTACTGAAATCCTATATAAGATGAAAGGCCCCTAAATCCTTTATTTAATGGTTGAGAGCTTGCTCTATAACTCTTTTATTTGGAAAGACAGGTTATATCCATATGCAAAGGTGATAATCACAATAGTGTTTTCCTACAGAAACCAAGCTTCACAATGAATCAACTTATTAGTCATCTCTATAATGTTCACTTGCATTCTCCTTGAATTATTAGCTAGAATTACCATTTTGTATTGATGGTGGAGGTGGTTATACAAAATAGTCCATTGATTGTCAAACAAGCTTTATTCTAGAGAAATTATCCTTATTCAACTTTGCCTCCAATAATCCAACCAAAGATGATCTTTTTTTCTTGAAAATTCCCCAAAAATTACTACTTCTTGGGTTAGTATATGCCGAATTTTCCATGGTATGATGGATATAATTAAGGATTAAAGGAATTCAACACTTTGGATCTTTTCTTCCTACTTGACTTCCTCTTTTTGATATTTTTGAACTCCTAAACTCCTTCTATAGGAGGCATTGTTTGGATAAGACCATCATTTTAAATGTTCCTAAGCTCATTCTCTTTCCCTACTTAGTTCATTGAGTTAGCTTCCTTAGTATCCTCTTCAAGGCCCTCCTTATCTAGTACATAATCTTTATTTTCCATAGTTAATATCTCGTCACCCTCTAAAGAGGTGTCAGTAAAAGCAAATAATTTCTTTTTTTTCCGCAGTTAATCTTTTCTCCACCTTCCACTTTTTTAATCTGAAGTGGACTCTCTTTTTAATATGAATATAGTCATATTAATCCATTATTCTCTGCTCTTTGGAAAACTTTCCATACAGTTATCCATATTTTCCCTTGCTCCTTCATAGTTGGTTTCCATTGGTATGAAAACATAATATCATCTTCATACATCATGTCATTTTCAACTAACCTCATAAGGGGTACCACCTTAGGTAGCTACTTATGGAGCACAAACCAATGCGTAGCTTATTCTACTTTTTTTAGTATGATTTTTCTCTAAGCATAGAGGTTTACTTATGAAATTCGATAGTAAGCTCAAGCTCTTTCTTAACTAATATTCTAATGGGACATTATGTAGGTTAGCCCATAGAGGAACATTCTTATACTTGAGTTTATCCAGGTTCATTCCAAGTCTCCAAGTTTGAAGAAATATTACAAACTTGTAAAATGCCATAGGCCTTTTTTATCAATTTCTTTGCGTCAATTTCTAAATATAAACTTAATAGAAAGTTTTTATCTTTAAATAGTAACACCTCCTCTATTACTTTGTCATTCTGTAACATGATTTTCTAAGTGTTAACTAATGGAAAAGGTGGTCGTCTTCTAATGAAGAAACCAACTATTGTATCCTTCCAACTACTTGCTTTATTCTTCAAAGTCTTAATGTCTATGCATACTATAGTTCTATTTCCTTATTAGAGTGAAGGAAAAAAAAACTAAAGAAGATTTTACGTAACCCCAAAAAATGTGATAATAGGTTAAGCGAGGCTTAAAGTAATGATTTTCAAAGGTAGGGTTCAACTCATAGGATTTTAATTTAGAGGGGATAGAAAGGACAATAGTAGAAGATGGTCTGAGGGAAGTTGATACAGGCTAGCTTGAAGTGGTGGGAAGGTCATTGCAACTTGAAGGTTATGAATTAGGTTTTAGGAATTTTTTTATAGCTTAAACTGGAAACTAAAGCTAGATAGCTGTAGGAATGGAGTTCAGCAACAAGGTTTGCTACGAAATATATAGTCGAATGAGAACATTCTTACTTTTTAATTTTGATATAATATAATTTTGGCTATCACTTAGGCCACAATTTTTTTATCCCATACTTGTCACCATTAAAACCTCAACTTGTTATAAAACAAACTACATTTTTCTTATTCTTCCACTAACTTTCTTTCTCTAATAATGTGACTACAATATTATTGAAGATCTGGTTGTTTGTAAAAACATTATTGCTTAAGTTAATGATTAGTCGATCATAGGAATCAAGTAAAAGTTTGACATGTTCATATGGCTATATTATATAGCTCAACGATGTAAGTTGAGACAATAAAGTAATCAAATTATTAATTTTCTTTGTAACTGAAGTAGATTCTAACATCCACATAGTGTAAATTTCCTATTAAGGAAACTTTTATTATGGAATGACTTGACCTAGAAAAATTTTATAAGACGATCTTATATCTCTTTTATTATTTTCTTCTCTTCTAGACTTGACAAGACTTCATTAACTAAAGCTAGATGAATATTTGAAATAGTATTTGTATCCATTTCATTCCATTTGGCATCATTTATGTAGGCTATCGACCTTCCACCAATGTTTATAAGGAAATTATCATTTTGTGAGGATAGCTTTCATCTTCAACTTTAACAATGAGAAATTATTCTCATTGAACTTCTCAATCTTAAATTTTGTTGCCATTAATTATATCTTATACTACTTTGAGTTAAAGAAATAGCTTATATTATTTCATATAAAGAATAATTATATATGTTAATAGTACATAGTACCTTTAAAACGTAAACAATATCTAACTTATTTTCTAATGTAGAGGATCCCTTTTCAATGGCAACCATAGAGTATGTAAATAAGTAGATATGAACACCTTAATTAGGATCTTATATCACTTATCGGAAAATAAAGTAGGATAACAACTCAATTAAGATTGAAAGAAATATGATACTTACAATATAATTAAGAGTAAAACTAAGGCCCTGTTTGGTTCCGTTACTTTTTTAGGTTTCCCGTTGCGGTTTTTATGAAAAAATAAACAACTCTTTAAAACCCGTTTGGACGAGCATCATTGCCGTTTATAGTTTCTGAAAATAATAAAACCGCAACAGGTTTATGAAAACGTAAAAAAGACGTTTTTCTAAGATTTGAAAATAAGTTTTCTTATTTTTAGAATCAGTTTCGGCACTGTGCTTTCTACATCTTCAAGCCCTGCTGCAATTTTTCTGGCCATTATTCCAAGATTGTTTTTGCTTTTTTTGTTTGTTACTCTGTTATTATGTTCCTTACGTTCCTACGATTTGTCCACGTATTTGTTATCTGTGCTTGATTTCATATCTCTCCACTGCTACGTTCTGCGCTTGCTTTCATATCTCTCTACAATTTTGTTATTCTATTTCAGCGATTTCTCCACTGTCGCGTCACTGTGTTACTTCACTTATTCGTAACGCGTTTCTTTGGTTACTTCACTGATGTATTACTTGAGAGTGTTGATACCGAAACAAATCGTTCAAGACTTATACATGGGTATGACGGGCTTCATGCAGCAAGGATGTTCATTCAAAACTTATGCCGCAACCATGTTATACTTGTTTGATTTATTTTTTCTTTTTCTTTTTTGTTTTTTAAGCTTCGTATATAATATCACGATGGAGCTACTACTCTTATGTAACCTACTCTTTAGTTTCCTTTCCACTCTCAAAGTTCGTATCTTCTTTGAGCTGGAGAAGAAGGTCGTGTTTTTGTTTGTTTCTGGGATCTTGATGGAGATATACAACTGAAGTTTTGTATGAAGAGGTTCTCTAATGGAAGAGCTTTGGGTGGTCATATGAGCTTTGTGTTTCTCCTAAGGCGTAAACACAAGTGCAGTGCAAGGGAAAAATTGTTTGTCAAACACCTGATATTCAGTGGTGTATCCATCTTCTAGTTATCCTTACAAGTTGTTTTAAAATGGACAATAAGTTCTTGTCACTATAACGTAACTATAGGCATGACAGGACCACATACCTATAAAGTACTTCTCAGGTTCTTGTTCTGGCCGTTCTCTGGTGAGAGTTAACGGGATTATAGTGTAAAAATGGTGATGAAACGAAAAGTGACTAGTTGGGAAGGTATGCAAACGTATATGTGGAATGTCTTTTGCTAGCAAAAGGTGTACTATTCTCTTGTATACTTTGTTTATAATCTGACTGGGTTAGTTGATTGTTAAGCATCTAATTGGAAGGAGAAAAAGGAGGAGCATAATTGAGATCAGGTTTCATGACAGGGTGGGCTTGTGCACGACATAATGTAAGGTGGTCAAACAAGTTATTGTTTTTGGTAGGCCTGAAAAGGAAAGAAGGTTGTATGATGGGAAACTAGGGAAGAGTTTTGTTTCTTTGTTATGGTTGCTAGTGATGGAGAGTACTCGTACATGCACTTTGACTCTGGCAAATATGACAGTGGATGTCTGAACATCATAGGAAAACAATAGCAGTTGAACGTACTAGTAGAATCTGTTGTTCTAGAACTGGCATAATGATGCATTTTCCGTAGTTGATACAGGCGTTGTGTCTGTATTTTACGATTCTTTTTTGCGTACTTCGTAGATAAATATGTTGTGTTTGGGTTGTGTGTTGTATATCAAGTTTCAACTCATCAAGTACATCAACGAGTTAATTTATAGTTGACAAATCAATAAAGCAATTCCTACCACGTGGCACTATTCTTTCTCATTTAAAACAATAATCACCTTCAAAATATGTTCGTTCTATCATGGGCCCTTGTCATAACCCAGACATTCTCCTTTCTGGGCACAAATACATATTTATTTTTATACTATGGAATCAAATTTACATCTTTATTTTTGTTCAATCATTTTCATGCACTTGATGCAATTTAGCATTTAATATAGTTGTCTCATGTTAAATTGCTAGACAAATGTGGAGTGATTATATTATTTCTAATTGATTTATGTTTCTTTTTGTAAATGATAGTACCATTATGTTTTCAAGAATTACAATATGATGAACATATTTTATTGATTAAAATGACTTAATATATTTTCTAATTTATGTATTTTTATTATATACAATTAATGTGTAATTTTTTAATAATATTTTATTTGCATATATTTTAATTTTATCTATAATCACAATTAATTAATTTAAAAATATATAATGTATTATATTATAATTATTTCACATAACAATATAATTACAAAAAAATGGAAAGAGGATGATAAAACCAAACATGTTTTTATTTTTAGTTTTTTATTACAAATTTCAACCAAACAGGTTTTTGTTTTCAATTTTTATATTACAAATCTCAATCAAACAGGTTTTCGTTTTTTAAGGAAAAAACAGAAACCAAAAATAGGAAACAGAAACCAAAACCAACAACAGAAAAACAAAAGTGGAACCAAACGACCCCTTAGTTTGTTATTTTTTGCGCCTTTCAAAATTTTAAAATGTGTGGGTTTACTATCTTATCAGTTGAAGCTTCCACCTGATGGCAAAATTCATTCTATTTTTCATGTATCTCAACTGAAATGAAAGATATCAGATAATGTTACATCATCAACATCACCTGTCATTCCTCCAATGGCACACTCAGCTATTCGTATACCAGTAGTTGTGTTAGATCGAACGTTGGTCAACAAACCACTGGTGATCTTCATCAACGATTTTCAGATGTCAATCTTGTGGATCAGGTTGTCTAGAGGATGAGTAATGTTACGACTAGAAATGAAGACCAAGGGATGCTTGGTTAATAAGTTTGGAATGAAAGTAACAGACAAGGAATGAAAAAACAACTGCTTGAAAATATATTATTATTAGATCATGAATAGTATTTTTATATCTAAATTTGGGTCATTACTTTATACTCCTAGTTATGAGAGGAATAAAAGTCACTCATCTGAAAAAAAAAGTGTCATGCGCATAATAGGAACTGTCACCGACGTGACAGAAGTGTCACATGTAACATCTCACTCTTGCTGGACCCGAACCCGATATTAATGGTGATATCCGAGTCCGTGCCCCGCGAGGGTAGTGTGCTACATCACTAAACAATCAAAAGTCGGTATAAATCTTTTTTTTTCTTACGAATACACGCAAATCAATAATCGCAAATGTGGGCCCACTTTTATTCAGAAATATTTCGTTTACAAGAGTTGCCAAAATTTTGTTTTATACCAGAATTTCGA
>JANZXP010000196.1:46043619-46059477 GCA_027576715.1 Erythroxylum flavicans | reverse complement strand
TTTTGTATAATAGTTAATGCCATGATTAATTTGGATATGTGTTTGCTCTAACATGCCATTATTATAGATTATATACTAGAATGTCCACAGGGCACTCCGGTATGTAATTTATGGTAGTGGGATGTTTCACATAGCCCGCGCCAAGCCCAACCAATCTCTAATAGCAGTCCAAACATTATCAGAAAAAGAACATCTGAAAAACAAGTGATCAGTAGACTCTTACTCAATACCAAACAAGCTACAAGTACGATCAATGTCAAGAAACATCAAGTTATTCGTGGTTGGCAATCTATTGTGAAACCCAAGCCAAATGATAAAAACACAACCCCGACTTAACCACAAGCCAACCCTAATGTTTCTTTGTTGACAATCCTTAGCTTTATAAGCCAAAACTTAACCGTTTACGATCCTATATTGGGAACTTCAACACAAATCAATAGCAATCGTGTGTTTAAGGATTTAAAAGGGTGTTTTAAACTGTTGCTTTTGTACTTCTAAATTTCCATAATTAATGAACAAGATGTGAGGATTATAGAGGTTTTTACAATATAGGTCTCGAAAATCTGAACCAATCATATAATTACATTTGGTTTAGGTTAGGGTTTGCAATTTTAATATAAAATTTTCATAAAATTATTCAAATCCAATTTGATTGTATGATTAAGGTTCATATTTGATATAATTTTAAGACTTAGGGTTTGTAACAATTATAATTTCAATTCTACAATTTAATACTACTAACAATCGAATAACAATCATATTATAAAATTAAAAGATGGATATGATACTACTGTTGGAAAATTTGAGGTGAGATTCGATCTAACATGTAACGGAATAAACATAAAACTTTTTTATTTGGTTTTTTAAAGACGTTATTACTTTAATTCTATAATATAATTAATTCATAAATATAATAAGCATAACATAAATCATAGCTTCTTATGTAGCTTAATTTTTTTGTCATTTCTTTAGAGTTATTTCTGAAATTGATTCATTGTAAAACTACAGCTAGACACGTGTATGACCTTTAACAATATTGGCACAAACACATTTTGAGAGTACTCTACAAGTGTCTTTAGAACATAAGCCTATTTATAATATGTTTTAGTATTTTAGTAACTTAATTTAAATAAAGTATTAACTTCAATTAAACGTTAATTAAAATTACAACTAATTCTAATTCAATACTAATTGGACTCAAATAAGATTCAATATCTCATATTGATCCTTATTTATAGAATATCTCATATTTAATCTTAAAGTTTCTCAAATGTTACAATAAAGTCTAACTTGATTAAAATATCTTTTTATCTCTTTAACCATTCTTTATGTATAACCTATTAGGTTTCTATATATGTTGGTATGAATATCAATTATAACTCTAAATCATATTTGTGATTAGATAAATTAAACTCCTTTAATTTATATTTAATTTTCTAATTAAATAATTTATATTCATATATTAAGATTGGTGACTAACAACGTGTCATAACTACCCAAATATTATAAATGTCAAAATTATTTTGACTAATCTTTTCATACTTAATTTTTCATATAATTTATTCATTTCATCATATAATATTCTGATTAGATATGGAGCATAAAAGAATATATACTATAGTTTAATCCAATCATATTAGTCATCTACTATTAGTAATTGATTCAATTGGTGACAATTGAAAACTTTTTTGAAGATTTCAATTTATCTTGACTAAAGATTTCTGGAATCAATACTAATTAAAAATAACAGAACATTCTCCCTAACCATATATTGATCACTCATGTACCTTAATATAGTTCATACTATATCAAATGACTATTGATTAAGCTACTCTTGGCTAGAATATGTCATAAGTGGTATTAAAATATAACAATCCATATTTATCTACTTCGAAATCTCATATCAAAGATCACTTATAAAATTATCATAATAAGAATTTTTATAAATATATAAGTAATGTTCCAAATAGAATTTTTATATGAAGTCAGTACATTGAGCTTTTTCTCTAAAAATCACTCATATATTTATTTAAGTATCTCTTTACTTTAGTATATGGGAATGATTAGTTCCAAAATAAGAAAAAAAACATAATATGTGCTATTTTTTAAACTCTTTACTATTGTCCAATTTTAATAAAACAATGACTAAAAGCAATTTGAGATAATATATAAATATAATATGAATTTCATAGTTATGATTTCTTCATAATTCATTTGCAACGTACATTTAACTTATAGATTTTATCATATACTTCTAAATTCATAAAAGATAATAAATGCCTTTAAGTAATTATGTTATTAAACTATAACCAATAGATTGTTTATATGATATAAATTAACATTAAAGGCTGGTAAAATGAGCAAAGGGAGGCTCCTAAGATAATTTCTAGTAATAAAGGTATGAATTTCATTATCTAAATTAAATCATTTAGGGGAAGGGGATCATCGCCTAATTTTAACTCATTAGCTCGTTTGATGATTCAACACATAACTGAGAAATTATTATGCATTCTCAAAATTTTAACCGATTACACATTTAAGTTTTTTTCTGTTATTTGTTAAGTAGTATAAAAAGTAATTAATCATTAAAAAAATTATTGTTTCTTTCGGTATTTATAATGAGTAGCTGAAAATTCACTCTTTTTGTTATTATCTTTGATAAATAAATTTTAATATAAAAACATATTATTGATATATAACAAAAAGTACAAACATTAAATTGCGTACCTCCTCAAAAAATTTAAAACTACTATATCAACCTTGAAAACTTTAATATATATTGTTTCTTCTAATCTTTCTTCTATTTTAAATATAATTAGGAATCTAATGTAATTTATAACGTTTAAATATTTGTGATAAATAATGGCATAATAGTAAAGTCGTTTATTTAAATTCTAGTTTATTATAGTTCTTTTTTATAAATGATATAATTATTTTAATAAATGAGAGTTGATCAAATGTCGGTAAAAGATACGAAAATAAAAACTCTTTTTGTTCATATATATATATATATATATATATATATATTATAATACTTTTTGGATAATTTTAATTTTAATTTTAGTCAATGATAAATATAATTCTCTACTAATTTATTTATTAATACATAATTAATGAACAACATATTTAGATTTAGAATATATGACTTCAAAGAATTAGTATAGGTAATTACTTCACTAATTATTTTTTGAATTTAGTTTAATCGTATGTAATAAGATAAGAGAGACATTCTCTCCCTTATGTGTTATATACTATTCTTTTTAATATATCAATATCAATTTTTAATAGTTATATGTTACAAAGAATGAATGCATATGTATATATATGTATGTATTACAACAAAACTCAATATACGGGCAACAACCTGCAATTACTCAATATTTCTGGGATCCATTTTGATATAGCTGTGACTGTTAAATATCATAACATTATCTGGTAGATGGGATGTCAAGGATCCTAAGTGAGTAGAAGCTTAAAGGGATTATTAAGTGGCCCCAATTAGCTGTATCGGTCCATGGTATGGAACAGAATGCAAGTATTGCTTGCGGTGGTGGTTGCAACTTCATAATCAGTGGATGTAGAAACCAAGGAAAATCATACAAGTGGGTGAATCATTTGGATTTCTGGTCGTCGTCACCATCATTAACAGTGTCATAATATTCCAAGTCCAAGTGAGGGGGATTGGATGCTTAATTCCATCATTGGCTTTGTTGCCATCCACATGAAATTATCCTTCATTTGTTGCACAGGTCTGAGCTCTTCTTCCTTGCTTTAACCATTTAGAAAATTTTGTGCTTAGAGTTTTGTCCTAATCTAAAGTAGCATTTAACCTGTATTTAATATTTAATATTTCATCTTTTCACTTATTGCATTTAATTATCACTAAGATCAATAAGCTAATAGTCAAATAAGTTTAATTACAAAAGATCAACCACTAGTCAATTAGTTGCTAATATATTGAAAACAAAAACAAACGTAAAAAATAAAATTAATTATTAAGCTAATATACGTTAACCTAGCATTATGAAAAACAATATCAAAGGATTCAAACTATTAATCTTTAAAATACGCAATAATATATAAAGGAAACTCAAAGAGATTTTTGTTGATTTCTTAAAATTTTGACTTCTATAACTATTGCCAATCAACTCAAAACATATCTATCTCCCTTTTTTTTTTCTTGAAAAGAGCATATCATCTCCTCATCAATGCTTTCATGTGCCACAAAAAAGTAAAGTGTAAAAGGGTAATCAGAGAGTAAATATAAGAATAAAAATTTACAAAGCTAACGAGACTAATAATAAAAACTAAATTAGTTATAAAAAATCCATGAAAGATGGAGAACATAAATGCAACAGAAAAGAAACCACATTTTGAGATATAATATATTTTAATTTAAAAGTAAAAATATTTAATTCTAAAGAGAAACATGAGAAAAGAAATTATTATAATTAAATTTCGTTTAAAGGAGATGCAGTATCTATTTCTAATATGAAAATAATAAAATATAAATAAATTTGTTAAACATATTTAAAAATAAGTTATAAATAAAATTCAATCAATATGTTTCCTATTTTTCAATTAATTTCATTAAACTTAATAATAGGATCACAGAACATGCTCACGGCATTCTCTTATCTCGTAGAAACAGAGTGACTAGTATATAAATAAAAATTTCTTTGCCACTAGCAAGCTATGTAAATAGCGAACTTCCAACGTATTATAGTCTTATTAAATAATTTTAAGGTCAGAGAAGGGAAAATGTCCTTCTTGTCGACTGGAATTTGTTTTTTTTTTTTAATAGTTCCAATTACTGATTCTTTTTCGGTGACATGTACGATGGCCTCAGAAAAAAATGCAAGCGTAATGGGCTTAAATTATTGCCAAATCAAGCATTATCATTGTTATGCTCTGTCTCTCTCTCTCTATCTCCAATAATTGTTTTGAACATAATTCTTTTGTTAGACAATTAATCAACCAATCCGTAAGCATATGGTCCCTGGTGGAAATAAATAGGAACGTTGCGCACATGGCAAGTTGGGAATCTTTTTATCTATCAACTAAACTGTTAACAATAACTATGTTGAGACAGAGTAAACAAGTACTGTAACTTTGGATTTCTGTCCAACTAACACTAATAAAATTCAGTGGAGGGGATGACTTTAAAAAGATCCTACACATCTACATGTCCTAATGCACGAGGTTGATGAATAATTGCAGTCCTCTTTCATACGCAGAAACCTTGTACTTTGATTCCCGTTCTCCTTGAAAGCAACAAAAATATCTATTAATTACCTCTAAATGAAGATCCAAAGAACAAGTACCATAGCTTCTATTCTAATGTACTAGGCAATGATTGTCTGCCGTTACCATCATTGGTTTACACAAACAGTTGAAATACTAACAAAATAGGCCATTGACTTAATTACGTGGTAGAATTAAGGAAGTTGCTTCAAGTCTAGTATGTATTAGTTGCATGAGAATTCCAAAAGTAGTTGTACCTGCATTCTTATTGACTAGAAGAAAGTGTCTTTGGTGCTTTTTGGCTCTACCCTGAAATTACATCTCTACAAGAAGACTGAAAAGATAATGCTTAACTTATCTGTAAGAAGAATTTACAATATTCAGGTGAATTTTATACGAGCAAGCCAATGAGGTTCCATTTAATGCTGCTTCTTTTATTTTCCAGACATTATGACGTGAAAAATGGAAATTATACCTTGCCGAATCCTCACGGCTCACTCTACTAACTGGCACTGCTTCTTGTCATAATGACAGCAAAGCAGAGAAAGAGGCAGTCAGTCACCTGATCTGATCTGTCTGTTCCCTTCAATACCAAGCCTACTTAGCTTTACCATCTCTCAAATGTTTTATCCTGTGAAACATGAAATGGGACCTCTCACCTCTCTAACTAAAATATTTTATACAAGACCAAAACCTTCCCGTCTCTTTCTGTATATATAAGAAAACTAAGCTCAAACATTTACATCAACTACCAACACCAGACCATTGCAGATTAAATTCTTTTGTTAAGTGTCATATATCTTCTGATGTGATTATAATTTATAAGAAGTAAGAAAGAAGTAGACAGAGCGCGCCTGTCGGCACGACTTCACTTAGGACCCACAAAACAAGTGAGAAAGCATATCATGCAGCCTCCCCTCTCTCTTCTCACCGTTTATTCATTTAACTCTGTGTCTCTCTCTTACTCACACATCACACGTTCCCATGTGCTTACCTTCTTTGTCTTCTATTTCCCTCTCTCAGAGACAGCTTTCTAAACAAAAGCAATAAATTTGCACTAGAATACTGAAAAAGAATGCTTCTTTGAACTCCTTTTCTGAAATTTTCGGACCCCTTAATCAGGGTTTGCACTAACATGGACCCAAGAACTCTTCTTGATCATGCTCTCTTCCAACTCACTCCCACCAGGACAAGGTACATTTTTATGCGTTTTGCATTTATTTTACCTGGGTGCATTTTTTCTCGTTTTGGGTTGATTTTGTTTGCCGAAATTTTGATTCTTAAAGATGTGAACTGGTGATCTTTGCGGGTGGTTTGAATGAGAAGCTAGCCTCGGGCCTTCTTGAGCCGTTCATTTCACACCTTAAAACAGCCAAAGATCAAATTTCAAGAGGTGGGTACTCGATTACTCTCCGCCCTGTGTCACCTAATGCCCCCTGGTTCACAAAAGCCACTCTCCAGAGGTAACACGTTACTGCTGACTGTGAATATACTAAGAGCTTTTCTTTTGTTCTCGCTTTTTCTTTGGATATGGGGATAAGAACAATATTTCTTTTAACTATTTATAACTACTTGTCCGTAGGAATCATTATTAATCCATAGTTTTCTATAAACCTCGTTGAAATTGACCGATTTCTGTGTGTCACAAAGTATCGAAATCAGGATCAAGTGCTTCCTTGTCATTTGGATGAATGCACTTGATAAACATCGTATCAGTCTTTCCAAACAAAGGAATTTTCGTATGGTGGTTGAGTTGTTTGTTCTCTAGATTTGATGGATTTTACTATTTTTCCACCCGGAAAATGGCTATCCAAAGCAACCAAACAGAAAGAGGGAAAGGAATTCTATTGAACTCTAAAATCTTGATGGTTTCTCTTTTTAAATAAAATATCAATCTTGTAGCTGTTAATTGGGCTGAGATTTATCATTTTGAGGCTGACATTTTGTCTTCAATACAGATTTGTGAGGTTTGTTAGCTCGCCAGAAGTTCTTGAGAGATTTGTAACAATAGAGAGAGAATTAGAACAGATTGAGAGTTCAGTTCAGTCAAATGAGCTGTCAATTGCAGATGCTGAAGGTATTCCTGAAGTTTAAAAGTTTTTAGCACTAGTAATTCCTTGTTTATCATGTCTGTAATCAAAGTCAATGTTTGGCGATAGTCAACGAGCCCCTACCTTATAATTTTAGGATTCTTTTGTATAATCCTTCTTCTGAATCTATTAATGACCAGATATTAACATCCATTTCTTGAGTGTAAGTAAAGCTAAGATTACTAACAATTGAAAGGAGTGGTTAGTCTTGCTATGCTTGTCCCATTAATATGCTTTTTTAGGACTTATTTCATGATTTTAGTTAATGTGCATGTGATAAGCCCCCAATTAAGCAAGTGTATATGAAGAAGCCCAAGAAGAATGAAAGCAACATTTCCCACTTGAATTACAGAGGGACAGGTGGCAGCATTTAAGGATGAAAGTTTGTTATTTCTACAGGAATAAAAGGACATGACAGGGCTGCTAATGAGGAGGTTATTTTGTCATTGTTTTTGTGGGATAGGATAGGCCCTAGTCTCCTTGGCCAGTGGTTTTCTTTGTGTTTTCATTTCATAAAATAGACATTGAGAGTTGTTACTCTTTATTGGTTGGATTTCAATCAATTCAATACAATTTCTTCCCCAAAACATTCTGTTTTTACATTCTGTGATGTAATAGCATGCAATGAAGATGTAGCAATACTGAACTGAATCTAACAAATGAAGGCTTGTAGGTGTTCATCAATTTATAACTGGCTATGATAGTTATATAAAAGTTCTTTTCTGTAGAGATTATGTTAACCAAACTTCCAATAATTGGAAAATATAGCAGGTGGTGCTGGGAGCTACCCGAAGTCATTTGCCCTATCTAAGGTATGTTATTACAAAAAATCCTTTTAGACATTGCAGTGATGGTTTTTATTTCTCATCATGATGCTTCGTCTCAGATGCGAGATAGCAATGGAGATTCTGCTGCTGTTCATGAGGAAAATTCCAAGTAAATAACCCACCCAAATTTGATTATATACTCCCGATCTCTAAGTATGATTGCTTGATGAGTTATTTCTGAATCATGAGCAGGATTCATCTGCAACGTGCTCTGGAAACTAGAAAAGCTGTCCTGCGTAAAGAGCAAGCAATGGCTTATGCTCGTGCTTTGGTTACAGGCTTTGAAATTGATTGTATACATGATCTCATTGCGTTTGCTGATGTTTTTGGAGCTTCCCGTTTAAGGTATGAGAGGATATGAAACGTCAAAATTTATCGGTCAGCAAGAAATATTAATTCAATTTTCAATAACTACTTTCTTTCTTTTTTCTTTTTCCTTTTGTTAATTAGACCACATTATGGAATTTACCTTCACCTTATAAACTATAAAATAATATATTATTTCCCTAGTTTTTCCCACCAGCTTTAACTTTTGGGTTGAATGGTTTCTTGAAACTGTGATTGCTCAAACCTGAACCTAGCAATTGAGATAAATTTAAGGGGACTAGAGCTTCTGGATGAACTGGTAATTGGAGGATGATGTAAAACCAACCCAGTGATTTGCATGCCTTGTTTGTGGACTAGAAAAGTGTTCTTTTGAGCGTTAACCTTGTTTTCGAGTTTCCAGGGCTCGGGGCTAATTTTCCTAAGAGTCAATTCAGATTACTTGGTCCAATTATTTTCTAACATCTATTTTCAGCTAATTATACTAAAAGAGTTGCTTATACCCATAATTTTAGTTAGCCTCTAAGACGTATCCGTTTTCACACAGGGAAGCATGCATAAATTTCTTAGAATTATGCAAGAAAAAGAATCAAGATCGACTCTGGATAGATGAAATTGCAGCAATGCAAGCATCTCGATTGGACTTGCCCTATGTTGGGACTTCTGGAATCATACTAGCTGGTGAGGAGAATTACCCTAGTCAAATTGGTGGTCCTGTTGGGAGACAAAGTGGCTCATTAGATGCATCTGATTCAGCTACAAGTCTTGGGAGTTTTGACCTAAACCAAGGTACACCTGAATATCTCTACTTTCTTTTACCTGTAAAGGATCAATTTGAGGTACATGCCTGAGCATTTGGGTTACAAGTGCTGCCATGCATACCTCCAGCATCTCTGTTTCTAATATTGCTATTTGCCTATTAACTTGCAGATGGTAGTACGCAAACGTCTGCCCAAATTCAAATGGCAGACGCGAAAAGTCAAGTG
Source organism: Erythroxylum flavicans (assembly GCA_027576715.1). Taxonomy (NCBI): domain Eukaryota; kingdom Viridiplantae; phylum Streptophyta; class Magnoliopsida; order Malpighiales; family Erythroxylaceae; genus Erythroxylum; species Erythroxylum flavicans. The sequence goes on along the minus strand of JANZXP010000196.1, from coordinate 46,050,006 downwards.
CCGAACATGTCGTGGGCGAGCCATATTCCTCCATACATGCAGAATTTTCAAGGTCCTATGTATCAACATATTCCCTCATATCAAGGCTACCTTTTTCCTGGCATGCAGGTTCCTTCTCCATATTTTCCAGGGAATATGCCATGGCCCCAAAATGTGGAAAATTCTGGCCACAATAATGATTGGAGTACTGATGATAATAAAAACCATAAATCCTCATCAAGGAATAAGAAGAAATCTTCACATGGGAAAAGCCTGGAGAGTGCAAACCAAGATGATTCCACTGACCCCAGTGATTCCAGCTCAGAGAACGAATCTGATGAGAATCTGCAGAATGGCAATAAGAAATCTTCTGTGGAGCAGGCTCATAGGAAAAAGCATGGGAAGAAATCTTCAAGAAAGGTTGTCATTCGTAATATTAACTACATTACTTCTAAGAGAGATGGAGAAAAAGGCAGCATTTCTGGGGAAACATCTGACGAAGAGGAATTCATTGATGGGGAAATTCTGAAGCAGCAGGTAGAGGAAGCTGTCGGTTCGTTTGAGAAACGTCATAAATCAAGTTCTCGTCATCATAAGAAGTCACATCGCCACCCCATGAATGAGTCGGATGATCCTAGTGATAAGGATAACAATAGTATGATTCTTGAGGGTGAACCTCGGAAGGATCACTGGGGTACCTTTGAGAGCCTGCTCATGAAGGACAAAGATTTAGACTCTTCAAGTGCCGATCCGCATCCTTCTAGGGTACAGGAGTACTTTGTTACCAGCTCTGAGGAGACAAGATCATTGCCACTAGACCTGCAAATGGAGGAAGTAAGAAAGCAACGTCCAAGTTCAAATGATTCCTTCCTTATAATGAAGATGGAAACTGCCAATGAAGGTGGATCTCACACTGGAAATTTTGAATTTGGTGAAAATACCTATCCTAAAGCAAGAAGAGCTGGCATGCATGAGGCGCTGTTGTTCTCCCACAGGTTAGAGGATACAGGGAGCTCTCACCGAGCTACTGTTTCTGATTATTCTACTGAAGCTCCCCTTATTAAAAGCCAAGAGGAAGGAGATTGGTTTGGTAATAAAGGAATAGATACGTCAGCAAACAAGGATGGGAACATGGAACTCAAAGCATTTGGTGGTGATTATGCATCTCCAGTAACTGCTGAATATTGTCACATTGAAAAAAACAAGAAAGAAGTTCTAGCCGATGACTCATTCATGGTCCAGGCTCGACCTTTAGATGACGAACAATCTTCTTCAATTTTGAGAACAGACCTTAGCTTGGTTTCGGACATGGTTGATGCTAGTCAATATGAAAATGGAACGTCAGAAATTTCACAAAATGATAATGAAGCATTTGGAGCCCATGAACCAGATGATCTTTTCATGGTGCTGGGTCGTGATTCATCTGCCGAGCAACCCATGTCATCTTGGACTCCTGAAATGGATTATGAAGAGGATATTTTATCTGCTGAAGCCAATGGGAGGCAATCTGATGCTGGAAAAGTTTCTTCCAAGGGCAAGCTTCTTTCTGATGGTAAGGTAACAGGTGACAGAAAGTCAAAGGTTTCAAATGCATATCTTGGAAAAAGCAGATCGGACATCATGTCAATGACTAAAAAACCCCCGCTCGGAGGCAGAAATGTTAATCAGAAAAGCAAAACTGAAAGGGTATGCTATATATGATTTTGGTATTGCTTTCAGGAATGGGAGGAGAAATTGCTTTTGCGTGACATAAATCGCAGCTTTCCATTGCTTCCTTTTTGTTTCACTCAATTTTATAAAGAACTGCGTAGATCACTAAATTTTGCATGATATAAAACCATCTTACGTTGCTTGGTTAATTTTATTGATGTTGATTTCTCTCTCTTATCTTAATTCTTTTACTTATTTTATCTATTTTAACCACATACATGTAGGAAGAGGAGAATAGGAAGAGAAAAGAGGAGTTATTAGCACAACGACAGAAGAGAATTGCTGAAAGGAGTGCTAGTGGGAGCATTCCGGCGACATCAAAAAGAATTCCTTCAGAAAAGAGACCTACAATATCTTCCTTGAAACATGAAAAACCTCAAAACCAACCTCCAAGCCAAGGGAATAGAAAAGCAGTAATTAGGAGTACCAGCATTGATCGTCTTGCCACTGCTAGAACAACTCCAAAGATGGAAGCAGTCCCACCAAAGCCTGCCCAACCTAAAAAGGCACCCATAAAAGCAAATTCCTTGCCACAGAAGACCATGAATGCAAACAGTAAGAAAGCCAGTCCAAACAGAATTAAATCTGATGTCCCCCTAAAGAACGATGACATGGCCGTGATAGCTGAGAAACAAACAGATGTGGAAATCCCAAAAGCAATACCTACTATGGTTGTCAATGGCAATAAAGAAGACATTAAGGCGTTGCGTAGCATCACTTCAATAGAAAATAATGAAGGGGCTAAGATCTTACAGACAGAGAGTTCAGATGCTTCACTACGCAATTCTGCACAAGCAGCTCACTTGGAAGTTGCAGTGGGATTACATGAAGCGTCTCATGTTCATTCTGAAATTCAAAAGGTTTCTGATGATTGTGGTGAATATATCTCTAAAATGCCAGAACTTCCTACGCCAGAATTACCTACTCTGAACCTTTCTGCTCTGAATGTTAGGGAAAGCACAACGAGTGAAAATTTACGATCACCAAAAAATTCTGAAATAGAAATATCAACCCCACCATCTGAAGACTTAAACCAGGAAGCAGTCCACTCCAGGAAGAAATGGAACAGTGATGAAAGTTCCCCCAAAGCTGTTAAAGGTTTCAGAAAGCTTCTTTTGTTTGGAAAGAAAAACCGAACCTCTATTTTAGCTTGATGTTGCTGGACTGACTGGCCTGATTATGGGACATAAGGTAACACTCTCGAAGAAAGGTTTTGGTCCTGCAGTTTATGTTCCCATATTTCTTGTTGAAATCAACCGGATTGCTTAACCAGGAAGAAGAAATGAAACTCGGGAAAGGAAAAAGGTGTGAAAGTAGTTAGATGGTTTGTATGCATAATAAGGCCTTTGGTGTTGGTGCCGTACGAGGAATGTTCTGTCTTGCTTATCTGAGTTTTGTATCACATGAGAAAAGGGTGTAAAGTATTATTGCTGTACGAGTCTGCACTTCGGATATGCATAAACGGGGAATTTCATAAATTTCTCTCTGTACGTACTCTGGAATCATGCAGTGATTTATTGGTCAACATTCACAACTTCTGCATTTACATAGTCATCGTAAATTTAATGTACTTGTAAGGTTCGCGAAGTAGACTGCCCAACTATTATTTTCAATAGTCATTTGTTAACTAATGAGATCTTCAGATCGTCCTGAATTCGGAGCAAGTGAGATGCCAATGAAATTCACGCCTGATCCAAATCCATCTGTTCAAATGGAAAAGTGACAAGACACCTGTTAAATGCATCAAGTTCTAGAAGCTGATGAACTATTTACACTCCAATTCGGTCATAATCAATAGCAGAAACTCCAACGCTACTGTGATTGACCACTAAGTCACTGATAATCAATAAGTGATAAACTGGTAAATTTTAAATCTATGATTATAGTTTATGTTTTCTTATTCTCTCTCGTATTTATGGATTATTAATTATGATTATGAATAACGTATATATTAGATGTTGATTGTTTCAAATAGATGAACATATTCTTTTAATGGAGAGTTTTAATATGGTACCGAAAATAGAAGTCGAAACTTGTAATCTCGTACCAAGTGAAGATAGAGGTCTAACTCCAAATCAATTGAAAAGTGCAGTTTTTGATCACTTCAATACCACTAGATCAATGAACATGGTCAAAAAGTTAAATATAAGTGTTATCAGAAGATTTTAGCCAAGAGTTCAAAAGGTGGAACATTTCATTTAAAGGCATGCAGATTCGTGTAGGAAAAAAATGTTAATATGAAGTTACACATTTTTTACCCTTAATCTTATGAGAGGAAAAAATGAAATGACTACAACATCTTATGAAAGCAACATATCAAGATTTTTTATTGCTTCTATAGTAAATTGGTGGTAAGCATCTACTACTTATAGTTGATACCAAAAAATTTAGGATAGGTTGCAATTCATTGCAATTGACATTTAAGGTTCCAACTCGGAGTACGTTGAAGGACATTATGAAAATATACTAGGATAAGAAGAAAGAAATTTTAAGAATATTATCAAGTATTGAAGGACGGATTAACATTTTAATAGAAATTTGGACAATTGATAACCAAAAGAAGTGTTATATAGCAGTGACGACATATTATGTTGACAATGATAAATTTTGAGGTAATTTATATTATTTAATATTCTTATCATTTACTTTTTCATTATGTTATGATTGATATTGGTTATATTTGTAGATGATAGGTTCATTTATATTTACTTTTTCATTATGTTGAAAAACTATTTGATATATTGTAATATTAACACCATAACATTAAACAATTGTAACATGAATGATGCTATAATTGAAAAACTAAAGAATAAGATAAGGATTGAGAGCTTATTGGTTGGTGGAAGGTTACTCCATATGCGTTTTTTTGTATATATTTTGAATTTGATTGTAAAGGATGAGTTGGATCTGATAAAGGAAACAATAGATTCTATTCAGAATATTGTAGTATATTAGATTGCAACACCTAAAAGAATTGAGAAAGTTGAAGAAACTTCATGACAACTATGCATTCGGAGTACAAAGAAGTTGATTTTGGATTGTCCAGCTAGATGGAACTCAATTTTTAAGATGTTAGAGTCGACAATCTAATATGTTGATATGTTTACAGGGCTGACATAAAGAGATTTTCAATACATTTGCATACCTACAAAAGACCAATGAGACTTGGCCAGAGAACTTTGTGTGAAGTTGGAATTATTTTACACTATGACTAAATTGTTCAGAGGAACAAAAAATCTAACTTCTTACTATTACCATAACACTATATAAGAGATAAAGAAAGTTTTATCTGATTGAATGTTTGATTCCAATGAGATTATTTGAGTTATGGGAGAGCAGATGATAGAGAAGCTAAATTCTTATTAGTATATAGTTTAACATATTGTTGCATTCTTAGATGCTGGACCACAGATACAAGATGGAGGTGGTTAATTTTATATATAGTGTGTTGTATGGTGATCGAGTTCAAGAGCATGTAAATGTTATTAAACAATTATGCTATGATTTGCTTAATGATTATCAACTCAAAATGGACAAAATTTAGGACAAGGATCACAGTAATGTTGGTTTATGCCCTACAGCCAATCGCTTTGGTTATAGTTTAGTGACAAATTATTTAAAGACAATCTTTATCTTGTTCATGTTTAGATGTATATGGTAAAGTCCATGGGATAATTGTACATCGCAAATGAAATTATAATGAGATTATAATTATGAGATTCATATTACATTTATGTATTATTCCTAAATACTCGTAGTCATTGTTCTATTAAGATTGGAAATTAATAAAACGTAAAAAGACTAGCATATGTTTTGTTTTTCCTTATGAAGGAAGTAGTCGATCTCATAGGCTAAAGTATAGAGACACTTAAACAAATGTGTTGGTGTTTGTTAAAGAACAAGTTTACTGAACATACTCGAGATGAGAAATCCGTTTGGAACATTACTTGTATGTCTATGGAATTCTCATTGTGATGATTGCATAAGTGATCCTTTGACTTGAGGTCATCAAAGTTATCTTGTATAGGGATTGCTATGTTTTGATACTACTTTTGATCTATTTCATCATGGGTTGTTTAATTGGTAGTCATTGGACGTAGCATGAACTATATGAAGATAGTTGAGTGATCAAGATAGGATTCATCACCCTAAAGTAATTAGGGAGAATGATACGCTGTTCTCGATTAGTATTGATTCAAAAAATCCTTGGCCAAGGTGGAATGGCATTTTGTAAATAGTTTACAAATGTCATTGATTGAATCGATAGCTAATGGCAGAGAACTAATATGATTGGACTTAAAATAGAGTAGACATTAATTCCATGCTCTATGTTTAATCGGAACATTATATGATGAAAGGATTGAATTGTATAGAAAAATCATGCACAAAAAGGTTAGTCAGAACACTTTGACATTCCTAAATATTTGGGTGGTCATTATACGTCACTAGACGCCAATCTTGATCTGTGATTATAAATTCTTTAATTAGAGAATTAAAGATAAATTAAAAGGAGTTTTATTTTATCTAATTCTAATTATAAATTAGAATTATAATTTATAATCATTGCCAACATATTTGGGAACCTGATGGGGTTTCACATATATAATGGGTTGAAGAGAGCAAAGTTAATTTAATCAAGTTGAACTTGATTGTAAAGTTTGAGAAACTTTATGATTAAATATGAGATATTTAATAAAT
>JANZXP010000196.1:46024924-46043519 GCA_027576715.1 Erythroxylum flavicans | reverse complement strand
TGCATGTACCAATATTTTCATACACAATAATTCACATTTTCACAAATGCATGAGCATGAGGTATGTCTGTCATTACTGCTCTCATTGGTCTTCTCATAGACCCGGTTCCCTGATCCGACCCGTTATGTGGGACCGGGATGTTACAAACATAGACAGGGCATTCAGGAATTTGGGAGAAAGTATCAATATGATGCCTTATACCATTAGTCAAAATTTAGGGTTAGGAGAGTTAGAACCCACAAAGATGTTAGTAAAAATGACCTATAGAATAGTTCATCAACCGAAGGGGATTATTAAAAACATGCAAGTACAAATTGATAAATTTATCTTTCCCATAGCTTTCTATATATTGGATATTGGAGAAGATATGGAAACCCCTATGGTTCTTAGACGACCGTTCCTAGCCACTGGTCACTCAATAATTGACGTTAATGGGGGTGAACTCACTCAATAATTGACGTTGATGGGGTGAACTAACTTTGAGGGTAGGAAAGCAGAAAATAATCTTCAAAGTGTCAAAGAAAGACAACAGTTCTTCTCTACCTACAACTAATATCAAGGAAATCTAACCTCGAGGATAATGGGAAGATATTGAGGATCTTGGGAATGCATTCAAAAAGAGACGATCGCGTAGAAGAAGGCGAAGGAAGGAGAATCACAAGGAAGGTGGAATGCATAGCATAGTAGCTCATATGTAGATTGTGAGATCAGTGACTGCACTACCATTGCACGCTTCATTTGAACCACCTTAAGCACAAGGAGAGCGTTGAGATACTGATGTTAAAAAAAGTGCTACATGGGAGGTAAGCTATGGAATTTTATTTTCCTCTGATTGTTTTTTGTTTCCTTGTTTGTTTGATTTATTTAGTTGTGATTATATTTGATTTAAGTTTGCTTGGTGTTTAATTGGGTTTTGTTTAAATTTTAACTTTGTTTTCTCTTCAAATTTCTTGTTGGTTAGATGATTTGGATGTGTTTGTAGGTTTTGTGAAAATGTAGAGAATGCATGCTAAGCTTAGAGGAGGGATAAGAAGTTGGAGACTTTGGAATATCCAGGATCATGGGAATTGGGTTGTTTCCCACAACTGTGGGAATGTTCTCCAAAATCCGTCTTGAGCCTTAACCCACAATCATGGGAATGAGGTTATTTCCCACGATCGTAGGAAGGCTCTCCAGAAAGTTTATGAAGCCTTAACCTACGATTGTGGGAATGGATCCATCATCTGGAAAATTTTAAATTCCCCTCTCTTCTTCTTCTTTCTTTATTCTTCAAATTTTTACAATCTCATTTTGAAAATTTTAAATTCCCCTCTCTTCTTCTTCTTTCTTTATTCTTCAAATTTTCACAATCTCTCTCTCTACAATCCATGACACCCACTCTCCCAACCTCTCCAATCCTTCATCATTCACTCAAATCTTGGTATTTTCGTCACTTCTTTCATCAATCTTTCATTCCTTTACATGTATTTCACATTAATCACTCTAGAATCCAAGGATTTTATGATATTTTCTCTCTTTCTCTCTAAAAACGAGCTCACCTCTCTCTTGCTTATTTTTGCAAATTTTTCTCTCACGATGGCTCCAAAGAAGGTTGCAGCCTGGAAACCATCCGGCGAATTGTGCCTTCAAGTCTTAGGAGAAGGTAAATCAGATACGGCGGCCACCTTTCATGCCTCATTCCCTATTTTTTCGGAAGATGAAGGTATGCGATTTTGAGACTTTAAAGATAGAGAATTAATGCCTCCTAGATACTTTGATTTTAAATTGTTAGAAACTCTAGGATTAAGGCAAAACATTGAGAAATTGGTTGTGAATAATGGTTGGGGTCAGTTAATTCGTTGTGATGTGCCGATATATCCTATGATGACTGTCGAATTTTTCACCACTGTGCGCTACAATCCTAAAATGAATACATTCTTGTTTAGGATAGGTGGCCATGCTTATAAACTTGATTATACTATCACTCGTTCACTTTTTGATTTATCGAACACTAAAGTTTTGGATGATCACAATGACTTTTATATGGATGATTATTAGAAAATTCTAACGGATGAAATGAATTTTGACTCTAGGAATGCACCAAAAATACTTTAATTTGTAGCACCAAGCACTTACTTCTTCATAAATTTATGTGCTTAATGGTTTTTAATAAAATTGAAAGTAACGAGTGCTCGTTTAAGGAACTTTTCTTCCTTTGGTGCATGGATCGTAAAATCAAAATAAATATCCCTTATTGATTTTTTGATCTATTGTGAGTTGTATTAATAAGAAGAACTCTTTTTTGGTATGTCATTCATTGTTACTGCTTTGGCTTTATATTATAATCTTGATGTGGATAGTGTGCGTACGACTAGATATGATGTTTTTGATGTTCCTTATTTAAGACACTTTGAAATTTTGGAGCCCTATTCTATGGAGCTCCGAAATTCTCAGACGCATACATCCGTTAAGAACAAGAAGGGCAAGGATGCAGCAACTTCTTGACCATCCACATCTCAGGCACCTTCAAAGCCCCAAGAAGAAGTAGTGGAAAAGGAACCAACTGCAGCAGTAGAGATCAATAGATTCCAGCAAATCCTCGACCAAATGACCTCTAATCATCAACAAATGACGCTACAAATTAATAAGTTCAGCACCCAGATAAGACAAGTGCACAAGGACTAGCGGTGCATGAAAAAGAAATTCCTCAAGTTCATCCAGAGAAAGAATATTGAAGTCCCTTCCCCGATGCCTTCGCCGCCACAATCTCCATGAGCTCTCTTACCCTAAACTTTTTACATTGTTTTAATTACTTCATTAGGTATTTTTTCTTTTTGTTTGGTTTGATGTCTTTTTGTTTTGTTTGATGTCATTTTACCGTATTTTGTGGTTGCCTTGTCACATTGAGGACAATGTGTTCTCTAAATGTGGGGATGTGACATTTGCTCTGTCAATTGCATTGTCTTGGTTTGCTTTAGTCACTGTTTGCGTTTTGTTAAATAGGATGCATGTTTTAGGCATATTAGGTTGTTTTATGTTGTTTTGTGTTAAGCAATGGAACCATAATTGAATCATTTTGCAATGAGATCCTGTCATGTTAGTTGGTATGAGATTGAATGCATACTTGAACTCAGATTGGGCTACTTGAGTAGAGAGTGAACTATGTCGAGTGATGAAAAGTAGTTGGTTGTATAAGCTTACTCACAATTTGACACTTGAGCAATGAGGTAGAGTAAAGATGCATAATGAATTTTCATTTGAGCCAATGTGAGGGATTGAGCTTATATGACTCCATCTATAGTCATTTTATTTCTTTGTTTGTGTGATGCTTCCTTAGGTTATTACCTTCAGAACTTGCTTTGAATCAGTTTGAGTCTACTAGATACATGCTTAATAGAGATGATTAAGGCTCTTTTTGTGTTAGCCCTTGGCTTACCTTTTATTATCCCTTGCGACTCCTATTGAGCCTTAACCATTTTGTTTCTTAAAAACACCTCAAATTTTAAAACTCGAAACCCCTTTAACCTACCCATTCACAAGCTTAGTAGAACCTACTCGTTCACAAGCTTAGGAGAGTATTAATGTATTAGTTAGGATTTTTGCTACCATTGTTTTCCGAGTTTAGTGTTACTCCTACTCTTGAATTACATTGTATTTAGTTGTTATTTTGCTCATTGTTTCTTTCATTTTATTAAAAAGATAAAAATAAGATAAAAAGAAAAAAGATAAGATAAAAAGAAAAGAAAAAAGAAGAACATTTTAGTAGCATCAATAAGTGCGAAGTAATAGTATATTTACACTTGTGTATCTCAAAATTATGTTTTGTTATCCCTTTGTCTACTTATTACTTTACGAATGCTTGTTTTAAACCCTTTACCTTTTTTACGCACCTTAACCCTTACCATATTACAACCCTAAACAAGTCCTTCTGATCTATTTATGTATTAACAAGCCTGTTGTAGTGTAGTTTCCTATAGGGAGCTTGAGCAAAACATTAACCATCAAACACTCGAGAGAAATGATTAAAACTATAAAGAAGATTTATTTTGAATCTATACTTATCTTTGAGTGATAGTGCCACATGTTGAGTTTGCTTATGTTCACTAATGAAAAGTAATCATGATATATGTAGTAGCTTAACATTTAAGTTGGCCAAAATTTGAGGGATTGCTTGCTTTAATCTTTGTGATAATGAAGTGATGAAATTGATTAGTTGTGTTTGATTTTGCTCAAGTACAAACAAAGATTTAAGTGTGGGGAAGTTGATAGTTGTGCATTAGTGTGTGCTTTTTGTAAGTATTTGGCATTTGTTTCTTGCATAATAGGTTATTATTGTTATGTTTTAAGATTTATTTTATATGTTTTTGCTTCGTGTGATCTTCATTGTGTTCTTTTATGTTTGATATTGATTTAGGATAAGAACTGATTATTTTGATGTAAGAATGAAGGTGGCAACCTTTGTCATTGAGTTAGAGACCAAGAGAGCAAAATATAAGAGGAGGAATTATAATTCAAAAACCCACGATCCTGAGTTTCAAGCCAATTCCCACAATCATGGGATGCCTAACCCAAAGATACATGCAGGGTTTCCTTATTTTTAGGTTTTCTTGACTATATAAGGTTGTATACCCATATGGACGAAAGAGCTTCGGTAGAGACTTGCCTCCTTGACTAAAAATGCAGGTTTAGAGTCCTAGAAGAGGTAGAGAATCAATATTTTTCATTCATAATTAGGAAAAGAGCATACCAATACCAAATTTTCCAGATTCGGGCAAAGTAGAGGAGTTTGATTCATTTAGTTTTCTTTCGTTTTTTCTCTTCTAGCATTTGTATGATGGATTATTTCATTATTGGGGATGTTAATGCCATCGTGAGTGGCTAATTTATTTGTAGAGATTACTTTTGAACTTCTTGTTGAATTCCTATTTCGTTGATTCGATTAATGAAGCTTTTAATGAATGATGAATTTATACCCTGCAATAAATTCAGAGATTGAGTTGGGTAATCTATGTAGGGTTTGTCTAATAAGAATTGGCAGTCTATAGAACTACATTCATCAAGTTAATTGATTAGTTAAATTGAGATCTTGGCTAATTAATTGATTACCTATAGGATAACTGAATAACTAGTTGAATTGGTGTATTGATTTTGTAGATTGAGAGATTGCTTAATCATCTTCATTTAATTTGGCTAGGGACAATTAATTACACCTTGAGAAAGGGTAGTTAATACATTAGGACATCTTAGGTGAGACACAATTCAATTAACAAAATAGGAGGGAGAAAAGATAGGGAAAAAGTAATCTCTATTTGTGAAAATCTTGAATTCCAAGTTTTTGCATTTTTGAGTTATCATTTATGCTTTGTTAATTGTTTAATTTAATTTTATTTTCCAGTTTATTTCCATTAAAAAATTTAGGTTCTTAAATAAGGATTAATCTGAATTAGGTGGTGCCTAAGCATAATTCTTGTGGGATCGATATCGGCTTATTACTATAAGTCACGACCTGTATACTTGCAATTTTGTGCATAAAACTAGGAGTCTATTTTCCATTCAACACTAACATTAATCACACCATATGGCACATACATGGAAAGTTGCTTCATTTGTAACTTTCTGCAGAAACTCTCATCTTCTTATGCTCTCATAGCCGAAAGCTTGCTCCTCTTTGCATCTCTGCATTTTGCCTAAGTTTTGTTCAATTGTCACACCAAAATTCATGCTTTTACCTTCATAAAGATAGTTATAGATCTAGATCATTGTTATACTTGCTATTGTCTTTTATCCTTGCTGAAAACCATCCAATTTGCACCTTGTATTTGAGATGTTCTTCCATGCATATAAGTCAAAGTAGACTTGATGAATTGAGGTATAAATTGAGCTAAACAAGTAAGTAAAGTACTAATCTTTTTGGCATTTTATAATAGAAAGTTTATGATGATTGAATTAAGATGGATTGCATGTAATGTTGATGATGAAGTGTGCTGAAAAATGATACATGAATTGGATACTTTTCTGTTTTGTTTTTTATGCATGAGAATCGTAGGTTATAGGTTGCTATATGGATGATTTAGATTTAGATTTTAAGTTTAAATGAAGGTTAATTTATGTTAAAGAAAGGTGCTAGTAAAGTTGAAACACCCCACTACCATAGAGTATATACCAAAACATCCAGAGGACATTCAAGTACATGTCCTATGATAATGCCATGTTAGAGCAGTCATGTTCTCTAATATGACATCACCAAGAATAACACAATACTTAAAAACAACTACTACTCTTCATTTCATTGCAAACATGATTTACACTGTAGTCAGTAAAACAAATATTTACATTACCAAAATATTTGAAAGTTTACAAGCTTTTATACAAACGTTCTACATGACATAAGAAAACTACATAAAACAGTCTACTATTCCTCAAACGTCAGCTGATAGACCCTTGGGTCATTTCTTAATCCAAATTTTTCTTCTAGAGTAACTTAGGAACTAGGTCTCATCTCTCGTACCTGAAAAGTCATATTGCAATTTTAATGAGTTTTGCGAACTCAGTGACCTAACCATCATCGATGGACTCACTCACATCAAATACACAAATATGTCATATATAACTAAATTCACAACATTCCTCATCTCAATAAGACATAACAAATGTCACACATTTCATATACTCTTTCAGATATCATATATCCCAATCAATCACATTAACATCAATTACTCAAATGTAGCATATCACTTTATCATCACAATTTTAGAAATGGATTCTTAATCATATAATTCATAATCATAAATGTACAAATGCATATGCATATGAGATTACACTTTGGTTATTATTTGTTATGACCAAGTGCCTTTTAGATACAGATATAGATACTGTCCCATATAGGGCTCATTTAGACACAGAAATCACGGAGCCAGACTCTACGTGCAAAATTATGAGCTTAGAACTCTTTCAATTTAGTCATTCCGATCACAACGCCTTTATCTGATCATGAATTTAATGTAATTCTTCAAATCACAGAATATGCTATGAATAACATTTACTTATGATGCACAGACAGAATGTCATTTTCATCTAACCTAAGTCCGGCATTCAAAAATTATATTGAGTATTCAGATATCTTTTAGAATTCAGAAGCAAACGGAACACTTCTAATACATTCCCAAGTATCAATATCCTCGAACTATTAATGTTCGAAATTATCACAATCACAATCAGATCATTAATAGTTCAATAATTGGAAGTTAAATATAAATAAATCAATCTTAGTGAAAACATTTAGGTTACTTACAGTACGCTCCAGTATACACTATTATGTGGATGGACCGGCAATGTCTTGATGATGGTGTTTGATTTGAGCGTCTATACATCATACAATACACACAGAATTCACATTACAAAGTTGATCAATCAAATACATATTCATTTATGCACATACATATATATGTCATGTTCAATGCATATTCAATTAACCTTTCCCGGGTATGTAACCTTATTCAAATTTCTTAACCAATCAAAATCATACTTTGTATACTTATCCTTGAACATTTCCATGATCCAAAAGCTTCTTCTAATACACAAACATAATTGGTATTTTAAATCTGGAATTTCAGCAAGCTAAATCTATGCATTCACCAAAATATTTCTAGCAACATGTACCCATACATACATCCAATTCTCATTCATAAATACCCTTTGCTCTTCAATACTCATTCATCCATACCTTATACACATTATTCATGTCCTAAAGATCATGTTTGCATTAAAAAAACTCATTTATTCCTTTAACAAATCAAAATTTCCATATTTGAACTAAACACATCAAAACAACTCATTCTTTAGATTATGACACCAATTAACTACATAAATTTATCAAGTAATGAATCACATACACCTATGAGGGGTATTATGGTCATTATTCTTTAAATAACTATCAAAGGTAGTTAAGGTTTTGAATTTAAAACCAAAGAACGAAAAGATAAAAAATTGGTGTGTCTCTTCTTTACTATTGCTTTCACACAAAGAAGATGGCTAAAGATTCTCTGCATTAAAGTTTTCTTTAACCGGTGGAACTATAACAATAATCCAAATACGTTATTTTTGTTTTGTATGCATATGCAAATATCATGTTTAACATGATCTATGTGATTATGTTCTATCTTAATTATTCTTACATTGGTATCAGATCAAGTATTTTGTTTTATATATGCATGCTAACATCAAGATGTCGAAATCTATGTCAAACTTTAACTATTGATTATTTGTGCATAATTATATGAATATTTACGCATATCATGAATCTGGATATGCTATGTTTCTTGTTATATTATACTAGGCTCATGAGTTATTTGTGTATATTATACAAGATTTGTTTTTTTTCTTCTCTCATTACTCCTCCCTTTATAAGTTTTTTTTTAATTTTCTATAACACCAAGATAGCAACACTCGATCGAATAAGGTTTACGTTGTCCTTTAAGAGAGAAGCAGTTCTGCTGCCATCAAAAGTGAAAATAGATTAAAAAAATAAAAACAAAAGAGATCAGAACCGCAGCAAAGAGGAAGAAGACCTCTCTTCTTGAAAACAAACAAGAGGCACGTGGCCTCTCAAATGGGCTGGTTTTCGTAATATTTTTTTGGATATGTGTCATAATAACCAAGAATGGGTTAGGTTAAGGCGAGCTGTTATGAATACTCTAGAATAATATACCTATCAAGAAGACTTATAATTTATTAGTGATGACATTTATTAAAGAGATGAGTAGAAAGAAGTTGATTAGTACTTTGTATTCTATAAGTCTTCCAATGAAAATAATAAAGAGCTATATAAGTCGAGCTTTGCGAACTGTGTCACGCAAACTCGTGAACTCATTTTTCCATAAGATTCGTTACCTATAAACTGTTTGTAGGTTGTAACAATATGTTGTTTTATAAGAACAAAGTCTATATATTTATATAATATGTTTACATATATTTCATATAAAAATTCGTCTAAAGTAATTAAGATTCGATTACTGTATGAATGATGATTAAACGCATTAGTACACTTTTAATTTCATAAGCAATTGCAATCGAATTATTTACTGTATGAACAATTAATATGACATTAATGTGTATATATATTTCTTTCTTATTATAAAAATTTAGTGTTTCAAAATGACTACTACTTTAAAGAATATTGTTGCTGAACTCAATAGTGAAAATTATAAAATCTGAAATATGAAAATCCAATATGTGCTGAAGAAGCAAGAGACTCTTGAATCATTAAACCTAACCATGGAAGTTCCATAAGAGGACACTACGGCCCAGCATAGGAGGGACCGTGATTCAAAAATGGAGAAGATACCCTTAAACAAACATGTTTAATGATAATCTCAAAATCCTAAAAAGTAGGCACACTAACAGACTTTTTTGGAAGAGGAAATCTATTGATGGTATCTGCTCAGGCAAAATGATTAACAAAAGTGCAAGAAACTGGCTATTCCCTCCTTCAGTACTTAACAGAGGCAAGGATGTCTAGCTGGGGACCAAGTTTCTCCTCTGCAGCCATCTCAGCCCTCACCCTAAGCTTGTTCAATTGCTTCTTCCTCTGATAGACCACCTGAGACCTCTCCTTCCTCTTCTTCTCCAACTCCTGTATGTGATCAGGTGATCAGATGTTTATAAAGCAAGGTTATATGGTGTTTCTGAGTATCAGCAGTAGATAAGTATTTTCCACAACTAGTCATAATATCACAGTCTGGACAAGCCAACGATAATATAACCAACAGCAACAACTTTTATATTCGTAAATGAAATGTGCTACTATTGCTCTATGCATCAAAGATACGTCAACTATAACGGATGAACGGAAGGGTTATTAACCTACAAGATACAAGGCAACATAGAAAGTGTTCTTTGATAACCACTAACCCCAGCAGGACAATGCTAACCAAGGAGACATGTTAACAAAACACAGCTACTGACTTGAGAGTCAATAAGTGAAAACAAATCCAAACACCCATCACAATCACTGATACAAGGTACAGTTCAAAGTTGCACAGTTCTTAAGCTTATTGACCTACAATGCAAGTATTATAGATAGAATCAAGGAGCTAAACTCACCCTGATGGTATCATAGTAGTTCCATCCAACCTCACTAGATAGCCGGCCCAGCAAACAATATTTATGACCTTTCTGAAGCCTCAAAACCCTAAATTTTCACAATCATAAAATGAATACATTAAAAGAATACCAATATCAATTCCAATAATACCAAAAACAGAAACCTTGCAATTTCAAACATACTTAAGAGCATCTGGAATGACCATTCTCTTAATCTTATCATAAGGGGGCGGAATGCCCTCATAAGCCTTCAATCGAGCAAGTGCAGCTTCCCCACGTTTAGTCTTGTGTGGGATCATTCTGTCAAAAACAAAAGGCCGATGTATATTTCAGCCCAACAACACTTGTTCGACAGACAAATCCACATCATTCCCAAAAACCAAAACATTTCAAAGGAAAAAAGAGCAGCATTCCTTCGAATAACACAACTGAACCTAGTTAGTCAAAATATCAACATATAACCAGATAGATAATAGATCCGATGTAAATAATTTTTTTTAAAAAAGAGGGATTACCCACGGACAGTGCGCCATAATATCTTGGCAGGAGCACGGAAATGTATGGGACCGTGAGAGGGCTTGGTGTTCATGCGCTTACGGAGGAATCTCAAGTACTTCATCTTCTGCCTCACGAGACCACCAGACATGCATATCTCTTCGCACCTAACCACCACCACTCTCTGACCATTTAGTAGCTCCTTCGCTATGATCGAGGCCAAACGACCTAACATGTGGTGGCGTGCGTCCACCACCATCACCTTCGCGCAGATTCCGGAACCCGACACCATCCTGCCTCTCTCTCTTGTGGCGTCGCAGGCTCTGATTCACCTGGTTTGGTTTTTATGCGACAAACTTTTTAGTACATAAGTGAGACGTTAGGGTTTTTAGTTTGCTCCTTCCAAATTTCTATTGGGCCAACATATTTCGAACTAGAGCTCAATATGTTCGTGTCCACTGGCCTGAACACAAGCCATGAAACTCGCTACTCGCATTTTAAAACTGTAACTCACCCAACAGTAGTCGAGCCAAACTTGATAATTCTTAGTCGCGGATCGCCGCAACGTTTGTAACCCTTAGATAACATATCAAATATTGAAGAACTTACAAGATTAATATAAATTGCAATTCTTTTAAAGATCTATTGAATACATAATATCTATAACTGAAATTTTAAATAATAAGTTCATGTTGAGTATTGTTTTATGTCACACAAATTTTCACTAAAATAGAAACCCAGATTCAATAGAAAAATGAGAAAATAATCTCTTTTTCCCTGGTTGTTTCTACTAAAATTCTAGCTAAACCAAATATAGATCCATCACTAGAAACTGTTATAATAACATAATTATTATCAAGCAATGCTATGAGCAATATAAGTTCGTTATCAGTAAAAGAAGAATAGTTCAAATTTGGTTGATTCTAATTCCACTAGGCTTAAGACGAAGAAGAAGACGTAAAGATAATCGTAAATAATTTTAGTTTTGGAGTAAGGATATTTTGTAAAAGAAAATCACACAGCATACCGATTTGAAATGAAGAAATTATAAAGCATAATCTTTTAAAAATCTAGGTGAGAGTTAAACTAGTAAAATAAAAAATTTAAGAAATTAAATTTTTAATTGATATTAAAATAAATTGTTTTTATTCGTCTAAAAATTTAAATTTTAATAAAAAATGAAACTATTAAATAAAAATAAAAATTACTTTTATTAAAAAAGAAAGACTTTTAAATTATATATAAGCTTCAATTGTATAAATTTTTAAGGATCAATTATAATAAAATTAAATTTTACCAAATTTTGTACTACTAGTTAAAAACTATTAAAAGAAGTAAAAAAATTACTTAATTTTTTTAATAATAGTGGCCCGTTTTTAATCCTATAATTAAGGATGTCCATTTGCTTGAAACAACTTAAAACTTTTGCTTTAAGTCGATCATCTTGTGCTCATTCCCACCGTGAGTTTCCTTCTTTTCTTTTATTCTCTCAACCAAATCTCTTAATATCACCTTCAAAGCCCAACATTCACCTGAATTCTAATTTTGAACCTAGAAGACCACACGTTTAGCTGCTCCACCACCAACATGATACATCACTTTCCTCGTAAAATCAATAGACTCTTTAAGGATGATTCTCACAAACTAATATTCTTTCTGTATAAAATTGAGGCCTTGAACACTAAGATTATGACTAGCCAACCACAACCATAACTACATAAAATAATCAGAGAAGATGAGGTTCATTTTTAAAAATAATTAAATTATCTAATATAAAGTATTTGTTGCGTGGATGCCATCTGTTAAATGGTCTTGTTGGCATGTCTAACTGTTAAACCTTAAGTCCAGAATGCAGGTTCGTGCGACTGTTGGCAAGCTTTGGCCAATGCTTGGCATGCAGGTCAGCACGAGGAAGGCATGTTGACGAGAGAACAAAGCAAAGTCTTGCGAGTTGGCGAACTAAGTCATAAGAGATCCGAGGGTGCGCGAAGGCACTTGAGTTCGGCGAGGCAGGTCAGATGTATGTAAAAAGTGTGAGATTTTATACTAACTCGGTTTGTGACTTGTATTTAGTTATGGAGCGACGAGATTGCATCATGAAGTAAGCTGGATCATGGAAGATGGATTTGTCCATGGACGTGTATTAACGGACTTATGTGTGGATAGGCCTTGGTGAACACATCAGCAGTGACGTGATAACTGTGGATGATGTGACACATAATGACGTAGTAGATAAGATCGCAATGGATGAACATTAACTTTAAAAGATAAAGATCATCTGGACGGATCATCTGAAGATATAAGAGATCTTCGTGGATAAGGATAATCATTCCTAGATAGGGTAATCTTTTAAATGTGATGTAACTTAATCCTATTAAGGATAAGATAGGATAAGATTGTGATCTTAGCTAGTAGAGTTCTATTAGGACTCATAGTGATCTAGAGGAGCCTATAAATAACTCATTAGAGTTGAGAGCCATTCATTCACTCACAGAGGAGAGTGAAGAGAGTTTTCAATTAGTGAGAGAGCTCATTGAGAGAAATCATTTAGAGGAGAGAGTTTTGAGAGTTGAAAGCTTTTGGGGGAGTTCTCATTGTAAGGGCTTCGAGTAGGGAATTCCTTGTAAGGTCTTTAAGTATGGTGTTCCTTGTGAGTGCTTCGAGGAGGAGGTACTTGTGTCTTTTATTAACATTTTGTTAAGAGTTAATGAAAGACTAGCTTCGGCAACATATAAATATCTCTTGTTGCTTTCTTTACTCTATTTTACACTTACATTATTTTGTGTGAGAGAGACACACTTTAAACACTTATGTGTGGTGAGGTGTTCGAGGGCTAACGGAATTGTTTGGAAACATTCATGTGAGAAGGCTGAATTTTTGCTTAAGTGGACCAAAGCGGGATTGCCATATGAAGGTAGGAGCGACTTGTGGTAAAAGTTCGGGTCCAAAGTAGACCTTTGTGACAGCTGGTATTAGAGCCAATCTAGAACGATGGCTAGTGAAAGTAATCTCACGGACAGGGTTACCAGAATAGAGGCAATTCTTG
Source organism: Erythroxylum flavicans (assembly GCA_027576715.1). Lineage (NCBI taxonomy): Eukaryota > Viridiplantae > Streptophyta > Magnoliopsida > Malpighiales > Erythroxylaceae > Erythroxylum > Erythroxylum flavicans. The sequence goes on along the minus strand of JANZXP010000196.1, from coordinate 46,029,898 downwards.
AGTCTCTAGTCCCAACGGATGCAGGAGTAGTTCCTTTGTTGGAACGTATTGCAGCCTTGGAGAGGGTCTTCAAGCAACTATGAGAGCACTCGAGGAACAGATGAAGGCTAGTGAGGAGATGGGTTATAATCTGTTGGTGCTCAAATGTGGGATGGCAAAGCACGAGACGAGTGTCCGAGTAGAAAGCACTATGGTGAAGGTACGAGAGCCACAATTTTTCTATGGCAAACGAAGTGCCAAGGAGCTCAAAAATTTTCTATGGGATATGGAGCAGTACTTTCTAGCGGCAAAGGTGGTCGACTCAGAGAAGATGTCAATCACAATAATGTATATGGTGGGTGATGCCAAGCTGTGGTGGAGGACGAGGACCTCAAACGACATCAGTGCGGGGAGACCTCCCATCGACACTTGGGAGAAGATGAAGAAGGAGCTAACGGATCAGTTCCTACCCAACAACACTTCTTAGCTCGCGAGGGAAGCTTTGAAGGGGTTGAAGCAAGACGGCTCGATGAGGGAGTATGTGAGGGAGTTCACATCCGTGATGTTGGACGTGCGGAACAAGTCAGAGGAAGACAAGTTGTTCAACTTCATTAGCAGCTTGCAAGGTTGGGCACAAATGGAGCTTCGAAGGCAAAACATGAAGGACCTCCCTAGCGTAATAGCAGCGGTAGATGCCTTGGTGGATCTTCAATTACCACCACCAATTTTACCCAGCAGAGAGGGCAAGAAAAATGGTGGAACTCGGGATGGTAAAGAGAAAGGCAAATAGAAGGTAGGTGAATCTTCTTAATATAAGAAGAGGCAATCAAAGGAAAAGGTTGCATGCTTCATCTGTGAGGGGCCTTACTATGCTCGAGAATGCCCAAAGAAGAAGGGCGAGGAGTAGATGAACTCCATAGTCGCGAAGGACAAAGGAGGGAGCTATGAAGATGACTCTGGGGAAGGAGCCATCAATAGCATTACGTATTTGAATGTTATGAGCCTCGTAGAGGAGGATTTATGCAAAAAGAAACCCAAAGAGGAAGTGGTACGTAGGAGAGGTAACAATGGAAGAGAAGACTTGCCCCAGTCTTTAACAGTTAGTGAAGGAGTCTTCAAGAGAACCGTTGGTGGAGGAGCGTCCACAGAATATTTCGATGAGGGCATCAAATTCTTCTAGTGGGGATGGTTTGTTAGACCCCTAAGTCCAGATTGCGGGATCGTGCAAGTATTGACAAGCCTTGGCCAATGCTTGGCATACAGGTCGGCACAAGGAAGGCGTGTTGACGAGGGAACAAGGTGAAGTCCTGCGAGTTGGTGAACTAAATCATGCGAGTCCGAGGGTGCATGAAGGCATTTTACTTCGACGAGGTAGGTCGAAGGTATGTAAAACGTGCGAGGTTTTATACTAACTCAGATTGTGACTTATACTTAGTCATGGAGCAACGAGACTGCATTATAAAGTGAGCTTGATTATGAAAGATGGACTTGTCCATGGACATGTATTGATGGACTTGTGTGTGGATATGTTGTGATGATGTGGAAAACACATCAGCAGTGACGTGGCGACTGTAGATGATGTGGCACATAATGACGTAGCGGATAAGATTGCAGTAGATGAACATCAGCTTTAAGAGATAAAGATCATTTGGAAGGATCATCTGAAGATAGAGGAGATCTTCATGGATAAGGATAATCATTCCTAGATAGGGTAATCTTTTAAATGTGATGTAACTTAATCCTATTAAGGTAGGATAAGATTCTAATCTTAGCTAGCAGAGTTCTATTAGGACGCATAGTGATGTGGAGGAGCCTATAAATAGCTCATTAAAGTTGAGAGCCATTCATTCACTCACAGAGGAGAGTGAAGAGAGTTTTCAATTAGTGATATAGCTCATCGAGAGAAATCACTTAGAGGAGAGAGCTTTGAGAGTTGTGAGCTTTTGGGGAAGTTCTCATTGTAAGGGCTTCGAGTAGGGAATTCCTCGTAAGGTCTTCGAGTATGGAGTTCCTTGTGAGTGCTTAGAGGAGGAGGTACTTGTGTCTTTTGTTAACATTTTGTTGAGAGTTAATGAAAGACTAGCTTCGGCAACATATAAATATCTCTTGTTGCTTTCTTTACTCTATTTTACACTTGATTTATTTTGTGTGTGAGAGACACACTTTAAAAACTTGTGTACAGTGAGGTATTTGAGGGCTAACAAAATTTTTTAACAAAATTCACGTGAGAAGGCTGAATCTTTGCTTAAGCGGACCGAAGCGGGATTGCCGCAAGAAAGTGGGCGCGACTTGTGGTAAAAGTACAGGTCCAAAGTAGACCTTTGTGACAACTAGTATAAGAGCCAATCTAGAGTGATGGCTAGTAGAAGTAATCTAAAGGAAAGGGTTACCAAAATAGAGGCAATTCTTGAGTCTCTAGCCCCAACAGATGAGGGAGTAGTTCCTTTGTTGGAACGTATTGCAGCCTTGGAGAGGGAACTTAAAGCAACTATGACAGCGCTACAGATAAAGGCTCGTGAGGAGATGAGTTATGATTTGTAGGTGCTCAAACGTGGGATGACAAAGCACAAGATGAGTGTCCGAGTAGAAAGCACTATGGTGAAGGTGCGAGAGCCACAAGTTTTCTATGGCAAATGAAGTGCCAAGGAGCTCGAAAATGTTTTATGGGATATGGAGCAGTACTTTGTAGCGACAAAGGTGGCAGACTCGACGAAGTTGTCAATCAAAGTAATGTATATGGTGGATGATGCCAAGCTGTGGTGGAGGATGAGGACCTCTAATGACATCAGTGCGGGGAGACCTCCCATCAACACTTGGAAGAAGATAAAGAAGGAGCCAACGGATCAGTTCCTACCCAACAACACTTCTTCACTCGCGAGGGAAGCTTTGAAGGTGTTGAAGCAAGACAGCTCGGTGAGGGAGTTCACATTGGTGATGTTGGACGTGCGGAACATGTCAGAGGAAGATAAGTTGTTCAACTTCATTAGCGGCTTGCAAGGTTGGGCACAAATGGAGCTTCGAAGGCAAAACGTGAAGGACCTCCCTAGCACAATAGTGGCGGCAGATGCCTTGATGGATCTTCAATTGCCACCACCAATTCTACCCAACAGAGAGGGAAAAGAAAAATGGTGGAACTCAGGATGTCAAGGAGAAAGGCAAAGAGAAGGTGTGCGAATCTTCTCAACATAATAAGAAGCAATCAAAGGAAAAGGTTGCATACTTCATCTGTGAGGGGCTGCACTATGCTCGAGAATGCCTGAAGAGGAGGTTCTTTTGTCTTTTGTTAACATTTTGTTGAGAGTTAATGAAAGAGTAGCTTTGGCTACATATAAATATCTCTTGTTGCTTTCTTTACTCTATTTTACACTTGTGTTATTTTGTTTGTGAGAGAGACACTTATGTGCACGAGAGGTGTTCGAGGGCTAATGGAATTGTTCGACAACATTCACGTGAGAAAGCTGAATCTCTGCTTAAGCAGACTGAAGCGGGATTACCACACGAAGGTGGGTACCACTTGTGGTAAAAGTTCAGGTCCAAAGTAGACCTTTGTGACACTAGCCATCCCTTCAAGTACCAAAGGTAAGTTCCAACCCTTAACCATAAATTAAATATAAGACTTTTGAGTTAGTGGTGAAGATAACAAAGTTAGATTAGGTCTAAAATTAAAATATCATATTTTATTTTATTTTATCATTTTTTACACCCTATATAAGATACAATGAGTCGTGTTCTAATAATCTTGAGATTCAAAGTGATATTAAAAATAACGGTAAAAATTCACTTAAAAATTTTATCAAAGTAAATTACATTTTAAAGTAAAATTTTGATACAAATGGCCAACTTTTATTAAAAACTTTTAAAGCTGTAATTCTATTAAAATTTAAATAAAGTTATTATTAGAGAAGAATGAATTAAAACATGACAATTAATTAGTTTAGAAAAACTTGTTCAACTACCCTATAAAAAAGATTGAAATTTTACTCTTTCTAAGTTTACGTGACAATTTCTTTATTTTGCCAATTTGAAAATGATGTAAAATGAATTCTATCCCTTATCTTTGCATTTTATAAGACATAAAAAAGGAATATACTAAAAAAGAGAAGAGACCTTAAGATCAACTTCATTAAATATATTAATTGCATAAACTAAGAAAATAAGCCACTATTCTACTAACCTAACCAAAAGAAATTATAGCGACTTTGCCAATAAAGAATCAACAACATAATGTCAACCTTTTCTTTTCTTTTTCACTTTTTAAATTTAGTTTCATCGATATCAAAGAATAATTTACTAACAAATTGCTTACATAGATCAACCACCCCAATTTTAAATTAATCACTGAGATCGACTTCATTAAATATATTAATTACATAGACTAAGAAAGTAGGCGACTATTCTACTAATCATAAGAAATTATAGTGATTTTACAAGTTTTAGCCTCGGCCAATAAGGAACCAAGTAGTATTGGCAAGACAACAGATTAATGATCAAAGACTTTAATCTAAGTTGTATTAAAATAGCCCATATTTTCATGTTATGTGAACTTAAATCTACTTTTTTTATATACATTAGGTATCTCAGCTTTGCTGGACTAATCCTAAGCCCCGAAGACCCCACCCCCAGAGCTTTAGAGGATGTAAATCTAGAACCCCAAGGTCCCTCAGGTTCTTACATAGCCTGTACACTTCTGCGCACAAGGAGTCGTCACGTACTGATTGGTCGGCTGCTGATTGATCACTGGCCTTGCTTAGCATCAGGTTCCCAGCAGCCCCAGGTTCCCTAGTAGTTCTAGCTCCCACACTGCCCCTGTAAGTGAGACGTCTGCAATTGATCCGACCAAGGAGCATGCCTAGGTGGCTAGAGGATCATCAACAGGGAAAATTTCCCCTCTCCTGTAACACCCCACTTCCGCCAGACTCGAACCCGATATCGACAGTGATACCCGAATCCGTGCCCCGCGAGGGTGGCGTGTCACATCACTTCACTAAACAAAAG
>JANZXP010000196.1:46010820-46024824 GCA_027576715.1 Erythroxylum flavicans | reverse complement strand
CATGATAGGAATCTCATTATCATGATCTCATCATGATTTCCTTCATGCTATGTTTTGTATCATGGACTTCATTAATTAGATTTAAGATCAATATCAATTCACACATAAATGAATATCAAATTAATGAAAAATGCCTTTTGCTTTATTAATCAAAATAAAGTTTCTATAAAAGTGCTAAAGGTGATTACCTTTAGAGCACTACTCTAACAATGAAGGGAAAATTGAAATCAAAGCGTAAGGTTGTCAGGCTGTGTAATATGATTTAAGTCATTTTTAAGCAACGATGTAATTATGTGATTAAATCGTTTCATTAATCTTTATTTGTTGTGTTAATTTTGACTGACGTGTATTAATAGTTAAGATTTCTGAAATACCTGACAAGTCATGTCAGCAAATTTAACAAAAACACTAACATCATGCTAGAATTGAAAAAAATTTAAAGTTTGAGCATTTTATTGCTATTTTTCGAAGTTCAGGCTATAATTTAAAAAATTGAAAGTTTGGGCATTTTATTGCAACTTTTTAAAATTCGCATTATAATTAAAAAATTGACGAAAGTTTAGGCTTTTTTTAGTAATTAACCCTTGTAATTATGATGACTGATTGATACAAGTAGCAAATATGCTATTTATGAATTTGCATATTTTACTTATGAGAAATAATAAAACTAAATTAAATAGTTATAGCTATCTTAATTATTTAATTTAGAGTTTATCCTTTTTCATTAAGCTTATTGGTATCATTTAATTGATATGAAATGTTATTATGCCCAATCAATTTATGGTAAGTTTTGGTTTAAATTATTGGGTTAAACAAATTAATTTAGAAAAAATTGAGACTTATTATGGCTATCATAATAGGTTTTAGACTAACTATTTGAACTGTAAAAATTATTCTCTTTAGACCAGTGATCAAAGTTACTATTGGATGAGATCTTCCTTTGAATCAGAGATAAGTAAATTTGAATTTCTCATTTTTATGTTATTACTTTTTAATTTTGTTCATTATTCAATTAATCATAAACCCCCACTTTGTTTATTGAAATCAAGAAACTAGTTTTAGTTCTTTTGAGATTCGGCCTGGCTCCACAACTACTGTAAGAGTTTAATGAATCAGAATTAATTTTGAGGGCTTCAACAATTCATTTAGCCAATGGGATATGAAAAGAAGAGGCAAAGTGACATAGTTTTGAAGTTAAAAAGGCTCTTTATGACTTAAACAAACTTCAAGAGCTTAGTACAGCCGTATAGATCGCTATTTTCAAGAAAATGAGTTCTCAAAGTGCTCTCATAAGTATGCTCTCTACTCCAAGCATGTGAAGGAAGATATATCACTCGTATGTTTATATGTGGATGATTTAATCTTCACCAGAAATAATTTAAAGTTATTTGAAGAATTCAAGAAGACAATGACTAAGGAATTTGAAATGACTAACATTGGCCTATAAGCTACTATCTCAATATTGAAGTAAAGCAAATGGATGAAGGAATTTTCATTTCACTAGAAAGATATGCCACAGAAATACTTAAGAAATTTAATATGGATAATTGCAAGCCAATCGCTACACTCGTAGAATGTACATCAAAGTTGTCTAAGAAAGATGAAAGAGAAATGGTGAATTCAACACTCTATAAAAGTATGGTTGGAGATTTAAGGTATCTCACTTCCACAAGGCTAGATATTCTCTTTGATGTTGGACTTATAAGTTGTCTCACGGAAACTCCAAGAATAACTCATTTGAAAGCTGCCAAGAGAATCTTACGTTATATCAAAGGCACTCTAAATTATGGGATCCTTTCTGCTCACATCAATAAGTTTAAGCTAATTGAATAATGATTGGGCTGGAAACATCAATGATCGCAAGAGTACTAGCAATTTTTTATTATTTTGGGAAAATTAAACTTTCACATAAAGTTCAAAGAAGCAACCAATTGTGACACTATCTACTTGTAAAGCTGAATATGTTATAGCCATTTCATAATTTGTCATGCACTCTAGCTAAGGAGTTTTATGAAAGAGCACGACAAGCCTATAGAAGAAGTAACAAAGGTCTACATTGACAACAAATTTGCACGAACTTTGGTAAAGAATCTAGTCTCTTATGAAAGAAGTAAGCATATAGTTATACATTATCATTTTATAAGGGAATACATTATAAAGAAGGAGGTCTAGTTGAAGTTTGCAAGATCTGAAGATCAAATTATCGATATCCTTACCAAGCCACTTAAACAAAGATACTTTGAAAGATTAGGAAGCATGTTTGGAGTCACAAAAAATTAAGTTTAAAGGGGAATGTTAGAAAAATAAACTTAAATTTTAGGCCCCAAATTGTTAAGCCTTAATCCATTATCTTTGTATACTATGATCTACATTTCAGTCCATTATTTAGAGTCTACTACCTAGTATTATCTAATAGTTAGAAGTTAGGTGAACGTTGTCTTAAATAATGGAAGTTGGAAGAAGTATTAAATATAAGTAGATAGGAGTTGAATTTAAAACTCTTCGATATCTCTTATCAGAATTGGATAGGTCTCACATTGTAAATTAAGGCAAAAAATAAAAAGAGTTTATAATAGAAAGCTTCATTTCTTCTAAGTCCATTTCCACTTCACTTTCCCAATTTTCTTTTCAATATCCTTGCTCTAACAATTACCTATACATACACATATATATATATATGCCAAACTTTTTTCAATTTTTCAATTATAGCCTGAACTTTAGAAAGTAGCAATAAAATGCCCAAACTTTCATTTTTTTTCAATTTTAACCCAAACTTCAAAAAGTGGCAATAAATGCTCAAACTTTCAATTTTCTTCAATTTTAGCCCGACGTTATCTGTTGTTCTTCGGATACCCTCAGCCATTTGATTTTTGTTTGTTCTTTTGATTCCTCAAACTATTCTCGCATTATAGCATATTGTACCAGTAAGCTCTTCATTTTTAGTTCATTCTCCTAATGCCCTTAGTGTGAGGGCATCAGGGCTGTGTAATCTGAAAAGTGAAGGGGTGAAGGTGTCGAGAGAACAAACTGAAAACAAAGGAAGAAAACTAAAATCAAAGCATAAGGTAGACGAGGTGCGTAATCTGATTTAGGTTATTTTTAAATAACGACGTTGTTTTAATTTTGTGATTAAACGACATCGTTTCATTAATCTTTATTTGTTGTAGATATGTATTAATAGTTAAGGTTTCTGAAACACGTGGCAAATTACGTTAGTAAACTTAACAGAAACATTAACGTCAGGCTAGAATTGGAAAAAATTGAAAGCTTGAGCATTTTATTGCTACTTTTTGAAGTTTGGGCTAGAATTAAAAAAATTGTAAGTTTAGACATTTTATTGCTACTTTTTAAAGTTCGGATTATAATTAAAAAATTAACTAAAGTTTGGGCTCTTTTTGATAATTAACCATATATATATATATATGTAAGGAAATACAGAAAGATGAAGAAGCAGCAACAGAAGAAGAAAATCTTTATTCATTTAATAGTATATTGTTTCTCTTAGCTTGTGAATTTTGTTCCATCTTTAACAAATTTGGCGGCGATCACTCCATAAATGACATAATTTTACAAATTAAGATTAATGTTAAAACTCTCTCTATATATATAAATTATTGAAGGACTACTTCCAAATGATCCAACATATATTTTTATTTTAACAATGAACTGATGGTTAAGCAATTTATACATTTATCTCATTGATACAATTAAAATATTTTTCTATTTTTAACTATCATTAATAATATCTTTAAAAATATTATCTTTTTGTACAAGCCTATTAATGAGTGAATGAGAGAAACAAATCTAGATTATTTAATTAAATTACTTTAAGAAGTTGAATAATATAATTACACTTAAAAGGTAAATTATCTAATTAGTCCTCCAATTTTATTTTTGTTTAATTTAATCTATAACTTCAATTATTTTACAATTTAAATCCAAATGAGTTAATTACCAAAAAAAAGCTCAAACTTTTGTCAAATTTTCAATCATAGCCCGAACTTTAAAAAGTAGTAAGAAAATGTCCAAACTTTCAATTTTTTTCAATTCTAGCCCGAACTTTAAAAAGTAGCAATAAAATGTTCAAATTTTCAATTTTTTTTAATTATGACTCGACGTTAGTGTTTCCGTTAAGTTTGCTGACATGACTTGTCACGTGTTTCAGAAATCTTAACTATTAATACACGTTAGTCAAAATTAATACAACAATTGAAGATTAATAAAACGACATCGTTTAATCACATAATTAAAATGACATCATTGTTTAAAAATAACCTAAATCAGATTACGCTACGCTTTTGATTTCAATTTTTTCCTTCACTTTCAGTTTGTTCTCTCAACGTCCTCATCCTTTAATTTTCATATTTTGCAGCCTCAACGCCCTCATACTTAGGATGTTAGGGGAACGAATTAAAAACAAAGAGCTTTTTGATTCAGTACGCTATAATGCGAGAGTAGTTTGGGACATTAGAAGAACAAACAGAAAACAAAGGGCTGATGACATCGGAAGAACAACAGATAACGTAGGGTTAGAATTAAAAAAATTGAAAATTTGGGCATTTTATTGCCATTTTTAAAGTTTAGGCTAAAACTGAAAAAATTTAGACATTTTATTACTACTTTTTTAAGTTTACGCTATCATTGCAAAATTGACGAAAGTTTGAGTTTTTTTTAATTAACCCAATCCAAATTAATGATTCCTTTAGACAAAACAACTTCAAAAAATTACTGAAGTTCACGCTTAGAAAATGAACTTAATGCATCTTGTAACTATTTTCTGATTGTTGTTTTTTGTTGACTTGTTGCTAAATTTAAAAAGAAAGGTACAAGGTTAAAACTAGACAAAGGAACTAGCAAACACGCATATGCTTATAGACAATACTCAAATGGCACCTTGAGAAATAAGTCACGCGCTAAATTGAAACAGAGCAATGAAGACGGACAATCTTTTCTGCCCTGATAGCTAATGCTTTGTCCTTGTTACTTTTGAAAGTTGCATAAAAAATTTAAGTTGACCAGTTGCCCATTTCCTTGTCACGGTACATGGAGCTGAACTGCAGGTGGCATTTCTCTAACACTATAGTTAAAAAAAACTATAGTGTTTTTGGGAAAGAAAAAACTATAGTTGCATGACAGTAAGTCAAATTATCTAAAAAGACGATCCAATTAAAATCATTTTAAATAGAATTTCACATTAAAAAGCGGAAAAATTTCGCAGACATCTTTTAAGATCCAATTAACAACTTTTAGTTTTTCTAGGCCTAAGATGAATTTTATTTTTTATTGGCTTTTCAAACTCAACTTATTAGGAAAGGAGATTCGATCCGACATGTAGCAAAATATTTGTAAAACATATTCCGTATTTGATTTTTTGAAGACTAACATCAGTTGAATTTTATATCTTGATTATATAAAATATAATAAAGCATGAATTTTAATTTATACCTAATTCCAAAGCTTGATCATTTTTCTTGTAGTTTTTCTCGAACCGTTTTTAAAATCGTTTCATCTCAACCATCGTAGCTACATAAGTATCTGACCTCTAGCGGTGTTCACAGAACAAGTTGAAAGAACGCTACAACTGTTATAAAGATAGTTAGGCAAGGAGTGCTAGCTCCCTTGGAGTTTAACCTATTTATAATAGAATTTAGATATTTTAGTAATTTAATTAAAATTAAATTATAATTTTAATTAAACTTTAATTAGAATTACTATTAATTCTAATTAAATATTAATTATGTTCATATAAGATCCAATATCTTATATTGATCCCTGTTAATTAAATATCTCACATTTAATTATAAAGCTTCTCAAACTTTACAATCAAGTATTAGATTAGGTTTTCAAATATGTTGACAATGGATATAAGTGATAACCCTAAATCATATTTATAATTAGATAAATTAAACTATTTAAATTTATCTTTAATTCTCTAATTAAATAATTTATATCTATAGATCAAGATTAACGTCTAGAAATGAAGGTCGAACTGGAAATGGACAGAAGTGAGATAGACAACCTGCCACTATAGGTACAGTTCCATAATGTCCCGATGGAGTTTTGGACCATTGAGGGTCTTAGCTACATGGCTAGTTGTTTGGATAAACCCATTTGTATGGATTCCTAAACTATAACGATGGAACGACTTTGCTATGCTAAAATGTGCGTTGAAGTATCTAAAAAGGCTTCCCTACCTGATTCACTTCCTATTCTTTGGCTGACTGACAAAGGTGAACTAGAGAATATTGTGATACTCATCTGATATCCTTGGAAACCAACGAATGATAGCAAAGTCTAGAAGCTTATAGGTAAGATGTTTCAAACTGGATGGCATTATGAGTTACTGGATTTTGGTGTAGTTGATGATAAGAATGGTGTAGTAAATGAAGACATGGGAGCTGTCAAAGAATCACCCTTAGCGGAGGCAGATAATAACATTAGTAGTGTCGTAGAAGTTGTTAATAGTGCAGTCGACGCTACTGAATATGCAATGGTTGTTGTTACTGGTATAGTCTCTGATACAACCTATGTTGAGGCTGTTAAAGATAACCTTCTTGCAGCGGATGAAAATACTAATGTTGCTGTGGTAGGTGTGCTTAATGATGCTGTGGATGTAGTTAATGGTGTTCTAGCTGCACAAATGACTCAGGTTGTAGACTATGGTAATCAATTAGTTGGATTGAGGTCTGAACAAGTTGTTACAAATATTTCCCAGGAACAGCCAACTCTTGATAACTCAAGTGCAAACAATATGGAGAGTTTAGACAATAGAGTGAATGATTTCACCTCTTAGTATTTAGATCATTGTTAGATGGATTGGGCCAACATGTTGATTCCATTAGCAATTGTTGGATAAACTAAGAATCAAGGAACAAGGGTCGTCTCTCAAGAACAAGCAGAGGATTGTAATACTCCATTAGCGGTAGCCCATTTCCTTGACATCCCTGGAGATTTTTGCGTGCAATCCAAATCCACAAAAAGGAAATCTGCAAAGAAGAGAAAGCCAAATCCTAAATACCATGGGGCTTCCCCCAAATAGTGGAACATTAGGGGGTTAAAGGGGCCTCGTAAACTAGAAATGGTGAATGAGTTTTTCCATAAAAATGAAACATTAGTGGTGCCTATAGTTGTTTCTTATTATTGTCTATCTTGCAGACAGTTAGATGATAGGCTTAAAGTCATGAACTCGTTATAACTTAGATTTAGTTTTGACTATATTTTAAATTCTTTTTCATGTTTCAAAAAAAATATTAATCGAGAATAACGAACATTCTCCTTAATCACTTTAGGATGATAAATCCTATATTGATCACTTAAATATCTCCATATAGTTCATGTTATATCTAATAACTACTAACTAAGCTACCTATAATTAAAATAAGTTATAAATAGTATTAAAACATAGCAATGAGATACTTTGTAGATTTCAAATCAAATAATCACTTATACAATCATCACAATAAGAATTTTCATAAACGTATCAATAATGTTCCAAGTAGAATTCTTATATAGGGTCAGTTCAGTGAACTTGTTCTCTAGCAAACACCACTCATTTATTTAAGTATCTTCATACTTTAATCTATAAAATCGACTACTTCCTTCATAAGAAAAAAACATAAAGTGTGCTAGTCTTTTTACGCTCTATTAATATCTAGTCTTAATACAACAATGACTAGGAACAAATTAGGAACAATACATAAATGTAATATGAATCTCATAATCATGAACTCAGCATAATTTTATTTGAAATGTATATTTATCTCATAAACTTTACAAATTGTTTATTAATTTATTATAACTACAACTGTTGGATACCATATTCGTTCTAATTCTTGCATTTATCCGAGGTACCCATAAATGGCGAAATTTTCTATTTTGCCTATCTCTATCTTAATCAGCTAAAACCAAGGCTCTTATATTTTGTTGAATACTAGTTTGAGTAGTTTAGAATGAGCCCCATGCAAACTTGAAATGAATAAACAAATTTTTTTCTATACCTCCGAGTTATATATGCTCGTTTAATTCTAGCATTGAATAAAGAAAACTTTGATGAATAACTAATTGAGTTCTTTTCTTTCAATTATTCTTTTCACCTTTCTATAATAACAAAACAGATTCTTCCAATGTATAAAATGAAAATTCCAATAGCTTTTGCTACTATAAACTTCCCATCCATGATTTTTTTAGGCATTTCGCCTATAGAAAAAAAGAAAATTTGTATTTTTATATATATATCTATATATGTAAAAAAATATCTTTAAATAATTATGTTACTAAACTACAACTAATTGATTGATTGTGGAGCATAAACTAACACAACTTACCTAACATTTCAATTTCAGAAATTCAGGAATATATACAATTCGTAAGTTGGTTTTGTTTTGATACTATGCAAGAAAGAATACCAGGTCAAAGAAATCAAGGAAGGATGTTTGTAAGTGCAATGTGTCGAGATGGACAAACACAATCATGACTAATAAGTGCTGTAAGTCCTTAAAATATAGAGAAATATGAAAAGTTGAGCAGATACCAGTAGTTATTCTCACGCTTTTACTTTGAATAAATAATAAAGGATGAACCATTCTTTAAAAGCGTATTTATACATAGTGCTTCAATCACGTATTAATATTATTTCAAAGTAAACATCTAGAGAAGTTTATATGTCGTCTAAATGAAAGAAGTTCAAGTACGATCTTTCAAGTAGTTAACCCCACGAGGAAAATTGACGTTTTTGAAGGGGTGGGAAGAAAGAAACCCTCCTGTTGCGACTTAGAGCGAGTCAAGGTTTGTGTGTTCTCAATGGTTCTGTCAAATCAAGAACGGGTGGTCTTTTCCAGGATTCAACTTTTTAAATTTCTAGTACAATATTCTTCCTTCAAATTCAACTCAACAAGTAAAAGGGTGCAATATTAAACAAAATTTGTAAGTAGAAGTTGAACCCCTCTAAATTCCTATATATTTCCAAGCTATCCAAGCCTAGATCTTGTACTTCTTCAATAATTCAAGCCATAAACAGCGATTTAAAAGCATTTATTATAAAGGAAACCATAAATTATTGGGTTTTTTCTTTAAATATAGAAGCCATGCATCGTTCTTTAACCATCTTCCAGCGCCAATTTCTTCGCCAGTATCATCAAATCCAGATGGCAGATCGCGTTAGGAAGCCTTGTGATGTGTTCATTAACCATAGAGGGATTGACACAAAGCGCACGATTGCTACTCTGCTTTATGATAATCTTTCCAGGCTAAACTTACGTCCTTTCTTAGACAACAAGAACATGAAACCTGGGGATAAACTATTTGACAACATCAATGATGCTATCAGAAAGTGCAAGGTTGGAATAGCTGTGTTTTCTCCTCGTTATTGTGAGTCGTATTTTTGCCTTCATGAACTGGCTTTAATTATGGAGTCCAGGAAGAAGGTGATTCCTATCTTCTGTGACATCAAACCTTCACAGCTTCGTGTCGTGGACAATGGACAATGTCCCGCAGAGGACATCCGGAGGTTTAGCTGCGCTCTGGAAGAAGCTAAGTATACTGTTGGGCTCACGTTTGACTCCTTAAAAGGGTAAGATTATTTCTTCTTCAATTTCCTTGTTTATGTCGATCGAATCATTAATGTGTACAAATTTCTTCTTTAATTTCCTTGTTTATGTCTATCGAATCGTTAATGTGTATATTTTGCTTGTAGTCCAGACGCAATTTTACAAATCTATACCATTTTTTGTTCTTATCAATCTAAGCGAACTCTCATGCATTCACTTTTTGCTACGAATTGTTAATCGATTAAAAACATAACATATTATCCATTGTGTTTAACCTTAACGAAAGATGTCTATATAGAAGTTCCTATCACTTTCGTGCAGATACGTATCTCGAGTTAACAAAGCAAGAGTGATACCAAGTTTTGGTTGATAACATCACTACCATTATCATAGGTTCCTGCAATTTGGACGATACATAATAATATGCATACAAAAATGATGACTTTTGATAAGTGTTTCTATTGTTGTTGTAATCATATATGTGTGTGTGTGTATGTGCCTCCATTGTTAATTATCTAATGATTCAAGCAAGTAGTTCACACTTTTAGTTACTACAATACTGTCAACAAGATTTCAATAATTCTTATTTATACTAATTTCTAAATTTACTTCAATTAAATGATGCATTTCTTAAAATATTCCTGTTTGGTCCTTTTTTTGACTATTTTTTGCAATTCATATATTTACAGAAACTTGTCGGAGGTTGCGACAAGTGCTTCTGATATTGTCATCGAAAGCTTGATTGAGATTGAGAATGAGAATCGTCTGCTTAAGCTTAATCGCCGAAAGATTCCTATCCTGGCCTAGTTGCTGTAATCCTCCAACATCAATCGATGCTTGAATATCTGACACAAGACTGAAACCTCAACTTCATGTTCATTTTTACTGACATTTCCTTTTGTTAATAAATTGTGTAGTGGATTGGTCCCTTGTCCATTATCTTGACTTGTCATTCTTTCGTTGTTCAGCTGTAAGCATCTCATTTGTTCTTTGTAATAAGCGTCTCTTTTATTCGTTATAATAATCAGGAGGATTTCCATTCAAAGTGTGTAAAGAGTTGCAATTTCAGGTGCATCAATTTTCTTTATCTCTCTTGAATTCGGTTGATTTAATTCTCCATTATCATAAAAATGAACATAAAATTTAAGAGAAAATTGAAATCCTTACTATTTTGATCTTATTGCCCATGAAGTCATTTTACGTATGGAGTTTAAAAAGATCCTTTCGTTTTCAGTTAACAAAAAGAGGGAGATATAAAATAAAGAAATCGTGCTTAGTAGTTGTTTTCTAAAACTTCGAATTCGCATTGAAAATAATAAATTTTACTTAGTAAAGTGCATTTTTACCTATTTTCTTTAAAATGTTTTCAATTTTTAAATAATCAATTTGATTGATGTAATATAATTGTCGTTTATTAATTTTTTTACAAAGTTATAATTGAGTTAATTCTATAAGATATTTATTAATAAAAATATATTATTATTTATAAAAAAGACATTATAGCTTAATTTATTGACGACCAAAGGAATTATGAAAAAAGAAACGCCCTATTATTTCTTTTATTTTTGTTTTTATATAGACAATCAAATAAAACTTTCATTTGAATTATTTTTAATTTATTTGACGAAAACAGTGTTATAGTGTGAATTGTCTAGTAGTTCGTTAATTATTTTTATTACAAATTTATAATGATTCATTAGTTATCAAACTAATTAACTAGTGATTATCACTCTCACGTGAGCAGAATAAATGTTACTCACCTTTGTTGGAAGAACCGGTGGTGTACCTAATGGTCAAGTGGGTAGAGACTCGCATATTTTCCTCTAATAAAGAAGAAAAGCACAGAAGCACAGCTTACACCAAAACTTACAATTCATTAATTCAGTTGGAACTTTCACATGATTATGTTCAAACTAAAATCATAGATATATTAACAGGTCAGTTAATATATAGATATAACTGCACAATCAAACTGGTTAATTAAAAATATTAATAACTATATGCTATCAAATTGAGCTTTACAGCCTGATCAATCACGTTTTAAAGATAAATAGCAGAAAGTAAGAGATCATGTGGCATTTCCTTTGGCAACCTTCTCTCTATTGATGAGAAAAACCATGGAAACTAAATATAGGTTTTCATTCTTCATTATTTGACAAAACAACAACCAAAAACATAACGGGGACAGCAGTAAAGAAGCAGGGGTCTTCGTGCTTGACGCTGAACATGCGTAACTGATAATTCATGTGTAGTAGTGTTAGTACAGAAAAGAATTAGAACGAGGAAAATATGAAGAAGGCCTCCCTCGCATCGCCAGATAAACGGCGTAACTGATCACTTCCATCATCTCTCCGGCGAATCTCACAATCAATGGCCTCAGGTAAACTGCCCACAGCCCCACTGCTGCCATCACTATATCTGCTCCCACGCTCATAATCTCACATTTCCTTTTTCACTCTATTTTTCACTTACTGGTTGGTTTATGTATGTGACAAGTGGTACGGCTTCAGTCACATTGAAATGGGCATCTTACATCTATATATCTCGGTTTGTGTTTGCACCTGCCAACTAACGCCTATAGTCTAAACTACCAGTCTGACTTGAAGAACCTTCAAAACTCAAATCGGGGATATCATCGGAGGATTTCTACTTTGAATGGAAGACAGCTAAATAGTGCTTGGGTTATTATAAAGACTATTAAAGAGTGTCTGTATTTGAGTTTTGATATAAGTCCAGTTGAAGAAATATAATTAGATTATAATTCTTCAATTATGATATAACTTTAATAGTCCTTTTTAAGTATAATTTAAGAACTTAATTTCAACTACTTAGTCAATAATTACCAATTTTAAGTATAAGTTTAAATAAAAATATTTTTTCAAAAAATTATATTTTTATTATTTATAATATTACTGAATACTAATTTGTATCAATTACTAACCAAATAACCTTTTCTATAACTTTAGACACTTATTCATAATAAGTATATGAGAGATACTATATCAGTCATCAATCATCAATTATCAACATCTAGTTAAAATCCCACCGAGACGCGGGATTTGAGGAGGTCTGATAATATGTAGTCTTATCCTTATATAGTAGAGAAGTTGTTTTCGATATATGAGAGATATTATAATTAAATTTTATGACGTAAGATAATATAATTGAATTTTATGATGCAACTTAATTGTATGTCAATGATGTGAGTTCATCCTTTTTATTGTACCTTTAAATTTAACTTTTCTATTAATGTTTTCTACAATCATAAATAAGGAAAATTTAAGAACTTTTTCAATATATTTTGACCCATTGAAAAAAAAAGATAATATGTATTATGATTTTGTGCTTAATGTATAAAAATGAATTCTAGTTTACATATGATGTCTTATACTCAATCAAAAAAGGTAGATCAATGAGAAAAATGTAAGGGGTTGTTATAAATTAAGAAGACTTATTACTATTATTGTAAAATATTTTCAAAAATATCTTCAATATATTCCCTTAAACTTAAAATCGATGAAAAATTAGCAAGTTGGAATTTAAAGATGGAAGTACAAAATTAACTTAATAAGTGAGTTTTAGTGAAAATATTAGCAAGTTGATCTTTAAAAGAAACAAAGATAAGTCATATTATACCTTAAATAATGTGATATCTTATAAAGTGATAATTATTCTCAATATGTTTAGTATAATGATACAGAACATTATTATGAGCAATTTATATAGTACCACAATTATTACAATGGAAGATAGTAGCTGATAAGTGTATAATGCTTATATTTAAGAGTAATGTTGATTGCAAAACAGTCTATTAGTTTTATGCTCAAAAACTGCAAGTATACGGGCCGTGACTTGTAGTTAAAAAATAGATATCTATCCCACAAGGATTGTGCTTAGTCACCACTTAATTCAGATCAATCTTTGTTTAAGACTCGAAATTATTTTACGGAAATAAACTAGAAAATTAAATTAAAATTAAATGACTAATAATGAACAATTGATAAAAACCAAAATACAGAAAATTAGAATTCAAGATTTTAACAACTAGAGATCACTTTTTTCCTATCTTGTTTCCCTCCTATTTTATTAATTGAATTATATCTCACCTAAGATGTCCAATTGTATTAACTACCCTCTCTCAAGGTGTAATCAATTGTCCCTAAGCAAATTAAATGAAGTTGATTAAACAATCTCTCAATCTACCAAATCACTCTACCAATTTAACTAGTTATTAAATTATCCTATAGGTGATCAATTAAATTTGCCAAGATCTCTCTTTCAACTAATTAATTAACATTATGAATATAGGTCTATAGAATGTCAACTCTCATTGTACGATCCTGCACAGATTACCTTATTCAATCTCTCGATCTATTGCAAGATATAAATATATTCAACATTCATCAAAGACATCTTTCATTCAAATCAATAAAATAAGAGTTTAACAAGATAGTTCAAA
>JANZXP010000196.1:45999115-46010720 GCA_027576715.1 Erythroxylum flavicans | reverse complement strand
ATGATACTTCTGATTCTGTGAAATTATGCAACACTTGTGATAGATTTTAATGTGTGGATAATTGTACTATGATTAATATGTTGCATGAATTGAGTGGATCATCGAAGATAGTTACCTTACTGAGTTCGCAAAACTCACCCAAAAATTTGCAATTATTTTTCAGGATTTAGAAGAACACCCCGTTAGGCAACGAGAGTAGACTTACTACATGTTAGTCAAGGATAGAGGTCGGGATCAGTTCGCGTCTGCATTGGTTTTCCTTATTTGTCACTAAATGTATTTTCCCGCAAAAATTTGTATTACGTGTAATTGAATATTACAGTTCCTATTAAATTTGAGAGATTGGAAATATTTGTATCGTGTATTTTGAAATGGGCCCAAGTGGCTAATAAAAGTTTCTGTTGATTTCTTTGTATTTGTATTAAATGATTATAAAACAAAGTGAATGTTTTAGTTACTGATTTTTTGATCTTATGTTATGGTTTAAAAAAAATTTTCATACCGAATTTTAATTGTTAAGTGATGTAGCACGCCACCCTCGCGGGGCACGGATTCAGATATCAATATCGATATCGGGTTCGGGTCTAGCGGGAGTGGGGTGTTACAATAATGAAGGGTTTAGAGGTAATGTAGGTAATTTAGACGATGTGTCAAATTTAGAGGAAGAAAATGATGCAGATATGGAGAATGAAGATGATACAAATATGGAGGTTGAAGAGGATGAAAAGGATTTAGAGTAAGTAGATAAAGGTAATGGTCCAGATGAAGATGATGGAGATAATGGACAATATGAAGTTGATGCAGATGATGAAGATGAGGTAGTTTTGTCTAAATATTATGACAGTGGTGAATATGGAGAACTTGTTAGTGATGTAGATGATGTGGTAGATGATACTAGTAGGAGGAAAAGGAAATTCCCAATTTATGAGGAAAATACAATTAAGCCTCATATTGAAGTAAGGACGATTTTTCTTAATCATTTGTAATTTAAGTATGTAGTGAGTTTGTTATCCATCAATACAAAGAGGGTTATCATGTTTACCAAAACTAAGTCCAAAATTGTCCAAGGTAAATGTAGGACAGAGAATTGCCTATGGTATATATATGGAGCATTTGATAGGAAGATTCAGTCATTTCAAGTTGGGAAATTTAGGAACATTCATGACTGTAATAGGTATATACAAATCTTAGAATGAACACCAGCATCTTATCTGACTTGTTGAAGGATAAGCTTAAAAAGGAGTCATTTTTTAAGAATGATGATATCAAATTTTACGTTAAGGATTGTTTAGGTGATGAAGTGTCCATGAGTATGGTGAAAAGAGCCAAGAAAAAAATAGTAGATAGTGTTGTGATCAATATTGAAGAGAAGTTTAGGAAGTTTTGGTCTTATGCTGAAGTGATTAGGTAGACCAACTCAGGAAGCACTCGGCCAATTCCAACATCTCTACTTGTATTTAAAAAAATGTACATATGTTTAGAAGCTATTAAACATGGGTTTAGGTATCGATGTAGGCATTATCTTAGCCTAAATGGATGTGGGCTGAAAACCAAAACTAAGGGTGAACTTCTATATGTTGTGGGAAGAGATGGAAATAATCAAATGTTTCCTGATGCTTGGGCTATGGTTGAAGTTGAGTCCATAGTCACCTGGAAGTAGTTCATTGAAAGGCTGAAAGAAGATTTATCTCACTTGAGCTCCGGAATTGGTTGGATTATAATGACTGACTAATAAAAGGTAAAAGTTTCACATCAATCTTGTTTTTGCTTTCATTGATAGTGTAACTATTATGAAATATGCAGATTTGTTTCCACATGCCTATTCAAATGGTTATGTTTTCTTTTGTACGGACTTAATAGAGCCATTGTCGATTTGTGTCTAGATGCTGAGCACATGTTTTGTGCTAGACATGTTTATATGAATTGGCATGAAAGAGGACATAAAGGGGAAGAGATGAAGGAGCACTTTTGGAAAATTGCAAAATCTTTCACAGTAAGGGAATATGAAGAAAATTTGGATAAGCTCAGAGCCAAGAAGGAAAGGCAATAGAAGATATTGAGAGTTATGCACCAGTTTAGCAATGATGTAGGACTTTCCAGAGGGAAAATTCTATGATTGAGTTAGTTGACAATAACTTATGTGAGGCCTTTAATAAGACTCTGGTTGATGCAAGGAAAATGTCTGTTTGGGGTTGTTTGAGCACATTAAAAGAGAATTGATGAAAAGAATTGTGAGAAAAAAGAAAGAGGCTGCCAAATGGAAGGACAATTTAGGCCCAAAAATATGGGAAGCAAATGAGAAGAGTGACATGATTGCTCAACATTGTTCAGTACATCATAATAGAGAAAGAGGGTATGAGATTAATCATGGACAGAACAGATATATGGTGAGGCTTTAGAACAAAATGTGTTCTTGTAGGAGATATAACCTTTCTGACATTCCTTGTGCAAATGTCATATGTGCTATTAGAGACAATATGGTTAATATTAAAGAGTACTGTTGATTGCAAAACAGTCTACTAGTTTTACACTTAAAAACTCCAAATATACGGGTCGTGACTTGTAGTATCGATCCCACAAGGATTGTGCTTAGGCATCACTTAATTTAGAATAATCTTTATTTAAGAATCGAAATTGTTTTATGAAAATAAACTGGAAAATTAAATTAAAATTAAATGACTAACAATGAACAATTAATAATACCAAAATGTAGAAAATTGGAATTTAAGATTTCAACAACTAAAGATCACTTTTTCCCTATCTTGTCGCCCTCCTATTTTATTAATTGAATTGTGTCTCAACTAAGATGTCCAAATGTGTTAACTACCCTCTCTCAAGGTATAATTAATTATCCCTAATCAAATTAAATGAAGATTATTAAGCGATCTCTCAGTCTACCAAATCACTCAACCAATTTAACTAGTTATTAAGTTATCCTATGAGTGATCAATTAAATTGGCCAAGATCTCTCTTTCAACTAATCAATTAACTTGATGAATGCGAGTCTATAGAATGCCAACTCTCATTGTACGATCCTACATAGATTACCCTACTCAATCTCTCGATCTATTGCATGATATAAATGTATTCAACATTCATCAAAGACATCTTTCATTCAAATCAATAAAATAAGAGTTTAACAAGATAGTTCAAAAGTAATCCCTAAAAATAAATCAGTCACTCATGCTCTCTATAACATCCCCAACAATTGAATATTCCATTATACAATGACTAGAAGAGATAAAACAACTGAAAATTAAATAAAAAGAACTCCTCCTCTTCTTTGCCAAAATCTGGAAATTTTGGTATTGGTAAGCTCTTCTCTCAATTATGATTGATGATCCTTGAATCTCCACCTTCCTCAAGACTCCAAACCTGAATTTTTCACTCAAAGAGGCTATTCTACGCAGAGGTTTCACGTCCTTTTTCATGGTTTATTATCTTATATAGTCTAGAAAACTTAAAAATTAAGTGAACTTTGCATATGTTCTCGGATTAAACATCTCACGATCGTGAGAATTGGCATGATTCCCATGATCGTGGGTTCTTGCAACAGAATGCTTCCTCTTCTCTTCTTCTCTTTTGGTCTCTAACTCAATCTCAAAGTTGCCAACCTTTATTTCTATATCAAAATAATAAATTCTTACCCTAAATTAACATCAAACATAAAAGAAAAACAATGAAGATCAAACTAAAAGACAACATATAAAATGAATCCTAAAATACAACAATAATAAACTATTATGCAAGAAATACATGCCAAATACTTAGAAAAACACACACTAATGCACAACTATCAAGTAACTAACGTAACCAAATAAGTTCAAAGATAGTATTAGTCATGGCTCAATATTTAACTTTAGTACTGAAGCAAGATTTGATTATTTGCTTTACTTTTTTAAGAGATTAATGAATCTCTAAGAAAAAAAAGTGGAAATCGGTGATAAAGTGTCGATATTTATGATCACCAACCTAATCAATATTAGAATAAACTTTTCAAACAATAGAAGAATGTTGAGAAAAATGAAGGCTATGAAATAACATCCCTGCGTGATAATGAATTATGAGTATGAAAGCCAAATAATAAGTGGTACGTGGAACAAACATAAATTGACTAACAAGGTGGATTTCATAGGCATTGTCAAGTCAAGTGATTATAAAATAAATAAGACTACCAATTAATTATTTGTAGAGACTTATATCAATAA
Source organism: Erythroxylum flavicans (assembly GCA_027576715.1). Classification (NCBI taxonomy): domain Eukaryota; kingdom Viridiplantae; phylum Streptophyta; class Magnoliopsida; order Malpighiales; family Erythroxylaceae; genus Erythroxylum; species Erythroxylum flavicans. The sequence goes on along the minus strand of JANZXP010000196.1, from coordinate 46,006,512 downwards.
GAAGAACATCATCACTAGTAGAATAATGAATATTATACTCCATATAAGTGAATACAATTTTAGAAGATATGACACTTGAATAAGAAATAAGCTTGATAACATTCTTGACTTGAGTCAAGCAATATCCACACTAGTCGGATGAGACTTTAAGACCAAAGAAGAAATTAAAGAGTTTATGAAGAAAGATTTTAAGATCAATAATGCCTTGAAAATCATCATCAGTAATAATCATGGCATAGATACAAAAGAAAAAGTAGTGTGTATCTTAGGCAATCTTATAAAGAAATAATGCATAATCAGAAAGGCTATATTTGAAACCAAGTTGAGAAATAATGTCACCAAACTTAGAAAATCAAGAGTGGTACTGGTTTAAAACCATACAAAGCCTTTTATAGCCAACAAAACTTATCAAATGAGTATGTATGATCAGGAGATAGTTGTATATACAACTCTTGAGATAAATTTCTATTAGAAAATGCATTCTTAACATCCATTTGAAATAATTTTCTTTACTTTGTAGCATCAATGACAATAAAATTGAATAAAAGTAAAACAAGTTAATGAAGTCAAAAGCTTTTTGTAGTCATTGCCTTGTTCCTATGTAAAGACATTTGTTATAATTTGGGCTTTACATCGTTTAAAATTATTTGCACAATTATTGATTTTACAGACATATTTACAACTAATCACTAATTTTGTTATAAGGTAAGTTAACCATATCCCATATATATTGATCAGTGAGTGCTTAAAGCACTTTTGTCAATGTTTTCTACCATAAAAGATTATAAATAGCCTTGTGGTATGTGTGAGACTCATAAGGTGTAATGGTAAAATAAATAAAATTGTGAAGAAGAATATGGGATTGACCTACACAAATAAACTGACGAAAATGAATAAGAAAGTGAAGTAGATACAGCAAGATAAATAAAAAGTGGAATTTTTGTACTTTTCATAGTTAAAAGTGATTCCTTAGAAGAGGTAAAAGGTTGGTCTACATTACAAGAGATGTCATCTGCAAAATTTCATTAGAAAAAAGAAGAATATAGGGGTTAAAGAGAAGAAATGTAGTAGGTTTGTTGATTTGGAAGGTATATATAGTTGAGAACATTTTACGTTAAAAAATAACAAGAGGAGAAAAATGAAAATATTTAAAAAGCCTCCGCCCAACAACTATAATACTATATCCTAGAAAGCAATAAAGTTGAGCTCTTGGTTCTGATTTAGTATAATCATGAGGTTGAAAAAGAAACAAAGTAAGTACTACCAAAACTTTAAGTATATGATATTTTAAAGGATAGTTATGCAAATGTTTGTGGGGAAAAATATTACCAATGACTGGAGAAGGAGTGAGATAGCTTTTATAGCCAATAATAAAAGTAACTTCTCCCTAAAAAGTTCTATGACAAAATGAGGAGATAAAAAATGTCCAAATATATATAAGATGTGTGTGTATTTTCTTTGTACATACTCCTTTTTTAGTAACCATCCAAAAGAAAATCTTTAAACAATTGTCCCATTTTGGGATAAGAATTAGACGAGAGTAGTTTCTTTGTATTCTAAGACATTATTAGTGTGACATTTTGATTTTTAAAAAATGAGTAGCAATCATACTTGCAAATCATAAGTACATGGAAGGCAACTCAAACTTTCTTCACGTAAGAAAAAACTAATGTTTTAAAAATCAGACCAAAAGTTCGGTAAGACAAGAGATTTAAGGTTTAAAAGATTCAACCGATATTAGAACGTCACAAAATTGGTTAAATATTAAATAAAATTGAAGAATATGAAGTTTAATTGAAAAAAGAGACTACTAAATAAAAATTAATTATTATAAAGCCTAATTAGTTTACTAAGAAAAAAAGATTAATTAATAAATTGATCAAATTTTAACAAGGATTATTAAAGTAAATAGAACCAAAAGTTAAAAACTAAACCAAAAAGATGGTAAATTCAAGATTTTTAAGGTTGAACCAGTCAAATTAATTTGATTTTTTTATTATTGGATAAAACTACATAAATCTAAAATAATTACCAACAAAAATAACATAATAATGTCAACTTCTTGTAGAAATATAAGGAAAATTATCTCAAATATAATAATGAGTTAAAGTAAAAAAAAGTCAAAGAAGTATAAGTGCTATTAGAAAAAGAAAATGTGATGTTTTGAAAGCTTACATAAAACATAATCAGTAATTTTTATTATGACATGACCTAAACAACCTTCAGAATTGAAAGATTTCAATTGAGAATTAGAAGTATGACCTAAATAAGTATGACAAATGTAAGAAGTAACATAAGTAACAATGTTGTTCAAAGAAAGATAAAGAAAGGTAAGCTTAAACAAGCAACTAACTTTACACTCGATCCTAATGTTCTCCTTCGTCTGTTAATCACATATGAAACAACTATAACATAAAAAATGTATACCGATCACTATAATTTATTTATATTTATATTTTAAGTATAATTCATATCTCATATTTATTCATTTTATAATTATTCCTCCATCATTTATATCTATATATTTTATTATTACTTATTTTGCAAAACTTAGTTGCATGGAAGTTTCAAAAAGAAAAGAGAAATTTTGCCCCTTATGAGCTTAAAGAAAAGGAAAGCATGAGGGAGCCTACATTAGCTAGTCTATCTCTAAACAAAATATTAAGTTGGTTGGAAAAGGAGGCTACATTATAAGAGTGAAAGACAAAAAGTGTTAAATTAGAGGAGACATCTAATAAGGGTTACAACATATCATATTTCCAAATATAGAAATAATACCTATTGTGCTCTAATTTTGACATGCATATACTATTAGAAAGCTGTCAAAATATCATTCATTTGATCAAAATTTTATCAGATTCCAATATCAAAATATGCTTATACTTTCTAAAAAAAAGGATCAATGTTGCATAATGACTCACTAATGCATGTAACCCACACATCGCCTTGCCAAATTTCAATTGTTTTTGGACAAAAATAGGAACTATTTTCATATTTTCAGCTTCCTATTCATAATAAAATCTTGTTTTTAGAGAACTTTTGTTATTTTCTTATTTATTCGATTGATTTCTAGTTCCTAAACCTTATTTGTTTGAACCATATCTTGAATAATCTTATTTAATCTTAGTAATAGAATGTTTTAGATTGAGTTTTTTATTTTTTATTCGAAATATCATATGAGTATTTAAATATCTTGTTAATTGGTATTGGGGAATCCTTGATGATATAGTTATATGCTTAACTTGAATTTTAATCTTGTTTTTTTTGTTATAATGACCTTGCATTAAAATCTGAATTTTAGTAATTAATTTGACAATTAGCTATTGTTTTGGAGAAAATATGAATTGGTAGATATTACACTATTTACTTTTTATATTCCCTGCGTGAGCTAAAAAAATTAGATAGATTTCATATCAATCTTATTTTCACAATAATCTAAGTGAATGTGACTATCACAGTTTAGGTCTAAAAGTTGGTTCATAATCTTTTATAATTAATTGAATTCACTAATTAAGGATTTAATTATTTAATCAAAATACTATTTTCTTTACTTTTTTTCAATATTAATTTACTTTAGCTTAGTTCACTCTTTTATTCGACCATATAGATAAAGTTTAAGTTAGTGGTTTACTTGTCCTTATGGAATCCATATTTAATTCTCTTTTAAGGAATCCACTTTATTATTTATTGTGATTAGTGTACTTGTCAACCTATTTTCATTTATATTTTATTTACATCATATGTTAACATTAATTTTACATAACTATCTAATAGATAAAAGATTTAAGGTAACTTGGGGGACATAAAAAATCATAAAACTGATAAATTTTATATCTGAATTTTTATTTTATTTTGATCATATATGATTGAATTATTTGCAATATGAACAATAGACACAATAATGGCCTATCTTTTAAATGTGAAGGTTGAAGAATTAGAAGTCCTATAATTACAATAAGGAGAGTAAAAAAACTAGTAGGAAGAGTTACTGGATGTGATAAATAGAGCTTGTGAGGTAGATTTACTAGGATCTTATTAAAATTATTAGAGAAGATCATTAATGTCTTTCATTTAAAAAAATTAAGATAAGTGATGTCAGAAGACTCCTTGGAAATAGTAGCAATAGCAAAGATATAAGAAGAATAAGATTTACTATGTTACCCATAAGTTTTCTTATGTTATAATCATCAATAATTAGTAATAACATGACCATAATTTTTGCATTAATTACTAAAATTATATATAGATGATCAAGATAAATTCTGGAGTAGAAATAGATAACGTATTATCATCATGAACAACTTTAGAGGATACATATATAACAAGAACTACATTAGTAGAAGATGATGTTTATTCAATTGGAATAATATTCAAGTGAGTTTTTTTAGAAATTAATTGGTTGATTATAGTATTAAGTTTGAGTAGGGGAAGAATGAAGTAAGAAATTTCAAATGGAATCAAACTCATCTTTAAAGGTCATAAGCAGATGTAATACATGTTTTTGTTCACAAAGATCAGTATAGCCTTTAGCAAATTTAGTATTAGACCATGTTAGATTATAATTAGCTAATTGATCATATGAAACTTGTAGCTTATATTTGTAAAATTACTTATGATGAAGTTGATAATATAATTGAAATTTATAAATATCATTAAAGATCAAATATTGATATTCTAAAAAAATCCATACCTCTTTTATAGCTTCAAACTAGAGAAAATCCAATTTGATAACATTAACATAAGTGTTAAGGAACTAAGTCAAGAACAAATAGTTCTTATGGCCTTTTTTTCTTTAATCAATCAATGAACTCTTCAACTTTATTATCCTTTTTCATGGGTTCTAAAATCTCATTATTTATAACAAGCCATAAAATTCTTCCTTTTAAGAAACTACGCATTTCTTGAATCCATAAATCATAATTTGATTCATTAATAAAAACATTAATTGGTATAAAAATAAGTTTAATAGAATTTATGATTGGCATAAAATAAGAAAACTAAGAAAACCAAGATGAGCATAGGAAAAACCAATAGTTAAATTTGAAAATTGCACTAATGAATGACATATTTAGATTCGACACAAAAAACCTTAGGGAATGAATATAAATTGGCTAAACTAACGTGATCTGTATTATAAACCAATAAGTTAAATGAGACCAGACAGATGAACCATTTAAGTTGATGTGAGACACTAAGATAAAGACATTAGAGGACATTTGGCTACTAACAAATGAAAACATATGTCAAATGTTAAGTGGAGATTAAAATCTTAATTGAACTGAACTAATTAAATCACCTTTATCTTTATCAAATCACATCACACTAAATAATTGGATGACACCTCCCTTTATCTAATAAGATTTAGCTACATCATAATTAACAAGATAAGAGATTGCGTTTAATTAGGAAAGATACATCTATATCTATGAAGACAGATGATTATCCCACATGGTCTTTATCTTTTAGAGCTGATATATATCTACTGTGATCTTATCCACCACATCATTCAAGATCTCTCCCTGATCTCTATCTATTGATGATGAGTCATTCAAGCCTAAAGCCTTTCGTAACACACTGGTCTAGTCCAATGCTTACCCATGTCAATTCCATTAGTTGTGGTTCATTCATTTGAGCATACACTAAGTCCTTAAAGCTCTCACATGTCTTCCTCATGTATGTGATCTAACTAAACTTTAACTCAAGGTCCATCTCAAGCTCATCTTTTGGTCTCACATTCAAATCTTGCATCTCGTTGAAGATTTTTACCAATGTGCACTAATGCATGTCAACACTTTCTTATTCTCGAACTTCTATTAACAATGCCCATTTTTCTTGCCTACTTGTAAGTTTTTTTCTTGTTCCATCGTACCACATGCCAAATATTATTGAAGACTTACTAATGTCTACACGATTCCGCTATTAAGACTCATGGGTTTAACAAGTCACCTCCACCAGAAGAATTTGATGCCCTCGTTGAAATAATTAATGGGTACTTGATACATGAATAATTGACTATACTTTTACCCCCATATTTGATGTATCTTGATTGATATTTTATACTTCTGTTGTATATTTGGTACTTAATATGCTTTAAGTTTATTTATAAATGATAATTGCCTCTATAGATTGAAAAGAGAGGAATTCAGATGATAATACGGCATAAAACGAAGAATCGATAATTATGACGAAATGCACAGCCGTGCATCGTGACTATGCACTTTCCTATGGTCGTGCACTTTCGTGACATCTAGCAAATTCCAATTATGCACGGTCGCGTAGAAAACCGTGCGTCAATTAAAAACCTAGAATTTCATATAAAAGCAACATTTCGAAGGCAATTAGGAAAGGAGGCAGCTGGCATTGTTCTAAAGAGTACAAAGGCAATTTAGAGTTTAAGGAGTGGCAGATGCAAAGTTTTTATCTACAGATCCATCAAAACGCAAGATTAGATGTCTATATTGTCAGAATACTTGATAGAGAATAATTAAGGAGATTTAGAATTATGATTCCATTGTTTTCTACTATGTTTTCTGTATATACGGATATGATTTTGTGTTTGTCGAAGTGTAGATAAATTTTCTATTAGTATTTAGGCTAAATGAACCCTAATTGCTACTGAAACATGTTTTGATTCTTTTGTGAATACAATTGTGTTGTTTGAATATTACGATCCAATTATTTGATTTATTATTGCCCATTAACCTGATTTATTAGACTTTAATATGATTTTATACTTAGTGATCGAGAAATCCTAGGTTTGAATAGATCTACAATAATTAGAAAGAGTTTATTACAATCCTAGAGATAGGATGATATAAATCTTATAGATTAGGTTCAAACCTAATAGAGGGATTCATAAAACAGTAACGCTATCCTATAAAATTTAACCTGAGTAATTCGGTTAGAAACCTTAGGATTAGTTGTTAGTAGACTCAAGGTTAACTACTAGCATACCTTAGGAATCTCCATGGTGTAATCAATCAACAACATAATTGTATGACAAAAGATCAATTGGTTAAGAGCCTGTTTGGTTGGATGTTAATTAACGGAACGGAATGGAATAGAACGGAACGGAAGGGAACGGTTTATAATGGAATGGAATGTAATACAGTAAAAAGTTGTTTGGGAGGGATGGAAGGGTTCATAATGTAATGCAGTAAAATATTGTTTGGAAGATGAATGAAATGGAATGTAATGTATAATGAATGACTATTATACCCTGATATTAAAACGGTTGTTACAGAAGATTTAACGCTATGATTTTAAAATAGAAATCATGTCTAATTAAAAAGTCACGCACAACTATGACAAAGTTTTTTATATATATTTTCTATTTTAAAATAATAAAAATTTTAATAAAAGTTTTATTATTTTATTATTAATTATATAAAAATATT
>JANZXP010000196.1:45981159-45999015 GCA_027576715.1 Erythroxylum flavicans | reverse complement strand
TTTTAATTTATTTTCATGTCCAATTTATTCTAGGCTATTTATTTTAATTGTTTGTGTATTTGTTCTTGCTCCCACCAAGGAAATAAATTCTTTTATTTTGATATTAATTTTATATATAATTATTTTTAAAAAAATACCCAAATTTTTAGTGCCTTATCGCCACGAAATAGGAACCCATACCCGGGGCCAACACTAATAGCTCTCTAAAGTCTACTCACAACTAATCCTAAGTTTATCAACCGAATTACTAAAGTTAAAGGATATATAATTGTTTTATCGATTTGTGAATTTTGCTATTACATTTGACCCTAATCTAGAGGATATATGTCAACCTATATCTAGGTTTATTACAAAATCTATTTAATTACGGTAGATCTATTTATACAGAGGATTTCTTTATCTCTATGTTGTGAAATCAAATTATGTACTAATATTCCTGATCTATTATAACATATATTAAACACATAATTGAACATAATAAATCAATCAAAACTATTGCATTAAATAAAAGAATCAATACATATTATAGCACAAACTAAGGTTCATTTCATCTGGACACTAAAAATGTTTAGTTACACATAATAAAAAACAAAATCAAATATAAACAAAAAGAAAAAAAAATAGAAAAAAGGAGTCCATAATTTTAAATCTCCCTTTATCTCCTATCGAATGTTCTTACAAGGTAGATGTTGATTTTATATTATATTGGATCTTTTGATGATTTTCTCATGTTCTCCATGTTCTTGGATCAATATCGTCCCTTCTAGACGTTCTCCACATCTGGAATCGTCTCCAAAAGTTTGCTCCCCCTATTTGCCTCTGTTCACGTCCTTTTATGGTGAATTCTAGGTTTCAGGGACATACACGGTCTAATACACGGTCATGTATCTAACCGTGTATCTCTAAAAACACTTAAAATCTTGACTTTACACATACTGAGAGATATACACAGCCACATACATGGTTGTTTATCTCCAAATTTTTTTAAATTTTCATTTTGTGCCATAATTTTACCTGAATTCCTCTCCTTTTGGCCCATATCAAACTGTGTATGTCCAAAATACTTAAAGTCATGAATTTACACATTTTAAAAGACATACACGGTTGTGTGTATCCATATTTCTTCAAATTCTCATTTTGTGCCACGATTTAACCTAAATTTCTCTCCTTTTGGCCCATGAAGGTAATTATCACCTGTGAATGCACTTGGAGTAAATTAAGTACTAAATATATAAGAAAACTATAAAATATCAAGCATAATACATCTACTATAGTTGTATAATTATAATCAAACTTGCATCTATTAGTTGATGAGAATAAAAATTTTAGTAGATGAGAATAAAACTTTTAATGTAAGAAATCATTAACAAATATAATAATATTTGTTTTAATAGAAACACGAACAAATGTTAATACTTAACTGGGATTCAAATTCTCAGTTCCCATTATTTTGTTCCAAATCTATTCCGCACCCAATACAACGTCGTTTTATCATAAAAACTACATCATATGAAGTGCATAACCTATAAAATGACGCCGATTTTGACGTAGATTAGGGTTGTAACAGAGTTATTAGAACCGGTCCCTTTTAATTGAAAATAATATGTAAAGGTAATAGTCCATAGCAAAAAGGTTATAATTATTGGACCAAACTGTAGCCCTTAATTGAGTCGATGAATCAATATCAAATCTTTTTATGATTAAATTTGACCATTGGACAGCTTGCAAATAACAGATGAAGGTCTCACTCATTGTCATTGAGGAGACAGATGAAGGTGACATTTGACTCTCTCAATTAGGAATTTCTTTATCCTTATTTCGTAGTTTTTAAAATGACAAGTAAATAATAAGAAGATAACATAAGCACTGCATTTATATGCCACCTTTTCTCAAAATACCTATAACTATAAATATGAAATAATTTGTTTTTGTCTTTTGGAGTTTCAGGTTGAAGATGTGAATAGGTTTTCCTAAAAATTGAACAAGGTAGAATGATACAATAGGCTACGTGAAAACGCTGCAAAGCTTCCGTGTTGGAGGCCCAAAACAAACGCGTTTTCATCGTTTTTTTTTCTATATTAGTAGTGCATTATAGATAACAACAAAGTGAAATAATTTTGACAATATTAAATATTATTACCTACATAAGTTGCTTTTGATACCTGTAGCCTAAGATTATTCTTAGTTCACAATTATAAATATTTAAACCATAAACCAATGAATATTGAGATTCCTTTTCCATTATTTTCCTTTTCATAAGGATACTCTTTTGCATAGTCTCCGTAGCATTAAACAAAATTTGGATCTACCCCATATTGCACACATTAAATGCAAATACACATGGGATACTTATGTAATATGTACAGCTCAAGGACATTAATAAGAAAAGTTACGCTCTCGAGGAAGATGCCCAATTTTTGTTATCTAGGTATCAAATTTATAGCAACAATTGTATAGGATTGTCCATTTTCAGTAAGAATTAATAAGCACACTATATTGATTGTAATTTCCACCAAGGACCAAAGCGGCGAAAGCTTTTTGGTCATGTAAGGAAGAAATTTACCGAGAGAAGAGACCGACAACTGTCTGCCAACCAGGCAGCGGTCCTGGTATGTGAGATCATGCTTCGCCTAGGCCATACCTCGTTTGCCCATTGTCCAATGTTCCTGCTCTCTCTCTTTCTCTCTGTTTTTGGTGGCATTTTAGTTTTTTTTTTTAAATAAATCTGTTGCAACGTCTAAAGTATAATAATGTTTCAATAATCTCTGGTAAATTAAGGTCCACTTTTCTCCTTTTTCTTAAATTGTTGTATAGTATTCTTTTAATTGGTCATAATCACTGGCTCACCACAAAGGCTCAACGTTTATTTGGGGAGAATATTACAAGATTTATTGTTTCGTCTCTGTAATCATCATTCATTATATGCCAGAGCTAAACACAAAAAGGCATCCACTTGGCTTGTTTTTTAGTAACACAGTTTCAAAAGACAAATTGACAGTTCCTACAAGATCTGCCTGATAGGATTTGTGTGTGTTGGCATCTCATGTATATGTGATACCTTAGAGATATATTTATTTTATATAACGATCCCAAATTGCTCTCAAGTACTTGCATGTGTTGATTTGGAAATTCTTGACCCAATGAGTCCCATCATTCATGCAAAGAAAACAAGACATCCTAAATCACATTCGTTAGTGAAACCACCAAATTAAGCAGCCTCCACCTTTCTTGACATTACTCTACCCTACTGCTTTAATCACTCCATATCACCAAGAGTGGGGACATTCCATTCTCAATCTCATCCATAATTGGCTTAGTAGGCCATTGTCATCATATATTCTTTATATATATGATAAATAGTAGACAAAATCCTTGTTCCTTATAGACAAAGCCATCTCTTTTTACCCTTTCACTTTATTCTATTACCACAGCTCAGCATGAAAAAAGTGAAGACAGTGTACTCTTTAGGAAATAAACCCTTTTACACTCACTGCAACTTCAAAGTATTGGCATTGCAACCTATTCAAAAGGAGGCACTATTATATATATTTTAAAGCAGACTTGAGATCACCTTTTCTATTTATGGGGCAATTTGGAACTGAAATTGCTACTTGGTAGGCCAATTTTTCTATATGTGCCCATTGCAATTAGCGACTTGAGGTAACCAGTAGAGTTCATATCATAATATGCGTTAGTTAATAATTCTAGCAAGTTGTATTATTATCGCATTATAAGACATCAAAGAAAGTGAAACAAGGTTATTAACTGTACATATGTTTTTAATGTATGAATTGTTATGAGTAACAAAGATTTGGTAATTTGATGGTTCTGTGTTTGTATTTATATTCCATAAAGAAGCTGGTAAGTGGAGTTTTTAGTGAAAAAGTTAGTGCACGTGCTTGGGAGAGTAAAGAGGAAGGCTGTCAGTGGTGTGTGGAAAGGAGCATCATGGCTTTGGAGTTGAACCTAAGGAAGACCATGACCATGACCATGACCATGTCCTGTTGTAGCTATCATATCCTTTACAATTTTTTAACTACAACATATGTTCAGTCTCACAATAGTCGACTTAATGAAAAGATACGAATGAGAAACAGAAATGGGGTAGGTTTGGCCATAATCTTTGTTAATGAATTGATAAAGAAGAGCAGGAAGATGAGGGTCGTCCTCAATTTCGCAGTTTCTGGAGTTGTCAATCTTGGAAGGTGATATCAGACTGGAGAAGCATTAGTTAATTTCTTTGAAAAGTTTCATAATTTATGCAAAATAATCTTTTTTAGATTTGTATTATTTTGGAGATTTATGTGCGCTTAAATCCAAGCATAAAGAGTTTGTTCCTAAGAGTTGCTTAAGTGGTATGTCAAGTTTTTAAAGTAAATGATTCATAGAAGACTTAAAAGTGTTGGATGATTTATATATCTTGAAATACACCTTTGATGGGATATTATGTATTTATAAAAAAATTGTTTACATATTATACCAGTAGAGGCTGCAATTTTTTGGTAATAAAAAAAAATAGTATGGAGCTTGAAAATTGACTATAAAAGAATGATATTATTATTATTATTATTAAGGAGGAGGAGGAGAAGAAGAAATTGTTAGTCTAAAAACGGACATTGTATTTGTGAGTGAGTCTATTTTATCAGATCGAAGTACAAAGTGCAGAGTACAAACTACAACTACAAGCTGGATCCTATCCAACCACTAGAGATCAGAGTCTGGGTGGGTATTGCCAACTAGTTGAGGTCCAAAGCGAGCTGATTGCTATCCTTATGTTTGATCAACATCAAAATTTCCTTTGATTGGGACTGTGCTTCAAGAGGAACTTGTAATGTTATTCTACGCATAGTTACGTACTCTTCAAAAGTGTCAAAAGTATAGAAGTCCAAGTCAGAAAAACAAATTTCCTTTTATCTAAAACGGATTTCCTCCTGTATTTCATTAACTGATAAAGGGGAAGATTGGGATCTTTTCCTAGACGAGGAGTGAAGGACTTGTTACCTGTCATATTAGAGATGTCAAAATCTGCTCAACTTGATTTTGATTCGAGTTGATTGGACTACGAGTAAGTCACAGGTTGACTCGTGAATCGATCGTTACTTTAAAAATAATGTCGTTTTTAAAGTTTTTTTTAAATAATGTGTCGGTCAGTCCCTGGTCAAGCTGGGTCACAAATAAACTCCTCTCGGCCTGTCAGCCCACGGGCTACCATAACCCGAGATTGAGCCAAGAACAACCTGAATCTGACCCAGCTTATCAACATCCCATCGGACATTTGTGCTCCGTTTGTGCCCTGCCATCAGAAGCCTATGAATTATGGCTTCTATTGGCAATGTTTTTAACCGATGTCTCATCCCATATTGTTTCTTCACTTGTTGTATAGAGCTTGGCTTGAGGTTGCGGGCAGACGAGGGCACGTCCAATGTCTTACTAAAATTCAACAAATGTAACAATTCTTCAGTTAAGACAATTCTTCTAAATAATTATTATAAATACATTATATTTCTACCTATTTTAAGAGCATTAATTGTTTAATATTGACATAATCTTATTCACTAATTGTATAAAATTATTACAAAATTAGAAATTCACGAAGTAATATATCACAATACTGACGTCATAATTATTAACTTGTAATATTATATACATTTCACATTAAACAATACATGTCACTGTAGTTTTTTTAAAAGACACGTAACAGGAATATTTACATTATACATATATATATAATCTTTATTAAACTCAAGTTAAGCTCCTTCCTTTTCTATTGAAAATTTTTTATTCAATGACTTTTTTTTAATAAAGATGTGTTTTAATAATCTTTTAATTTTATCTTTTTGTTACACATTAAACTCTTGTAATAAGTTTTAAAAATGATTTTTAACTCAAAAGCTATACCTGATTTTCTTTATGAATAACAGAAAGAAAATTTTATTATTATAGTTCGAACATGTGAAAAATAATAGAATTTAGTTATATTGACATGTGTAATCCATAAATTTTATATATTTCTAATTTACATAATTCAATAGTTGTGTGTATTGTAGTAAATTAAAATGTTATAAAATAATAAAATTTTAAAGATACTATACATTTTTGCACGGTTATAAGTTTAATATATATTCAAAGTAGAGCCGCCCACAGTAATATCTACCATGTGACAATTTTGTAAGAAATCCAAATTTCTGAAATAAAATATACTAAAAATTCTTCCAGTATAGCATAATAAATCATATAAGAAACGTTACAGTAATTTATAAATTAAATAATTAGTTAAGGAATAAAATATAAATCAATATTTAAATTTCTTTTCTTTTATCAATTAAATAATTTATAATTTTTTCTTAATTACGTAAGTTTCAATTAAAATATATTATTTGAAAATCTTAATTTTAGTTTTGATACAACTAAACTTATTTATGCTGAAAATTGATTGACGAGAATCTCATCACAAAAAACATTTATTTTAAATGAACTCTTTTTAAATAATGATGTGTAGAAGATAACATCTATTTAAGTGACCTTAGCACGTCGTGTAAGAGGTTTTATAACTTTACTTGTTGCCAAGAGATTACAAGAGAATAAATTAAAAAAAGCTAAGGGAGATAAAGAGTGGAATGATAGTAGGGCCTAATGAGATAGCCATAAAAGTGTGAAAGAATCTAGGCGAAGAAGGTATTACTTGGTTAGCCAAGCTTTTAATGTGGTCTTTAAAGGCTTGTTTGGTTAGATACTAATTAATAGAACGGAACAGAACGAAATGAAACGAAAGGGAACGATTTATAATAGAATGAAATGTAATATAATGAAAAATTGTTTGGAAGGGATGAAAGGGTTTATAATGTAACGTAGTGAAACATTGTTTAAAAGGTGGATGAAATGGAATATAATGTATAATAAATGACTATTATACTCCTGATATTAAAATGGTTGTTACAAAAGGTTTAACGCCACGATTTAAAAAAAAATCATGTTCAATTAAAAAATCACACACAATCGTGACAAATAATTTTTATATATTTTCTATTTTAAAATAATAAAAAGTTTAATAAAAGTTTTATTATTTTATTATTAATTATATACAATTTATTATTAATTATACAAAAATATTATTATTAATTATTTAATCAATTTTATTCTATTATATATGATTTATATTTAAAAATTATTTATTTATATTTTTATTTATATAGAAATATATAAAAAATTAAAGAATAATTTTTATATATTTTCTATTTTCATTAATAAAAATTTTATTATTTTATTATTAATTATATACAATTTGTATTATTAACATAAAAATATTATGATTAGAGTAAGGAGAAATAATATTAAAATATTATTAATTATATACAAGGGGTTAGGGTTAGAAGAAATAATTGGTATTAAGAAAAATTGTTGAGGGTATATTAGGTAGTATGTATTTATTAGTTTATATTCCATCCTAAACCTCCCAAATTGGAGGTTTCATATTTTCATTGTTTAGAATGGAATGGAACATAACATGAAACTCTTTGCTTTCATCCCATCCATTCCATTCCATTATGAAACCCTTAACCAAATGATGGAAGTGTGTTACGTTACGTTCCATTTCATTCTAAACCCTCCAACCAAATAGACCCTAAGGTTTTAGGAGGATTCGAAGCTTAGATACTAATTAATCGACGATTAATTCAAATTAATTCAATAAGAAATGGTAGTTAGCATTCGATTTCGTTGGTACCATCCAACGAATCCGATATTGTTAATTAATTTAGTGATTCGCCAACTCTTTACTTTAATCGTGTTGATTGTTATTTTATTTTTTAATTTTTTTCTTTATTTCAAAACCCACAATCACTTCATAGGCTAGATAATAGGATAACAATAATTACTAGTACTCACTTTCTCATGTGATTGACCTATATTTGCCGATACTAGCTACAGCTATACCGTGCACTTGCAATATTAAATATTGTCTGTTCACGTAAAAGGTTAACCAGTACTCCTCTGAATACGGTTCTCTCGAAGATTCCTTAGTCATTATCACATCTCTAATGTATCATTTTCCCTCTCTATCAGGTTTGTCTTTGCTTTTGTTCAAATGCTCCTTTATAAAGCCCATTACATCCAAAAAAATATAATTATTAAGCTAGACTTCTTTTGTCAATTCATCCTCTCTTTTTCCTTGATCCTTTGGGACCATGGAATTTATTTTCTCCTCACCTACCTTCCATTTTGGGAATTCACAAGCAAATTGTAACCTTTTACAAATAAAGCAAATAGCATCTCATTTTGTTTATTTCTTGGACTTGCATTGAGAAGATTCGCATACCTTCTCCTTGCCTTTCTCTGAACCATATGGTGTCCCATTATTCTTCTTGCTCTTGTTACTAGTTTGTATTGATGGTGGCATTTGGAGATCCACTAAGGCGTCTACAACCACTATTACGTTTAGGAGGTCTTTCACATTTTGCCTTTGAAGCTCTATTTGCGTCCAACCTTGTAACTCACTTACGAAGTTAAAGAACTTGTCTTCCTCAAACAAGTTCTATATTTCAAATATCAAAAATGTAAATTTTTTTACATACTTCTGCACTAATCGGTCTTACTTCAAATGCTTTATAGCTTCCCTTGTAAGCTATGAATTGTTGTTAGGAAGGAACTAGTCTGTTAGTTACTTTTTCATCTTCTTCCAAGTGTCAATGGAAGGTCTACCCACACTAATGTAATTAAAGGTTCTCGTTCTTTACCACAGCTTTACATCCTCCAATATATACATAACTGTGATCAACACCTTCTCTGAATTGAATACCTTTATCATTGCAACGTATTGCTCCATGTTTCATAAGAAATTTTTAAGCTCATTGACACTCCATTTACCATTGAAAATTTGGGCTCTTACACCTTTAACAAAGTATTTTCAACATACCCAACATGTTGCATTGTAATAACATGCCTTAGGATTGTGATCTCTAACCTAGAATCCTTTTATGCCTTCATCAAGTCTACTATTTGATGTTACAACTATTCGATCTGTGCCTCCAAAATCTTAAGCTGAGATGAGTAGGAAATGACCTCTTCCTTCCTTTGAGGAATTGGCCTTATGAGTGCCCCCACTTTGTTGACACTTTTTATCAAATTGTTGCCTTCCACCTTATCGATATTTTTTGCATTGATACCAGTTGTTACAAAAGTTTTTCCTAGACACTAAACTTATACCGAAGTCGTGCCTTCTCCTTGCACAACAATCTCGCGTAGGTTCACTTAAGCAAGACTTAAACTTCTTATGTGATTATTGACTAACAAAAACTTATTCTCAAACATCTCATGACCCTTATAGTGTTTAACTCTCACACTTGAGTAAGAATATTACAAAAGTGTTAAATAACTATAAGAAACAATAAACACACAAGAGCTATGATAAAATCCAACCTTTATTACTTCTCTAAAAGTATACAAAGAAAAGTTCTCTCTCAATATATTCCCCTCCCCTCTATACCTCTTCTAGAGGTAAGGCTTAAATAAGCTATTTATAGGCACCGTTAACTTTACAATTTAGAATCCTAATTGAATTGAACTAACCAGATCACCTCTATCCTTATTAGATTAAATTACACTATCTAATTAGATGACACTCTCCTCCAAATAAGATTCTATTTGATAGGATTTAGCTACATCACAACTAACAAGATAAGAGATTACATTTAACTAGGAAAAATACATCCATATCTATGAAGATCTCTACTATCTTCAGATGATCATCCTATATGGTCTTTATATTTTAGACTGATATATGTATATTGTGATCTTATCCGCTACATCATCAAGACCTTTCCTTAATCTCTATCCATTGATGATGAGTCATTCAACTTCAAAGCCTTTTATAGCACACTGATTCGGTCTAATGCTTATGTATGCCAAGTTTATTAGCCATGGTCCATTCATTTGGGCACATACCAAGTCCTTAGGGCTCTCACATATCTCCCTTATGCATGTGATCCAAGAAACCTTTAACCCAAGATCCATCTCGAGCTCATATTTTGGTCTCACATTCGAATCTTGCATTTCGTCGAAAATTTCCGCTAATGTGCACCAATGCATGCTAAAGCTTACTTACTTTCAAGCTTCTATTAAAAATGAACATTTTTCTTGCCTACTCCCAAGTCTTTGCCTCATTATGTGATCCCAAGTGTCAAACATTGTTTAAGGCTCATTAATGTCCTTAAGATTACACTATTAAGACTCGAGGATCTAAGAGAACATATGAAGTATTAAGCAATATTTTTTGATGGTGTGTGAGGGCATATGTGGTTGTTTATGGCAACATGCTTTGTTTCATTTTATCAATCAGTGGACGTAGAATATGATGGTATAATTAGATAAATAATTAACGTTATTTTGAGATTTCCATGTAACAAAAAGTATTGAGTAATAGTAGTAGATAACGACAAACCTCTGAAAACAATAGTTAAAATAAAGGGAATCAAAGTTCTTTTATCAATTCAAATAAAATCAATTATATATTATACATTTTGTGTTTATTATATACGAATAAACTCTTATTTATACATAATGTCCTATAATGAAATAAAAATAGATCAATGAAAGAAAAATAAGAAACTATCATAAATCAAAAAATTTTATAATTATTAATGTAAAATATTTCAAAAATATCTTCTAATAAGCGTAATAAAAAGATTTCAATGATTTTGGCTCGGCCTGGACTCTGCTCAATTAGGTTAACTTTAACTTGATGAACTTTGACACTTGGTTAGAAAGAAATAACAAAATAGGTTGAAATTTTCTTTTTTGCCCCCGGTTCCTATCAACTTTAACTAATTTATGTGGTCAGTCTAACTCATATATTTGATTGATTTTGTGTTGCAATTGACTTTATTTGTTTTACTTTAATACTATAAACGAGTCTTATTTAACTTTGTTTAATAAAAATACTAAAGCCTTGTTTGATTGGCATGGATTCTTACTTGGGAAAGTAATTTTTTCCTAAAATTTATATTATTATGTTTGGTTCATTTTTTTGAATAGTTAGGAAAGAAAAAACTTTCCTAATCTAGAGAAAGTAGTAGCACTTTCCTTGGATTCTAAATCTCACCATTCCCTTGGTATTTAGATTACTTTCCTCAAGAGTTTAATCTAAAAACTACACTAGCCAATTCAACCATTCCTTCTCTTTCAACTCTATGACAATTCTTTTATAATAATAATAATAGTAATAATAATAATAAATATAATTGATAAAAATAATAAAATTAATAATTAGTAGAAAATTAACAATTATTATTATTATTATTACGAATAATAAAACTAATAATAATAATTATTATTAAAAAATTAATAACAATAATAATAATAATAGTAATAATAATAATAATAATAAATAAAATTAATAAAATTAATTATAATAAGAATAAGAATAAGTAGAAAGAAATAATAAGAATAATAAATTAATAAGAATAATAAATTTAATAATAATAATAATAATAATAATAATAAATTTAATACGAATAATAAGTTTAATAATAATAATAAATTTAATTGATAAAAATAATAAATTTGGTAATAATAAAATTAATAAGAATAATAAAAATAATAAAAATAATAAAATGTAATTGATAAAAATAATCAATTTGGTAATAATAAAATTAATAATAAGTAGAAAATTATTAATAATAATTAATAATATTAAGAATAATAAAATAATATTATATGATTAAAATATTAGAAATGAAAAATTAACAGTTAATAATCTAACTTGTATTACAAATTAATATTATTTAACGATTTCAATTTTTATTCGATAGGGATATATATGAAAACACAAGTCAAAATTAAATTATATTATATGAAATACTGATACATACTAAATACTATAATAAGAACTCATCCAACTTTCCTATTAGAATTCTTATAAGTATTCAAACATATAAATACCTTTACTTTCCATAGATTTATTTTCTAAAAAATCAAATTCTAAATTTACTTTTTTTTTTCGCCAATCAAACGGGTAAGAGTTTTTGACTCTAGGACCGACTTGGCTGACGACAAGGGCCTCTAACTGGGTCGACTAAAAACGACGTGCAAATATACGGGCGATTGTCATCTTGAATGCAGATTGACCCATATCCTGATGATTCTCCTAGTTACTCATTGTTTAGCCATTTGGGCTCCCACTACACCAAAACTTAAATAAAATCTTATACGGGAATCTGCACTTTTCCTTCTATAATTAAGGGTTTGATTGTCTTGTTCTCTTTCTTTTATTTTATCCAACGTTTGTTCCATGAACGATTTTATGGATAACTTCCTTTAACTTATTTTTGTTAACTGATTGTACTAATAAGGATTTCTAAATTTGTAGGTTAAAAAATTATGTGTATATATATATATATATATAGTTCAAAAGTAAAGAATGTGTTTAAGAATGCGTATTACTTAACGCATCCTCATAGAGGATAAAAACGTGTTTCATATAGGAAGCGAGGGTAGGAAGAAAAGCATGATGCACTCCCGTTAGTCGTTCGTGATTCTCCTTAGTTTATTTTGCCAATTATAGAGAGTTAGACAAAATTACAGCCAAAGTAAAAGTAGAGTAAGATTTGTGTCATTCGGTCTGCGATAGGAATTCCCAAAAGATATCCACCGTTACTTTTTAGTTGTATCCCCCTCATAATCAGCAAGGATCTTACTGTTTTATCTCACGATTATAGAAGATGAAAACCCCATTAACCCTTTTTCTCAATGGCATAAAAAGATGTATTCTTTATTACAAAGCCTATTGCTTTTGCTGGACGCTTTTGATGGCACTTAAGTATTCCAACTCTAAAGCCAGTTACAATTTTTCATCAGTTGAGAAGCTACACGGCAATGGACTCCGCACTTACCTTTCCGGTCTTTTTCTTTAAGTGAAAAGCAATTTGGTGGTTTTCTCTTTTGATGCAAAATATAAGTGGAATTTGTTTTCAAGCTTATGGAATGGAATCAAATAGCTACAACTTGGCAAAAATAGAATAAAAAATAAACCGGATAAGGGATAAACAAGATAGAGATCTCTTGGTTATTGTAGCGTGGTAATAACTATTGCTCAAATCAGAAAATATTGCACCATTTTTATACTATCGTGAACTAAATTACTAAGCTTCTTTCGAGTTCGATAATAGTAAAAGGAGAATAATATTATACTCAGGATGTGACTCACCTTTTATATTCCTTATAAATACACGTACGAAGATAAATTAAGAAATACATATTGTTAACATATGTATAGCATGTATATGATCTAAATGGAGGAGATTGATAGTTTAAATGTAGGAGACTGACTAACATTATATTACGAGTCCCATATCGGAGAGGCGTGGTTCTAGAACAGGTCTTATAAGGCGTTGGGCTCTCCCTCTCTTTAAGCTAGCTTTTGGAGTGTGGTTCTCCCAAGGTGACTTATACTCGTAACACTAGTGCTTTCATTGAAAGCTGACCACCGGAAAGGGTTACCCGCAGAAGGGGGCCAACCAGCGGAGAGGCTAACCGTGAACTGAAACGAGTGAAGCGTCGCTGAGTGAAACATCGTGGAGTGAGAGCCGTCGGGACGCCGGCTTCCAAAGGGGGAAACAATGTTACGAGTCCTATATCGGGGAGGCGTGGTTCTAGAACAGGCCTTGTAAAGCCTTGGGCTCTCCCTCCCTTCAAGCTAGCTTTTGGGGTGTGATTATCCCAAGATGACTTATACTCGTAACACATTAGGGATGATTAGTATTTTGTTAGAATTTTTTAATTTTATTATAAGTCTATTGACTAACATTAGGGATTATTAGTATTTTGTTAGAATTTTTTAATTTTATTTTAACTCTAACTAGTATAAATATCTCCTTTTATGGAGTTTAACAAAAAATAAAATTAAGGACGTGAACATTTTCTCTCAAAATTATTTTTTTTAGACCCGCCAAAACATTGTTGTCGAGTTCTCACTGTTTTTATTATCTAAAAGGAAAAGATAACCTAAACAACGATGTTTTATGCCCTAAACCTAAACGACGTAGTGTTATATACTTTAAAATGACAAGTTATTTGTTATCTACCTCCATGCACTTATGTCACTAAAATTTAATCACACAGTATTTGCTATTTTGTATAAGTTAAATATCTGTCACATGTCTTACTACAACATAACTTAGACTTCACATTTATCTTATCATTATTGACGTTAGATGCCACACCTATCATATGAGATTTTACAGTCTGTCAAATCATCAACTAATTCGGTTTAGACTTTACACAATCAACACTAATAGAGTTAATTTATTCAAATTATCACAATTATAATTTGTCTCAACTTTTTCAAAAAATTAATTATCTTCAACAGTTTATTCTTTATCTAATATATCTAATTAAGTATGTACAGAAAACATAAATAAACTCAAATTTAAATGAAGTGTAACTATATTTATATGCAACATAAGTTATCTTCATTAATTTAAAGGTTAAATATACGAAACCTCTTAATAATTTAATATCTTATATTATCATTCTTAGAAACTTGTGTTTACTTTTTTTAGTTTTAAAAAATTATCAAATTTTGTTTTTTCTCGTATGTCAGTGAAGTAAGCTAACAAAAGAATTAAAACGACTAAGTTTTAAGGATTTCATACGTTGTAATTATTGTAATTTAACGATTCTCAAATCACCTTTTATAGTTTAAACTCTCTTCTATTTGTAAGATATTAGATGACATGTATATACATGATCACAATCAGTTATTTAGTATAATTTAAGTTAAAATACATGTAAATTTTCAAATAAAGGTAACATTCTAGAGATAAGGATGCAAAAATAAATATTTTAATAAACATAAAAATAAAAGAAATGATTGGCATATATAATGTTTATTTAAATAAGATAAATTAAATTTTATATTTTATTTAAATTTTTTCATATATTAGTAAGAACTACTAAAAATATTTTTAAAATTTTTAATTTATTGCAAGTATCGTTAATCACTAACCCTATTATTAATAGTATAGATGTAGATGCTAGATATATCATTTAGAAATGTTTAAAAAATATAAAAAGATTATCCACTAAAATTGTTCTAATTATCTATGATTTTACTTGAATTGAATCCTTTATGGTTTGATTTCAGATCTCTCTCCCGTCATTTTCTTACTCAACACTTAATTTATTTGTGAATCCAAATTCTCTAAAATCCCCTTGTCCCCTTATGCTTTTACCCGGATTCTTTAGACAGAAATCCCAAATTCTTCTAAACGTTAGCTCCAAAACTTCTCCAAAATTCCCAAATGCTTACAATTCTGGGAAACGCAACATCAGCACGAAGAGTTATTGATGGTGTCCATAGACAAAAGCCAATGTCACAGTCATCAACCACACAGAAAACAATAATGTGCAAGCAAAAGGAGTAACTTATGTATTCTGTAAGTGAGCAATGGAGCAAAAAAGCATGAGCTCCCAAACGTGAAGCCTTGATGGAAGGCGAGATGCAATAAAAAGTTAAAAACTGAAGCAACACTTGGACACGACTAGTCTAGTTGGGCATGAAATCTTTTCCCCGTTCTAATTCTGTTTTTGTTCCAAAACAATGTCATTTTATATATTTTTTTTCATAAAATGATGTTATTTTGGGATAAAAATAGGGTTGAAATAAGATAATAGAACAGAGAATCTGAATAATCATGAAAGAAAAGAGGGAAGTATGATAAGTGAATAAGTGACTGCCCGGAAGGACCTTGAGTGAGTATGGTCTACAAGAGCTAACGTATAAAAGTATAAAACCCAGCAGCGGAATAGGAAATTTAAACAACAAAATAACAAATTTCAACGCAAAAATAATAGATATGGATGAGAGAAAGGGTTAAACGGTTTTCTTTTTTTTTTTTGAAAAAAAGGGTTGAACTGTTGGGAATATGAGATACTTTTTAATGTATAATTATTTGAATATTATAGGTGTATTAGCAGCGAAAGAATTAAGTTTGTTGGAGATTTGATCAGAGCAAGAAGAAAGTTGGAAGCAACTTTTGATCTTGTAGATCCTCTAGTAAGAGAACTTCAGTGCCTTTAAATAGGCAGTACAAAACAAACGTTCACTTAGAGAAGTAAAAAATATTCAGCCTAAAAGATCTCAACTACTGGACTAAAAATTCTTAACTGCTAGACTGATTCTTCTGGCATGAAAATATCACAGGAAGACTTGTTCAATATTAACTGTACCCAGACAAGTGAGAATTGACCAAAAAACTCAAAACTCCCCCTTCATTCGAGCGTTGAAATTCCCAATTTGGTGTTAAATTCCTCATGTTTGACTTAAGGCCAACTTTTTGTCAATAAATCTGCAATTTGCTCATCACTTCGACACTCTTCCAATTCAATCTCTTCTTTTGTAATAAGCTCCCTTATGAAGTGGTGCTTGATTTCGATGTGCTTGGTTCAGCTATGGTGTATTGGGTTCTTTGCTAACATAACCGCTGATTTCTTGTGACATTTTATGTTGGTAGCTTTAGTTTGTTCATGCCCCAAGTCACTAAGAATTCGTCTCAGCCACACCGCTTGATAGTTGGCAGCAGTTGCTGCCACGTATTTAGCTTCCGTCGAGGATAAGGCTACTGTGGCCTGTTTCTTCGAACTCCAAGAAATGGCAGCTGTACCCAGAACAAAACAACTGTTGGAAGTGCTTCTTCTGTCTTCCACAGAGCCGGCCCAAATCGCTGTCTGTGAATCCCTTGAACCTGAAATCTTCAATTTTGCAAAACCAAATTCCATAACCTTTCGTACCTGCTAAATAACGTATAACTCTCTTCGTAGCTCTGAAATGGTGCCTTAATGGGCTATGCATGAACAGAGCTAGAACACCAACAATATAAATAATATCTGGACACGAATGAGTAAGATATATTAACCTTCCAACCAGACTTCTATAAATTCTTGCATCTGTCACTCCAGTTTCATCATTTGATTTCAGTTTCTCACTGATATTCATTAGTGTTGAAGTGATCTTGCACCCCTGCATATTAAACTTTTTTAGTGTATCCTATCCTCCACATATTTCTTCTGTGACATAAAAATTCCTTCTTGAGTTTGAATGATTTCTAGCCTAAGGAAATACTGCAGCTCTCCTAAATCCGTCATGTCAAACATCTTTTTCATTGAAGCTTAAAACTCATGTTAAAAACCGTAAGGGAGTAATAGTTTCGCAAACTTTCTGATTTGTTCCTAGCAAACAAATAAAATCAGAAAAATTAAAAGAACCAAAAATAAATCAACACCAAAATTTGGTAATGCAGTTCGACACTCCTTGTCTACGTCTGCAGGGCCCTCACTCAACTTAATCACTTTCACCGAAGTATAATAAATTTACCCAAGACTTTATTGAGCCGACACCACTCAACCCTTGACACTATCCCTCAACCTTACTTCCCGTGAAAGAATTTCACACCCAATAACACGACCGACTCGTGTTAACCTCAATAGAAGATTTTCTCAATCAATCTTTTAACAAAAGAACAATAAACAAATAACTCAAGTGATTAAAATAATAAAAAATAAAAACTAAAGACACTTGAGATAGACAAGAACAACTTCCCGATGAGTTCTGCTTCTCTAAACTGGATTTGAAAATCTGTCCACCAACTAAACTGATTTATTCGGGCTTTAACAACTCTAATTAAACCATACGGGATACTCTAAACACCATGTATATCTTATTCACAAACCCATAAAAACAAATCTAAAAAATTGAAGCTAAACCACGGAGTTTTTCACTCAAAACATATGCATAACCACAGATAAACAAATTTGGAAAAATTAACACACTAACCCATGGTATTTGCAATCCCAAAAATTAACACT
>JANZXP010000196.1:45937944-45962274 GCA_027576715.1 Erythroxylum flavicans | reverse complement strand
ACTTATTTTGATCTTCCACCCATTGGGTGTCATGTACTCCTCCTAGAGGATATGTCGGGAGTTTGCTTCCCCAGACATGTTGTGTAATCGGTTTCTTTTTCCCTCTTATATAAAAAAAAGACAACAAAAATGTTCTTGAAACAACCATCGATAAAGATTAGAGGCTTTTGAAAAACTACCAAAAAATAACCTTATATCTATTTCGTTGGTTTCGTTTCTTCATCAAACAGGATAATCAAAACAAATGCCTAATCCATCGACATCATCAATCGAAATTTACCAAAATACAAAATCTTTGCCCATGTATATTCACTGAAGCCATCGAAAACATGAAAGACCAATAGTTAAAAATTCTTAATGATCTAATATGAATTGCTCTGATACCACTTATTGGTCTTTAATCCCTTTAAAGCCAGGATCCGTTCATATCAAATCATCAAGAATTAAATAAAAGCGGAAGCATACTTGAATCCATTGTGAAATCTGCACTAGAGTTTTGTGATTTTCTCTTCCAAATTAGAATATAGCCTTTTCTCTAGAGTTTTCCCTTAATTCTTTATTTTCTCTCTAATGATGGGATGATAGAAAAGAATTATGCATACGTTTAATTTTGGGACCATAACTACTTTTATTAGGGTAAAACCCTAATCTAATTTCTAGTTTAGCCCATTATAAAACTAGAAATTATAAATCAGTCTCTACACATATAAAGCCCACACTTAAAATAGATACATAAAGCCCAAAATATGATAACATATTAAACCACTTTAATTAATTGAGCTCAACTTTATATGATAGCCTTTATAAACAATTATACACATATAAGCTCACATGTTTGATTAAAAATCCTTACAAATATTAGTTAGTAGTGCCATAGGTATTGGGTGCGAGTCCGACCATATAAAATTACATTTTAGATGGTAGGATTTTTCTTCTCTTTAGCTAAGTACTATTACCCTTCTGTTATTAAGAGAGGAACTAACAATGATCATTCTTCTGCAATTGTTCAATTAACTTCTTGACTAAGACAAAGCTAGGTAGCATGTGGTAAAAATTTTTAAGTAACTTAAAAGTGCGTTTTGAACCTCAATGTTTATATCAGAATACAAGTTGAACTTTAAAGATTCAAAGCATTCAATTTAAACTTTAACGTTTTTAAAACATACAAAACATACTCTAAGTGAATGAAAATTTTAACATAAATTAACCTTTCGTTAAGTAAATATCACATTAATACTGACATAACATTAGTTATTATTTTTACATTCAAATAGTAGGTGCTACTATCACATGACATTGTAGGATCTACTGTTTAAAAATATAGTTAATTACATTTCTCCAATTTATTTTTCTCATCTTCTTATCCCTTTATTTTTTGTTTTTGCTTCTAGAGTGTTTAAATCTTCTTTTAACCCTTCTTGTAGAAAAATAATCTTTTCTTTCTTATGTTTATTCCTGAATGAACCCAAGCTTTGGTTTATGATTCCTATTGCCTCTCGAGTTTAAGGTTACATTACTTACATAGTTTAGGTTCTCTCACTTACATTTTAGTCAATGTAGCTCTCTCTAGACTAGGTATGTTATAG
This sequence comes from Erythroxylum flavicans, assembly GCA_027576715.1. Classification (NCBI taxonomy): domain Eukaryota; kingdom Viridiplantae; phylum Streptophyta; class Magnoliopsida; order Malpighiales; family Erythroxylaceae; genus Erythroxylum; species Erythroxylum flavicans. The sequence goes on along the minus strand of JANZXP010000196.1, from coordinate 45,960,688 downwards.
ATTGTAGTTCACTTTGTATTGATTTACCTTTAGTTTCATTTCTTTCCTTTTTCAATTGTTTCACATTGATTAGAGACTAATTATTGATATCAGCTAGTAATCCTCATAGTTAATGTTGGGTTATATATTTTAAAAGTGGGCAGTCATCTTTGGGAGAGATCATATTTGTGCCTGTCTTGTTTCTTTGTTCAATTATATTAAAGGTAGTTGGTTTGGATATTCTAATAATTGTTCTTTCTTTCTTATAGTGACTTGCCTATAGGTTTTCTTCATGTTTCTACAAGTTTGATTGGAATGGATATCAACTAGTATCAAGTTTTGATCGAAGTGATTGGCTTTGTGTGATCTCTTTCTCTCCCGTACTTTTGAAGAAGTTTTTAAAGTTGAGTTCATAAATAAATATTTGAAGAAGATGACGATGATGATGAGACTTATAGGAAAGAAATAAAGCTACTGACAGAAAAAGCTCATCTTTTTTAAGCCTAAAGAAAGCTGATATAGCCAAAAGGAGGGAAAAGAGAAGACCTTTCTCTTCTCTATTTCATCATTATGTCTTTTATACCTGTAAAGAAATAAAGCTACTGACAGAAAAAGCACATCTTTTTTAAGCCTAAAGAAAGCTGATATAGTCAAAAGGAGGGAAAAGAGAAGACCTTTCTCTTCTCTATTTCATCATTATGTCTTTTATACCTGTAACTCCTCTCCTACCTATCCTTTCCAATTCCTAACCCTAGCTAGTTTCAGCTTTCTAGATAGTAGGTACTCTAAGTATGCTATTTACATAATCAATTCTATAAATTACCTTTAGCTAGACATGATTTATTCCCTATGTAATCATGTTCTATTGTTTTAATTGTTTTATGGTAGATATAAATGCTAAAGTTGTGTCTCTATCACCAAAAACTGTGTTGGAATCATATCAATACGTTTGTGAGATTTGTAATCAAGGGTTTTATAGAGACATGCAACCAATGGTTTTAAAAAATATAATTAGCTATATTTTTCAATTTCAAATAATGGGTCTTACAATGTCATGTCATAGTGAGGCCTACAACTTAATTGTAAAAAATAATAAACAATGCCACATTGGTGCTGATATGACATTTAATTGACAAAAATTAATCCCGTCAAAATTTTTATCCATTTAAGACATATTTTTCATTTTTTAATAATATTAGGGTTTAAATTAAATGTTTTGAAACGTTAGGAATCAACTTATATTCTGGTGTAAATGTTGATGTTCAAAATGCACGTTTTGTCCTTTCTAGTGTTAGGTCTCGTTTAAGATTGTTGTTAGAAAACTATCATGGTTAGTACCAAATTTATTATACTTGGTTCATAATGACTGACAAGAATAAACACCATTTTTAATTATAAAAATAATTCGGTAAAAGACACAAACCTCTTATGTAGTTTAGAAAATATTAAAGAACTCCCGAATCTTTAAAATTCTCGAAAAAACTCCTAATTTTAAATTTTCCTAAAAAATTCCTTCTTTCAAACTTCAAATAAAAACTAATGATGAAACCTATGTAATATGAACATCAAATGTGGACTAATCAAATACTATTTATATGATGATTCAACACATCTCTTAAACTCAAACAAAAATAATTAAATTTGATATAAATAAACAATTTATTATAGTTATATTTAATTATTAATTTAAGTTGAATTTATTTCATTCAGGTCAGGTTTAAAACTTAGGTTGGTTTATCATATTAGTGACGTTTGATTAGTTCATGTTTGATGTTCATACTACATCAGCTTTGTCGTTATTTTTTAACTAAAGTGTAAGAGAAGGGGTTTTTCCGAAAACTAGAAGGAGTTTTTTTCAAAAATCTTAAAGATTAAGGTGGTTTTTTTCAAAGTTTCTTAAACTACAGGAGAGGTCTACATCTTTTACCCAAAATAATTTAAACAATAAAAATTAAATATGAATATGGAAATTTATTTATAATAATAATATTTTCCAAAATGTAGTTTTAGGTTGAGGACAACTCTAATGCTTTGGAGATCATCAATAAACCTTTTAATAACCATAAATTTTAAAAGAACCCTTAAGTTCTCAAATAAAAAATAATAAATTTGCATAATAGATTGAATAAAATATCAATAAAATTTCAGAATAGATATCAATAATGAAGAGAAGACCAATCAATAGAAAAATGATGACTAGAAAAATAAAAATAAGGATATAAAAGACACTTGATTAATGAAATAAAAGACACTTGACAAATGAAGTGTGAAGTAATTAAAAAATTGTAGAAACTTGAGACTTATAATTGATTGTATTGTAATAAAGGAAAATTTTAAAAGAATTCATAGGTTCAAACACTTACTTATATTTAGAAATTTCAAAAGAAGTTGATAAATGTGGCTTTCAATTCCCATGCAATATTAAATTTAGATAACCCTTTAGTTTCCAACTTATAGGTATGGAGTACTGTTCATTTAGGAAGGTAAATAACAATGAAGGGAAAAAGCCTAAATTGGTCTTTTAACTTAGGTGTGAGGTACACAAAAGTTCCAAACTTTTTTTAATCAAATTAACCTTAAACTTTTCAAAACTTCCTCTTTTAACCTTGACTTCATCGGGAGATTCAATTTGTATAACACGCTCGCCCTTATGGTAACGTGTCAAACTATAGTGACATGTTAATGTGTATTTACATTATTCTCCTACAATTACAACTAATATCTTTAGGAATGTTTAAATGAAACATAGCAATTGGTACTAAATGCTTACCTTTTTTAAGACTTCCTAAAGATAGAAATTGGTACCAAATGCTTACATTTTGTAAGAAGACTTCTGACCCTTAAGTGAACTTATCATTTTGATAGTAATAGAAAGGGAAAAATGACAGAGAGTTGAGGAGGATGTTGGAACTTTGTGACAAGTTTGTGATAAAAGAATAGGGAGGATATTGTCGTTAGCATGGTATGGCTAATTGGTTTATAGTAAGGTAAACTTGTAAACAACAACAATAATATCCTAGTAAAAATTTCGCTGAGACACAGGATTTAGAGAGGTTCATAAGTATATAACCTTACTTCTAACAAATAGAAATGTTGTCTCTGATAAACCCATAGGAAAAGGAGAAAAAAAGGAAAAAAGTTTTTAAGAAACTATTTGAAGAAAACAAAAGCCAAAAATATAAGCAAATAACTACAAAAAAATAATAAAATAAAATAAGAGTAAAAATTTAAAAAAAAACTTAACTAAACTAACTAAAAGGGGAGTACTACAGATAAAAGTGTTTGGGCTAAATACAAGACACAAGAATAAAAAGAAAAGGTTCAAAAGACCTATGAAAAGGAGAATAACTTCTCTATGTAAGATCTTTTACATGTATCCTAGTTTACCAAAGTTTTCTATTAAGAGCCAAGCCCACAGTAAACTCTAACAAATCCATATCATTTCTAATCACCTCCCCTCAGTTCTTCTTAGGTCTTTGTCTTACAATCACTAAGGCTATATTTGGTTGGATGTAAAGTTTTTAATGGAATGGAATGGAATGTAAATGAATGTAATATTAGAAAATTGTTGTTTAGAGGGATGGTAGGATTCATAATGTAATACAGTAAAATGTTGTTTGAAAGATGGATGGAATGTAATGTGATGTATTTATCATAATAATAAATGACTATTATAACTTTATATAACAAAACGTATGGAACGCTACACATTTCTATACATCAAATTCAAATGCTTCACTGTGAGTCAGCCTCTCATGAATCAATCAACCACGAAATCCATTTAAGATAAGCTACCTTACCAAAGACATTTTATCCAGAGGAAAATTCAATTGGGAATAGAAGAGAAAGGTTTTTCAAAGTCACCATCAGCAAGCAAGCATAAGAAGAGGCGAAAAAAGAAAAAAATGGCACAGAGACATAGAAAGAATAAGAGCGAGAGAGAAGAGAAGATTTATCATACAAGCTTCGTCAACTTTTCTTGAAGTCACAGTATTGGTAACCGAGTACCATGTTGTTTAGGGACATCTTCTATAAGAGAAACAACTTAAAGGTTACAAACTTGTGCCTCTTCTATTGCCATTTTCTGAAACCAAACCAAAACCAGCAGCAATCTTTGAAGAACACTAATTTAAAATTTTCTTATTTAACCAAAAAGATTCAATCTTTTCACCAACCAAAGAAAATGTATAGCTTTATATATACATGTCAACAATTTTTTTTAGCTTTCATTTGTATTCTGTTTTAGTTAAACAAGAAGGGATATGTAGTTGTTGAGAATTTTAATCACGTATAAAGGAGGAAGGAAGATTGAATTATACAAAGATATCTTCTCACTTTGTATCTCTTTCTCTATATTTTCTGCGTCTAATATTGAAGAGAAAAGCTAGCCGAAGGTGAATTCCTTATAACAGGCATGCAAATCCATTATATATTGAGGGTATATTAGGTACTATATATTTATCATTTTACATTCCATCCTAAACCCCCCAGATCGAAGATTTCTCATTTTTACTGTTTAAGATGGAATGAGATGTAATATAAAACCCTCCTCTTCTATCTCATTCCATTCCATTATAAAACTCCTCCCAAATGATGGAATAATATTACATTCCATTGCATTGCATCAATAAACCCCCAACCAAACATAGCCTAATTCCATTCCATTATAAAACTCCTCCCAAACGATGGAATAATATTACATTCCCCCCAACCAAACATAACCTAAATACAATCTTCTCGCATCTTTAGTGAGTTAAAATCCTAATTTTTAAGGTTTCAACTTGTGCTTAAATTAAGGATTATAGTTTAGGGATTTCACTATTAAATTGGGATTTAATGCATAAATAGGTATTCACCAAGACGTTGGTGATTGAGGAGTAGAGGAAGACAAGATATTCGTAATAGTGGAGTAGGAGGAAGACCTTCGTGACAATAGCCATAAATTGTTCCACAATGAGGTAAGTTATCAATGTTTCTAATTTATAAGGTTACACTTCCTATATAAATTACAATACTAGGCATTTTAAAAATACATTATACCATAAATTGTCACAGGAACCATATTATTATTCTTGCGATTTAATATTCTAAATTAGAAAATGTAAATTTTCTTATAGACAACTCATTGTCAATTATTTATTTACACTTGATAAAGGATTTTTGAAAACTAAGAGAAAAAATATTTGGTGAAATGCTAGATCTAGAAAACTAGCAAAAACAACAACAAGTACTCTGTACTACATCAAGTGCTTTTTAAAAGTTATTAGGTGCTTCGAAATAGATGACTTTGTAATAAAAAAGTACCAAGAAATTTAATACCCTAATTAATGGAAAAGATTGAAAAATTGCAACCACAAATCCCTTTCATTGACTCTTAATATGCAAACTAAGATAAGCTTTGTAGATTAAATAAACAAGAACTTAAATACCCAATTATTCTGTCAATAGGTACTGACATTTGTATTTATTTGCTATGTAGTGGTGACCACTTTGAGTCACAAGATCGACATCTTAGCATATACAATATAGAAGAAATAATTGATTCATAATCTATAGCAATTGCTACTTTTCCATCGATAAACTTGGTATACAATAACAAGGAGTTAATGTCTATAAAATAGGATTAGTAAATTTTGTTCTTATAACTAAGAGTTTATGAAAATATATAATTTTTAAGCGTGTTAAGTATTTGACTATATATAATTAATAAAACATTTACAAGTTAAGATAAAATTTTAATAATGAGGATCAATTTGGTCCGTAGTGAGATAAGTTTGCGATTTTCCTTTCTAAAGTTACACTTCTTACATAAATTGGAAATTTCAATTTGAATGAAAGTTTTTCCTATTAATTTGGGGAATTGTTACACAATTGAAGTTGAACAACTTATTGCTCATTTAATTCTTATTTTATTAGGAAGTGGAATCTCATTGAAAAAGGAATTATATTTCACTATAGTGGAGAAATTGATAGACATAATTCATTTCAATACATTGGTGGTAGTAAATTATTAGTTGAAGGTATTGACCTAGACAAATTATGTTAGTTTAGTATTGTGGGGACTATTAAGCATAATTGGTATGATAGATTGGATAAAATGTATTATAAGTAGCCAAATAAACATGAAGAAGTTGTGATTAAGATTATAGATGATTCAAAAACATGTGATTTGATTTATATTGTTGAAAACTATGAAAGAGTGGAGGTTTATTTTGAAGGTGAGTATAATAAAGAGAAGCATTAAAAGCATATAATGTAGATGATAGTTATGATAACATAGATCCAACAAATGTTAAAGAAAAAGATAATCATTATATAGAGGATGAACTGTTTGTTTTAAGAGTAAGTAATATGGATAATAAAGCAAACATTAAATAAAAATTGTATTATCAGATGACAATTATGATAATGGTGTTCCTATTAAAGATGTGTATGATAAGCATGAAGTTTTGAAAAATGTGCATGATGGTGAGCCTGATGGTGTTAATGGAGTGCTTGATGGTGTAGAACATTAAGTATGATGTGCCTAATGTTTTTCTTACTGATGATGGGCCTAACATTTCTACTGATGATGATGGGCCTAATGTGTCTCCTGATGATGTGTCTAATGCTTTTGTTAATGATAATTTGCCTAATCCTTCTGCTGATGATAATGTTCCTAATGCTTCTATTACTAATAATGTGTCTAACTCTTATGTTGATGATAATATGCCTAATGAGGATATGCATAGTGCTTTTGCTAAAAATGATGATAGTGATAGTGATAATGATCTAGTGATTGATTTAGAATGTGAAAGTGAAAGACATGATGATGAGCTCCAAGTTGTCAAATCAAAAAGGGCATGAAGATGACCAGGAGGATTATGTTTCTAAAAAAGATAGTGAGTATATTGAAAATGATGACCTGAGTCAATACTATACAGGTTCAAATGAAGATACTAACACTGCATAGAGAAGAGGTAAATGTAAACAAAAACTATATTATGATTCACCATCTAATATTCCTATTTGAGATATATGTTTGAAGTTTAAAGATGGAAAAGAATTCAAGGAGGTGATGATTAAATACTCTATTGCAAAGAGTTTGGTTTTGAAGTATATAAGAAGCCTTGAGTGAGAGTGATATTTAGATTATAGTGCCCTTGGTTACTGTTTGTAGGTTTGGAGAAAAATGACAACAATTTTGTCATGAAGAGATATGAACCTAATCATAGTTATATAATGACAAGCATTAATAAGCTCATCACATCGAAGTGGATTGTAAACTATTGCAAGGACGTGATTGAGTTGTAACCAAATATCAAGGTTGTTCAGTTAAAGGCTTCATTGAGGAAGGAGTTAAAGGTGGATGAGCTTTAACACCTACAAGGGAGCAAATGCAAGTATGTTCAAAATGAAGCATTAGTGTCATATAGAATAATTTGCTAAACTCTTAGGGTATAGAGAAGAGGTGAAGATCAAGAACCAAGGTATGACAAGAGCAATCAGAACAAGCATTAATAATAAAGCAGAAGGATATTTACAAGGTGCTATGTTTGTTTTAATGGTTATAAAAGGGGTTAGATTGAAGGTTGTAATCTAATAGTAGGACTGGATGGATGTTTCTTGAAAGGAATATGTAAAAGATAGTTAGTGGTTGCTATTAGAAGGGATGGAAACAATCAAATGTTTCCTATTGCTTAAGGTGTAGTTAATGTTGAGTGCATCGAAACATGTAAGTGGTTTATAGAACTTCTTATTTCAGATTCAGAACTCAAAGATGGTTATGGCTTTATATTCATAGCCGATATACAAAAGGTATTTCTATATTGAATTAAATATAAATGTTTTTATACATGCACTTAATAAATATTTTTATTTTTATTTTATTTTCATTTTCATTTTCATTTTCATTTTTTTATATTGTTGTTCAAGGTCTTTTACATGCAATAAAAACATTTTTACCAAATGTTGAGCATAAAATGTATGGAAGGCATATTTATGCTAATTAGAGACAAAGATGGAATGGAGATAATCTAAAGTTTTAGTTTTAGATGACAAGGCAAAATTTGTTCCTAAATTTAATGATCAGTTACATGTGCTAAATGACTTAAGACTAGCTTGTATCAAAGCTCTATTCGACTATCATAAGGAGACATGGTGTAAGGTATATTTTAGTGTTAATTGTAAATGTGATTATATGGATAATAATATGATTAAGAACTTTAAACGTTAGATCTTGGAAGCTATGGTAAAGCCTATAGTTAGCATGTTCGAGCATATCAGGAAGATGATGATGAAGAGGATGTATACAAAAAAGATTTTTAAGTAGAAATGAGATGGAAACATATCACCAAGAGTACATGTTGTATTACAGGAGAATAAGAAAGAAAGCTTTAATTGATTTATTGATTTGAATGGAGTTGATGGATATAAAGTTGAGTATGGATTGTAGAGGTTTTGTGTGAGAATTAGTGATCGTACTTGTACTTATAATTATTGGGATCTAACAAGGATTCTAAGTCCTCATGCTATGACTATCATTTTCTATAACCACCAAAATCTCAATAACTACGTTGACAAATTATATAGCAAGGAGAGGTATCTGTAAGCATATAAGTACTCCTTCAAACCATTTGATGGACAAATATTTTGGCCCCCTGTGTGAAGTTATTGAACCACTTGTAATAAGGAGAACGCATGGTCAACCAAAAAAATAGAAAGAAAGAGAAATTTAAGCAACCTAAAATATAAAAAGCAACTAGACATGGAAGAAGAATGGCTTACACTAAATGTGGACAACAGGGGCATAACTAAAGATCATGCAAAAGTCCAATAAATGTAAAAAATTTCTTATTTGTTATGGAACTTATTAACCTATTTATTACTAACCAATCAATGTTTGAAAAATATATATAGGTATTAAGATCATCTAATACCAATTTAAGGAGAAAACAAGGAACTAGATCTGTAAATTCGACATGTACTGCATCAACAAATGTTACACATACTAAAGAGACCTGTAAAGATCAAGAAAGCATACAAACAACAATTAGAAGAAGAGGAAGAGGTAAAGTGAGAGGAAGAAGTAGAGGCAAGACCAGGGGCAGATGCAAAGGGAGAAGGATGAGTGGATATGAAGTACACTTCAATAAGTTAACATGTTCAATTGAGTACCATGTAAGTTAACTATAACAACAATAACAACAACAACATCCCAGTAAAAGTCTCACTGATACGCAGAGTTTAGGGAGGTTCAATAATACACAGTCTTATTCCTAACTAATTGAGAGACTATTTTCATGTATCATGTAAGTTAATTTAAATTTAAAATATGTTAATAATATTATTTAATTTTTTTAAATAAACATGTTCATTTTTATATTTAAAAAGTATAAAGATAATGCTCAAAGCATAAAGCTAAATAGCTCACAAAAAACCATTACTGCAGATTCTAATACCCAAATTGAAACAAATTTTCAGCCAAGAGAATTACAATGGAATGGTGGGAATAACATCACTTCATCTATCTTATGTAATGAGAGGGATGCAAATAGAAGAAGGATTAAATATTCAGGTTGATTTTTAAACTTGTAGTGAATTACTCTTTGTGAACTTGTTCCATTTCAAACATGTTCAAAAATTAAAGTTGTAATGAACTTGAAGTTGTTTGGAATTTGAAGTTAGAAATTGAAGTTGTGAAATTGTTTGTTATTGTGACATATTAGAAGTTGGTGAAATAGAAGTTAGTTAAATGACTATTAGAGTTGTTATGATACTTTTGCCATTTGGGAGATAGTTAAGCTTTGAAAATGCCTTTTTTGAGTTATTGTGAATACCATGTTCATTTGATTCATAGATAATTGAATATAAGATGAACTACATATAGCATTATAAAAGCTAATAATATATTTTTCTTATAAGTACAGTAAATTATTAATCCAACAAGACAATCCTAATAAATTACCTAAAACAACAAAAAAGTTCATATTCTTCAACTTTTCAACAATTATAGATATAAAAATAGTTACAAACATTACAACACATAATCTATAATTACATATCACCTTTTACAATCTTCTTCTCTAATATATTTGTATATTTCAGTGCCACTTTCACTTCAGTCAATTCACCTTGTAGCTCATACACATTATCTATGCACATGCCATCTTTCAAGTTCTTGTTCTAAACCTTCAACCTTTTATTCTCAAGTCTCAATTTATTTATTATACATTTCCCTTTTTCACCAAAATCTTCACCCACCTATCTAAAAAAATTACATCACTCTTCCTACAATAATGTTGCAACAAATATTATTAATTACAAATAATATTTATCTTTTTAAGTACTAATATATTGATCATTGATAAGAAAATTACCTTATAGTTAGGACATTCGTAAAATTTTCTTTCACAATTGTCGTTGGTCTAAGAAGTAACCAAACGACTTTGACTTCTACATCGTCAAAAAACCTCCTCATCGTATTACTTTTCACTACAACCCCTTCCAGTTGAGTATGATGATTCACTATCTATTACAATTAACAAAATATTATACAAATTAAAAATGAAAACAAGGGCCACGATGTTAAAAACCACCCAATATAACTTAATGTAGCAAAAAAACCAACATGAAATTAGTATAGTAAATGTGTACTAATAGTCTATGACTTGAATTACAATATACTTCAATTTATTTTGTGCTTATAGAAGCAAAAAAATAAATTGAAGTATTATACAAAAAACCTACCAAAATAAATTGGTCCTTCATAATTTGCATATCCTAATGTATCCTAATATAATCTGCATAGTTTATAACAATTGGCTTCCTTTGCATCCTAATATATGTTAACGTCTATGGTTGTAGTGTGTAAGTCTTAACCAATATGTTGTTTAATCAAGCATGCAGTTGAAGTGCAACCTCCCATGAGAAAGAACGTATTTAATCACATGATAAAGAACATGATTAATCTTTGTTATGGATAAAGAACAGTAATAACAAAGTAATGGTGAGTTGGGGTCAGTAGTAAGCAATGGTTGCTTTAGAAGGAAACAATAGATGAACCCACGTGAAGAAACAAAACCCAGATGAACCTACAAGAGATTGGTGGTGAAAAATGCTGACGGGTGTCGGGGAAGTAAGATTATGTTGAGTTATTAGCATATTTTTCTTTTTGGGAGCAAAATAAAAAAATTACTCTTCTTTTTATTCATTCTAACAAATTCAACACTATCAGGGTAAAGCTTGTCGTACAAACTAAAATTTTCAATCAAGTTAGGCTTGAAAGAGAAAGTTTTAGAAAGTTTGCGGTTAATTTAACAAAAAAAATTTTACGAGACTTTTGTGCAACTCACATCTAAGTTAAAGAGGATCAATTTGACTTTTTTTTCTAACCATTAATGATCTTCTATTTGTGAGTATTCAATTAACTTCCAATTCATCTGGATATTAATGAACCTATAAGCGTCTCCTAAACAGTGTGCAAACGGTGTGAATTACGTGATCCATGTCAAATTTGTATTCATTTCGGACTTCCCATTTCTTGATACCAGCTTAATTTTGTTCCTTGTTAAGACAGGTGAGTCTCTTAAGTAATGAACCAAGGACACTTACCACCATTGCATTATTATATCTGCCGTACAAATCAAATAGTTATCCAGAAAAGGAAAGGTAATTTTGTTTAATTCTATTTTTGTGATTTATATCTGAATCATGTGTAAGCACATATCATTTGGATATTCTTTTATTAATTTGTCGACAGCTAAAATGATAATCAATCAGGCGCTGACAAATTATGCAACATAATGCATTGCAAAGACTGTGGGTCACTGTCCAGCTCCCATTTGGCCCGGTCCAATAAGAATTTTGCTGTTTTGATGAGGATCGAATTTGTGTTTTTACTTGAAGAAAGAGATTAATAATAGTGGCAGGTCAGAATACCACCTCGCAGAAAGCTTTTCAGCTTTTACCATTCTTGGTTTCTTGCAATGATTTTGAATGATTTAGACTCGGTGATTTAAGGCTTTGCTTTTTAGATAAAATCTTATCCAGGGGCAAGTAAAAGTAACTCTTCTTATTCCTTAAAACTGACATTCTTTACTTTTGGGCACTTGTGGAGAAGTAAATAAATTGGTGTATACAAAATAGTATAGACACCAACTTTTACCGGAAAGAAATCAAAATGAAATATGGATGTTTATACAGGACAACCAGAACAGAGCACATAAACTCGCGCAAACAAGTTTGGTCTGGACATAATCCACTAATCTTTTTTATAATTAAAAATAATCATTGTGTACAATGTAATCAGGAGATCAAACAGGAGGTTGACACTCATCGACTGGGGCTCCACTAATAATTGCTTTTTAAGATTAATCAACACGTATGAAAAATGGATATAAAAAATAAGACGTGGATCATGCCAATGCTTTGTCCAGGTTCACCCGAGCAACACCACTAGTTAATGACTTCAGCATCAGTGACGAGACGACCTAGTAATGTAAGTTTAGGATATATGTAATATTTATTTTTAAAAACATACTTTTGATGTCAAGTCTCCGAGGACTATTAGATCACTTATTCCTATTATTTTATTTTATAAATATTTATTTATTTAATAAATAAAACCCACGAAAATTGAAAGACTTGACATTTTACAGCTACATAACTTGCGGCAACTAGGCATGTAATTGTACTACTCACTCCAGCTTAGCTACTACGCTAGCTGGTCCTCGTACGATACCCTTGTTTTAAAACGTGCGTAGTGTGTACATAGGACAGCTAATACTGCCGAAGGACTCACAAAGCACAATTCGATGGGACAACCTCAATTTTAGGTGCCTAACTTCATAAAGGGACTGTAACGATAATGTCTCAGGTACACCTTGCTTTTGATCGAGTCGAATTATCTGAAATCAGAGTGAATGAATTCTGTGTCATCTCATCTTATCCTGGAAAGAGAAACAGGTGTGGTGGTACCCTGCTGGGTTCGAAGTAGCGGCTCTGTCATTTGGCATTTCCCTGCTTTAGATTAGGACACCCATTAAAGCTGGCACGCCATTAAAATATCAAGTGGGCATATAGCTCAGCGTCCGATGTAAATTGTTAGGGTATAATGTGGAAGATTTTCATAAGCTGTATGAAGGACCAAAATAAACTAGTTTAGTAGCCAGAAACAAAGAAAACTAGCAACACCACAATTGTGTATGGAATGGAGGAACAAGAATGCTTTTAAGTTATCCTCACAGATATTGTTGTCAAAAAAAAGACGGAGGTGGGTCTAAAATGACTAGCATTAGATATTGTAGCATTAAATTATATTTGCTATAATTTTGTGACTCCTGTCCTTCATCTAAGTTCAAAGGTTCCAGTTCAGTCGTCCAACATGTCAAATTGTCAATTAAGTACAAAATGTACAAGGAAGACTCATCTTATGTGATTTTTTTTCCCTCAACTCATGTCCATGTCCAGTAGGCCCACTTTTAGTAAAGGGCTTGCCAATCAAGTGCTAAGAGGAAAATTTTATTTCACAAAATTCATATCCTTTAATTCCATTACCCTTTCAGGTGGTTGAAATTTGCCAGAAGATTTCCATAACAAAAATTTTTTTGGAGAAAATTACTCAAAGCCTAAAACAAAATGTTGAACTCTAATATTAGGAGCCCCCACCCTTCGTGCCCTCTGAATTGGTGGAGGATGTAAATTGCGGAATGTGCCTCAACTGACTAAGAACTTGAGCTTACCACTGATCTCACCATACAAGGGACCCAAATCTTAAAGGTTACTCCTAAGATTCGAGCCCTCACCCTGCAAGTCGTCAGTATGGCAAGCACCACACCACCCAAGCTTTTACTAAGTTTGTATTAGGAAAATAAATGTTCTCGTTGTATTTTCTTGTTCATTCTATCCGGAAATTATTGTGATATTAAACTAAAACTCCATATGTCTGAATAAAAGATTCTTAGGCCATATCAAATAAATAATCTGGTTCCTAATCTAGCTTAAAAACTTTTGAATGTTGTCGTTGTCACATCGCCAGAGAGTAAAGACATTGACAGAGAATTAGTACTAAGGACCAAATTGGTACAGCTTGACGCGATTAATTAAACGATGTTTTGCATGCGCCGCAACGCTTATACAATCAAATATTGAAATGTGAATATATGATACCACCGCACCAAAGCACGCACGAGATGTAGACAGAAAAATTATGCATTCAATGGTCAAACTTTTTTGGGCAATGGGTCGCCTGGAGGCTGCTATTCCTAATCCTTGTTCTGAAAATGAAGGTTGCATCCCTACCTTAATTCTTCTTACTACATTTGCATAATGGGTCTCCAATGGAAGATCAACTCTAATTAGTAGCATTTTGAGTAAAAGAAAATTATTAGTAAATTATGCGAGTTTTACTCTCATCAGAATACAATTCTACATGTTTTGGATGTACACCCGTGCCTGCAGTTGGATGATCTGTAGCAATTAGCAATAAGCCAAACTAAAACGGTTGGCGGTGGCAAATTCCAACCACGAATGACAGAACGAGTCAGAATCAAACCTAAGATTTTAGGTGCAGTTTCACCCGAAGATATTTGTCGGTGTGCTGTTCTGTACGCCGATTGGACATATGGATGGGAATTATAGGAATAGTCCTTTTTTCTTTTTCACTACTACCACTTTACATACAGCACTAACAAAAAGGTAGCCCCCTTCGTTAAAACCTTATGTAACATAACGTTTTAAGTCATTAAATCCCCTCATCGAGTCTGCCGGCTTATTAGGATGTCAATTCAACATGTGTTCCCGAAAGTGCTTTTGCTTTCTCGAGATTAGGAGTGGCTGACTGTATTCTTTGACATTCTTTCGTAAATCCAAGACCCTTCGACGCTTTAAATTCATTTCGTAAAACTAATAAAATCTTCAGTTTTGTTCTTATTTTAATTCTTCAATCAAACTTCATTTCGCTGTTATAAAGATAGTGAAAGAAATTATAGAAAATATGAAAGCGGTTTGTAGTCTGCTAGCAAGTGCCCACCGAGCCACCAAAGGATTTTTCTTCACCGCTTGTATTCCTGCTGCTTAGGATTTGGTTTGAACTCCAATAGAAACTAAGACCGACTATTATCAAAGTATTAAAATCGAGGGATAAGTAATTCAATTCACTCACATGTATAGTTATTCCATTAAATTTGGTCTCTAAATTGCATTCAAGATAGCATTTCTGAGCACTGGACTTTATACGTTAATTAATGACATGTTAGGTATTGTGGTCACTTTTTCTCAGGTCTACACCGGCAAAACATTTGGCAAGATTAGAAAATTACGTTTTTCAAATGTAAAATAACTTTAAATGCAATCCATACATTTACAATTTAAAAACAAATGAACAATTAAATTGACATGAAATGCATTTTTATAATAACAATATTAATTAAAATAATTAAAGAAATCTTAGGATCTTTCTCGTTCGGAAAGCTCTTTCGAAACTTTGTAAGGTTAAAGGTAAATATCGCATGACATGATAAAACCTCACTAATTAGATATTCTACGCCAAACTTAAGTTCGTTAATGCCATAAATTATTGATCTTTGCGTATAAAACAAATTAGGGAAAGATATGGTCATTAATTAAAAGCTTCGATCCTAATTATCAACCACAATCTATATGTTATACCGATTATCCACTGTGTTGATTCATATAAAATATCTAATTGACCCCCCTCTCCCAATCACATACTTTATATCTCTGTACTTAAATGTGTGCTAAAACAAAGGTAGATAAGCCAATAACCTAACTACATCATTGTACGCTATAGCGATCAAACAAGTAACCTAATGTATGATTTTGCCCATTTTATATATTTTAACGGGAAATTGAATTTGTAATTTGACCTTTTCATCACTTATATTTTACATTTTATCACATCATTTTTACAATTATTTAATTACTAATTATTTTTGTCAATTCATAACTGTAAAAAAGTCATACTGAATTTTATGTAATTTTGAATTAAAAACTGAAAGATAATTTACAGTAGTCACTTTTAAAAAAGATTCATCATTTCAATCTAATCCCTTCTTTTTATAGAAAGCATCTTTTGCAATGTTCTTTTTTCACATATATTTCTTATCTGTGTCTGGGAAAAGCATCTCTTTTCTGAACAACTGTATCCAATTAATTTACTTTTACAGTCTTTCTCTTGAATTCACATGTTTATTTAAACTCTTTTCGTACAATTGATTCGCTTGTGAAATTAAAAAAGTTACGGAGTACTAATCTTGAAATCAACTTTTAAAACCCAAAGCAAGAGGCCCTGGACTAGTCGTTTAATACTTTTAGTTGAAACATTGAAAGTGTAAAGTTTCATTGTTTTCTGAGTAGAATTTATGTATATTTTGTTATTTACTCATTTACATATTTATACAATTATTGGTTCAATACTAACCATACATTTTTTCAGTAAAAACAGAACAAAAAAAAGGACTGGGATGTATTCTATTGTAACAAAATTGTACATGCCAGCTTGCATTAGTGAATTCCTACTATAGCTTCTTATGTGAAATTTCTATTGTGTTCCTCACTTTACTTCTTGTTTGTTCTTCTTTGTGTCTTCTTCGTTGAGAGAAAAATCTTATCGATGTCAAGGGCTTTATGAGGATGTCGGCGAGTTAGTATGTAGTGTTAACATATCTGACCTCAAATTCTCCTTTTTCCACTTTGTCTCTGATAAAGTGTACATCCACTTCGATATATTTTGTTCTTGAGTGAAAGAGTGGGTTTTCAGCTAGCGATCGAGCGTTGTTGTTACCGCTCCACATTGTAGGTTTGCTAGAGAGAGAGAATCCTAACTCAGATAGTAGGGATGTGAGGTAGATGAGTTTGATAAATACCTGTAAGAGAGCTTGATATTTAGCCTCGATATTAGACCAAACTACTTTCGATTGCTTTTTGGAGATCTAAAATATAAGGTTCCCCTAGGAAAACGCCCAGTTGGAGTCACTGTAGACGTGGAGGTCGAGAGGAGTAGATGATGATTGAAAAAACAGTCCCATAGTTGAGGTTCCTTTTAGGTAACACAAAACCCTTTTACATGCAATTTAGTGTGTATTTAGAGGATTTTGTAAAAACAGACTTAATTTATTTATTGTGAAACTGATGTTTGGTCTTGTATTACACATATATTAAAGTGCTCCTATGATACTTCGATAGAGTGTTGCGTGTTCAAAGGGTGTGCCATCACACAGAGATAGTTTGGTTGCTGCAATGATTGGAGTGGAACAGGGCTTGCATGAAGACATGTTGGTTATGGTAAGTAAATCTTCAATGTAATGTTTATGTGAAAGATATAATCCATTTCTGTTTTTATATGCTTCATAACCGAGAAAATGATTTATGCTTCCAAGTATGTTAAGTGCAAACTAAGACTATAATTGACTGATAACTGCATGAATAATTGACTGATAACTGCATGAATAGCTTGAGTTGAATTTCTTGTAATTAAAAAATCATCCACAGAGATTAGTAGCATTGT
Organism: Erythroxylum flavicans; assembly: GCA_027576715.1. NCBI lineage: Eukaryota > Viridiplantae > Streptophyta > Magnoliopsida > Malpighiales > Erythroxylaceae > Erythroxylum > Erythroxylum flavicans. Next base: position 45,943,203 of record JANZXP010000196.1, on the reverse strand, counting down.
AATGATTCCATTATTTTTTGAATAGAAAAGAGAAGTATCTGATCTTGAATTAGAAAACCCCACTGAGACAATGCATGTTTCAATATGAAACCAAGCCTTAGGGGCTTGTTTCAACCCATAGAGAGCTTTAGCCAGTTTGCAAACATGATGCGACTGTGTTTTGCTTTCAAATGCTCGTGACTGATTTATATAAACAATTTCATGTAAGTCCCCATGTAGAAATGCATTGTTGATATAAACTTGTTAGATATCCCAGTAATGAGAAACAACAAGTGACAGAATTACTCTGATTGTTGAGGCTTTCACAACAAGGCTGAAAGTCTCTGAAAAGTCAATGCTAGGGATTTGATTAAACCCTTTGGCAACAAACCAAGCCTTGTGTTTAGAGATAGTCCCATCAGCATTATACTTGTTCCGAAACACCCATTTTGTGCCAAGAATGTGCATGGTAGGCTCATAGGGAACGAGTGTCCAAGTGTGATTTTGTTGTAAAGCATTGAATTCATCTTGCATAGCTTGAAACCATATAGGATTATTTAGAGCTTCAGAAACTGTTGTCGATTCAGTTTGAGGATTTAAAGCAAGGGAGAAGAAATAAAGTTTGGGTTTAAAAATTCCACTTTTAGAGCGAGTATGCATAGGATGATTATTTTGTGTTAATGGGGAAGCAGGATTGTGTTCAGTGTTTGGTGTGGTTGACAAAATGGGATTCGGTAAGGTATTTTGCTTGTTTAATAAAATTGTAAGATGTGATGGTGAGTAAGGATTCTGAAAGTTTACCTGTCCATTGGAGGATTTAGTTGTGTGAGAACATTCTGCAGGAGAGATGTGAGTCGTAACAGCATTCAAAGAGGGTGAAGTTGAGGTTAGAGTGAAGATAGGAAGACTTAGTGAAGCTATATGATGATTTTGTGGGAAAAAATTGAGGAAATGAAAATTCTTCCTCTTTGGAGACCACATGACGAGAGATGATGATTTTTCCTTAATTAGTCAAACATTTGTAGCCTTGATGCATTGAACTACATATAAAAAAAAAGACATTTTGTGGTATGAAACTTGAATTTATGGTGAGAATAATATCTGAGATAAGGAAAGCAACTACAACCAAATGTTTTGAGATAAAGATAATTTGGGAGTTTATTACACAACTTTTCAAATGGTGAGTGATTGTTTAGTCTTGGAGATGGGAGGTTATTGATGAGATAGGTGGATGTAGAGAAGCCTTCTAATCAATAGGTGAGTAGCATGTAAGCATGAGATAAAAGAGTTAGTCCCATTTCAGTGATATGTCGATGTTTTCTCTCGGAGACACCATTTTGTTGGTGAGTGTAAGGACAACTAAAACATGGTTGTATTCTATTTTTTATAAGGTAAGGTAAGAGGGCTTTGTATTCACCTCCCATGTCAGTGCGAAGAGCTTTGATTTTTCTGTTCAATTGGAGTTCAATGTTGTCTTTGAATTTGACAAAACTTGATAAAGTATCATATTTTATTTTTAAGGGATAAAACTACGTGAATCTTGTGTAGGCATAAAAAAAAGATATTATTTATGTCTTTCAGTTGAGAGATATGGAGAGGGTCCCCAAATGTCGGAGTATATGATGTCTAATAGATTTTGAGCAGTTATGTCATGAGTTTGAAAAGGTAGTTGATGCAATTTTCCTTACTTACAGGCATCACAATAGGATAAGTTGTTACGATTAATATTGAACTTCATTGAACTCATAATTTGTTTTAAGGTACTATTAGAAGGATGTCCTAATTTGGCATCCAAGCATTAACATTTTTATGTGCTATGTTTGTCTCACAATGACTGCCCTTTAAAGGAGAAGAAACTTTCTGTTGTGAAAAACTAGACTTATGAGCAGGGTATGTTTGCATAAATGGCTTGATTTTGTTTTGTGGTTTAGTGGCTTTAAGGTTGTAGACATCATCCCAAAGCACTCCCTTGAGCAAAATCTTCCCTGTTACTTTGTCCTTAAACAGACAACTTTCATTAATAAACTCAATAGAAATTTGTTGTTTTTGGTAAATTTAGAAATGCTCAGCAGATTTTTGGTTATGTTTGGAACATGTAGAATTTGTTTTAGTGCAAGAGGTGTGTGTGTATTTTCTAGGAAATGTATGTAAGATGAGCCAATATTAGCAATAGGAAGAGACTTACTATTACCAACAATGAGTTGATCCTTTCCACCATATTCTGAACTTATTGACAGATTATTAAGGTCTGCTATTGCATGATTTGTATCCCCACTGTCTATAAACCATGCATTGTTATTGACTACTTCTGAGGAAGGATATCTATGCTGATTTTGAGCTAAATAGGATTGAGGACAGTTTTGTACATTGTTCTGTGTTTGTTGAGTAAAGTTGTTCTGCCCCTATGGTTGGGTAGTGTTACCTTGCCGTGATATATCAAACCTTTTATGACATTTCAATGCTTCATAGCCGGGTTTGTGGCAAAGCTGACAAAAGATTCTATTTCCATTCCATCTGCCTCCTCTCCCACGATTTCCTCTTCCTCTAAATCCACTTCTTCCTTGTTGATTGTCTTGATTGAAAGTTACAAAGTTTGTAGTCGGTGATGAGATATCTTCTTGATTAATTGTGTTCAACTACTCTATTCTTGTTTCATGCATTGCAAAAGAGTATTGCACTTCTTGTAGAGTTAAAGTTTTCATAGAATGTGTTAGATAAACCACAACAGGATCATTTTCATGACCAAGGCCATTTAAGGCACTTAATATTAGTTTATACTCAATAATTGCATGTCCTGCTACTTGAAGTGAGTCTCCTATGGTTTTAACTTTCTGTATATATTATGATATGGTGTGTGAAACCTTTTTTAATTTTTGAAAGTTGATGCTTTAGTTGTAAAACTCTAACCATGGAAGTTTGAGCATAAAGATTCTCCAAAATTTTCCAAACTTGGTAGGATGAATTGGAATGGTTTATCTGTCTTATTACTTCTTCTTCGATGGTTAAAAACATCCAGCATAACAATAACTAGTTTGTTCTTTGCCATGCTTTGTAATCTGAATTTTTTATGACTTGGTTTGTGTCCGCAGTGAAGAACTAAGGAGGAGATGCTGTGTTGACAAAGTTTTTAAGCTCAAGAGCTCTTATGACTACGAGGATTTGGGCTCTCTAATTAACAAAGTTTTGTCTATCAAACTTGATGGGAAGATTAAAGTTTAGGGTCTTTATTAGGACTGAAAAATCAAGAGAGGATGATAGTGTACCATTTAGAGTGGTGGCTGACGGCCCAGAGTTTCCCTCCATTATTAACGTTGGTCAAGGATAACTCTAATACTGTGGAAGAAATTTATTTATATTTTGTTATTTGCTCATCTGTATATTTATATAATTATTGGTTTAATATTGATCATACATTTGTCAATAAATACAAAACAAAACAAAGAGTTGAGATGTATTCTGTCGTAACATAATTGTACAGGCCAACTTGCATTAGCGAATTCCTATTATAACTTTTTATGTGAAATTCCTATTTTGTCCCTCACTTTACTTCTTATTTGTTCTTTTTTGTGTCTTCTTTGGTAAAATTCTTGAAACATATCGTGTTAAAATTTTATTTTTATACATTTGTAAATATTTCCTTATTTTCCTCGCATTTATTAGTTTCATATTATACTTATATTCACAGTTATAAGTATCTATAAATTTTATAGAAATAACTTTTCAATTAAATGTAAAATATATAATTTATGAAGATATTAAACAATAAAAATTATATTTCTTCTTATTGGGCTTTAGTGTCTGAATTCTTATATTGAAATTGGAGATTGAACTGGTGGAATATGCTTAGCAAATTCCGGACACTAATGTCAAAGTCTTACAAGAAAACCACAAACGGGGAGAGTCAAATACTCCACCGGTGATGTGGGAGGTTTCAAAATTCCACGTGTTACGTGTATAGCCTGGGAACTTTGTCCTGAAAGCGTAGATGCCGGCAGAAGAAAGAATAGGGCAACTACTCATTTCCCACTTTTCATGACACCTGCTTTTTTTATTTTTAAATTTGATGAAGTCGGGAATCCTGTTACTGTTAGCCATTAAACCGCTCATATTTTATCTGCACGTGTCATATTTTGTAAGTTTCTCTGTTACTTATGCTTTGGAAAATTATAATTTCTTTGTTGTTGTTCATAGCTTTGAATTTACTTTTCTTGCCACATGTAGAAGTCACTCGGCCATATTAGGTTACGTGAAGGAAGTCAGGAACGATTTCTTTTGTCAGTATATTCCGAAGAGACAATTGAATATCATCTCAAATATATTTTAATATGTTTGAAAGTTAGGATTTCGTTTTTTTTCTAAATGAGGATTATAGTAATCCCGTAATTTAATTAATCAGCTGTTTGGTATTTTTAACAAAAGTTAAATAATACCCTAAGATACTTGTATTTAATTAGTTGTTTTATTATTAATTGCCATCATAATTCAGACATTGTCAACCAAAAGAAACTAAACGACGTGTCATCAAATTGTGTGCTACGTGCCCTCTTGACCCACCAAACAATTCTAAAATTCCATTCTTTTTCTACTTTTCGTGCCCAATCTCTCTCTCTCTCTACACTACAAGTACTCCACGTCCACATAATTCCAAGAAAACCATATCCTAATCAAACGGAAAGAGAACAATCAATCGTGCCACCTTGCTCAAACTTAGACCTACCCGTCATTTGCCAAATCTTTTTCTAATTACACGAGCAAGATTGAATTTTGAATATAGGAATAACGCATGCTTATTAAAACTTGCAAGCCACAGGTGTGTATTTAGTTAGAGGGTTCTCGACTTGAGTGAAAGAAACCCTAAAAGTTCCACTTAAAAAAGCTGTAAAGCTTGCAAAAAAGTAAAACCCTTTCAATCGTTAACGTGTCGGTAGCTCAAAGCCTCCACACATATCTGGTGGCCTTTTTTCTTCGTCCCAAACCCTCTCCTCTTTTGGCAAACTGCCAGCCTAACTTCACCACACAAGCACCCACGTGTCTTCGCATGAAAAACACGATTTCATTTTCTTTTTTATTTTTTCCTTTTTGGCGGTCCCAGAGAAAAGAACAAAAGAAAAAGGGCTAGGGGCTACTTGACCATTTTAAGGTTTCGTAGAATACGTGATTCGCCACAAATACGTGTCCGCTTTTTAGATATATTGTTACTGTGTTTCGAGACTGTTCATTCACCGAATACTCCCCTCCCCCCCTCCCTCTCTCTCTCTCTCTCTCTCTCTCTCTCTCTCT
>JANZXP010000196.1:45908208-45919394 GCA_027576715.1 Erythroxylum flavicans | reverse complement strand
TTATTATTATTATTATTATTATTATTATTATTATTATTATTATTATTATTATTATTATTATTATTATTATTAAATTCTTTATCTATCAATATAAAGACTTCTATATTGTATTACAGGAAAGAAGCTACTTTAAACTCTCCCCACTATATGTTAACTGCATCTGAAAAGTTAAAATAAAAATCATTATACTATAAGGAGCAGGTCTGAGGTAATAGAACTATTAAAGCAAAAGGCCTACATTCCCTCCACTAGCTATAAACATTGATTTCCTAGTAGAGCAAAAGGCCTACATTCTCTCCACTAACCAGAAACATGGATTTCCTGCAAACTACTAAAGTAATTTCAATAAAGCAATCTAAGTTTGATCCGTGAAGATTCTAATCATGTGTAGAACACCATATTGAAATCTTTTTGTAAACCAAGAAAACAGTCAGCTCCGACTTTTATGCATCTTGCAATAAAATTTTACAGAATAAGAAATAGCAAGGGTAATAGATTCATACCTATGACTACCAAGATAACCCTATTTTCAGACCTAACAATAACCATAAAGAGGAGAAAGTGATGAAATAATGGCCCACTGTAAGTGCAAAGTTATGCTTTTGGTTTTGAAGTTACACAAAGTTTAATGGTAATGCAAAAATGGCACAACCTTTGTATTACTTAGAATGCATTCAATTCATGAGTTACAAGTTAAATTATTTAGACCAAATTTGATTGAGATTGAACACCATGAATCTAATAAGACAGACGTATTACAAGATGAGCTGATGTTAGATTGATGCCTCAATGATGCAGGCATAAGAAGCACAAAAGCATATGGAAATCACAGGAACATAAAAGAAGATGGGCAATTCAATTAGATTTCCGAGAACATAAAGAGAAGTTAGTAACTGATGTTCACATAAAAATTTTGGACGTAATCCTAGATATTCTTGGGAGAAAGAAAAATGTTCTCTATGTTTGTCAATCCTATAATAATCCTAGTCTGTACAAATAAAAATGAAAAGAAGACAGAAATAGGTAGTATCTTGTCTTTGGGGATCCCTTAATGAAAAATCAATTGTAAAGTCTCCACTATTTGAAGTACAATGTCGATGGAAGAACACATTCCTCTACAAAACAAAACGGAAAGGTGCAGATGCTATGTTCCACACAAGCAGGTTATAACATTGGTTCTCCACTGTCTTCGATAACATCTTCAAATTGCCATAAATTGAGTAACATTCATAAAGCTCTTCATGATTTAACAGTGCAACAGAGCCTTCTTGTTTCTTTCTCAAAACTTTTGAATCACATACAAGAGCAATTCAATAGCTTGAATGTATGGTTTAACTATGAGACATCAATCCTTCCACCACCATTCTATGTTAAACATCATAGAGGAATAAAAAGTACACTTAATATGTGTTGCATTGGTGTATGCAAAGCCACAGGCCAGTCAACCAGAGGGACCATCAATGCTTGCTTGATGTCTTTGTTGCCAAGTGCTTCTCAATCAATTTGTCAACAAATGCACGAATCTACATATTAAATTACAAGCAAACACAAACAAATGTTAATACCTTACAAAATGAAACTAAACAGCAAATGAAGCAATAAATAGAAGAAAATGAATGAACATGATTGAAAAACTTTTAAAGCTGATAATTTGCAATCTAGAAGCTGCAATTAAAGAATAAAGAAAAATCATGAGAGGAAGAGATAGTATAAACTACCATGGAAAACAAATTTAAGTTCAGCTCCTATATGCAACTTCGACTACTCGACGCAATCTCTCACACACACGATTCTAAACAAGAAAACAAGGCACCTTAAAATGATTGAAACAAAAACACTATAAAAGCATAACCAAACAAATAGAGTTTTCTTCTTATTGCCTTTTCATGGACAACAAATTATGCTAAACTATTCACAAATCAAACAACCAACTAACTACATTCATCATCACCCAGTCCGAAATCATGTATCAAAATGGGGTCTGGGAAGGTCTAATAGTACGCAGCCTTACCCCTATAGAGTAGAGAGACTATTTTCAGTAGACCCCACATGCAAATGTGACAATGAAAAAGTGATGCAGGTTAAAAGAAAAAATAAGCAAAATTGATATGTTAAAAGATTATGTAAATAAAATTAAAATAAATATATAAATAAATAAAATAAAATAAAATCAAAGAATATACTTGATATGGTGCCCAGATATGCTAATATTTGTTAAGCTGCAAAGTATGGCTCTTCTTGTCTCTAGTTAGGCTAGGAGTCCCTGCTCAGATACCCTGTGAGTATGATATTCCTACTGTTGTAGACAGCCTCGCGGGACCTTTCCCCACATACGCTGAAAAGCCAAGTAGTATGACAGAATGACTTGTCCACGATTCGCAACTAGAAAAGATGGATTGGACACTGGAGTTGGACTTCCTACGCGGTAAATACATTGTGAGCGTTGCAATAAACAGATCATAAAAACTTACTCGACTATTTTGGTGAACTTTAAAGGGTATCTTTTACCCTTATCTGATCACACCAAAATTTTCTATTTATACTTTTCTCCTTTTATAGTCACTAAGAGTTATTTTCTCACAGTGTTGCACTAGAGCATTAGAGTGCCTTTTGCTCACATGCCCAAACCACCTAAGCTTGGTTTCTTTCAACTTGTTGGCAATACTAGCCACCTGTAATCTATTTCTCAACACACAATTTCGAATCTTATCTCTTCTGGTAATGTCACACATCCACCGAAGCATACGCATCTTTACTACCAACAAGTGTCTTATGTGTCTACGTTTGATGGGCCAACATCAAGCCCTATATAACAAGGTTGACCAAATCGCCATTCTATAAAATTTTCCTTTGAGTTTTAAAGAAATATTTTTATCACATAAGATCCCTGATGCGCTTCGCCATTAGACCCACCTAGATCTGATTCAATGGACTATATCAGCATCAATATTACCATCACTCTGAATGATGGACTTGAGGTATTTAAAACTCAATTTTTACGGTATGACATCAGTACCAATTGCTATTGCTGCCTTATGAACCATCTGGCTTCCCGAAAAGTTACATTCTAAACATTCTGTCTTAGTCCTGCTCATTCTAAAACCTTTTGATTCTAATGTTTCTCTCCAACATTCTAACTTGAAATTGCCCCCTCCCTGGTCTCATCCACTAAGACAATATCATCAGCAAATAACATACACCACAGTACCTCTCCTTGAATATGTTTGGTAAGCTCAGTTAACACTAATGCAAACAGAAAGGGGCTTAAAGCAGAGCCTTGGTGTAATCCAAAATCAATAGAAAATATTTTTGTGTCGCCTCCTATCGTCCTTATGCTAGTCAATGCTCCTTTATACATATCCCTAATTACACGTATATAAGTCACAGGAATTCCCTTAGCCTCCAAACACCTCCATAAGATTTCTTGAGGAACCCTGTCATAAGCCTTCTCTAAATCAATAAAAACAATATGTAAATCTCGTTTTTGTTCCCTATAGCATTCTAATTAGCCTACTGAGGAGATTTATTACTTATGTCGTTAACTTACTAGGCATAAATCCAAATTGGTTAACCGATATAGAAGCTGCTCTCTGGACTCTATTTTTAATAATCTTCTCCCACAGCTTCATGGTGTGACTTATTATTTTGATGCTTCTATATTTGTGACAATGTTAGATGTCCGCTTTGCCCATGTATAATGACATCAACCTACTCAATCTCCATTCATCTGGCATTTTGGCTGACTCTAGGATCACATTAAAAAACTTAACTAACCACTTAATACTGACAACTCCTATTCGCTTCCATACCTCTATAGGGATCTTATCAGACCCTACTACCCTTCTACTCCCCATCTCCCTCAAAACCTTCGTAATTTCTCCCCTTGTGACCCTTTCACATTGAGGTCAGTTAAGAAAAAGCTTTGACATAGAGGATTTGCCTAACTCTATGCTGACAAAGATGTCTTCGTTATATAGGCCATAAAAGTATCCCTGCCATCTACTTTTGATGGCATGCACCTCCGTGAGTACCTGACCTGCTTTATCTCATGTACAACAGACTTAGTTAAAATCCTTCGTCTTACGTGTCCTATCTCGTGCCAACTTGAAATTTTTTTTTGCTCCCTTGTATGTATCCAAATCCCAGTACATAGTCTCATATGCTTCTCCTTTAGCCACTAAAATTGTCTTCTTTGCCAGTTTGTATATTAGTCTATTAGTTTCCCGCTCCGTCTCTGTCGTACTTACTAAAAGGTCTTTGTATACTCTCTTTTTCGCCTTTACCGCCCCTTGAACCTCTACCAACCACCACTAAGATTCCACCAGCTGCCCCTGCCCTTTAGAGACTCATAGGAGTTTTATAGTGGTTTCTGTCACTATAGAGGCTACTCCCTCTCACATTCGATTAGCATCTCCTCTTACAGCCCATACGGCTCCATATCGGATTTGAGTCATAAATGGTACCACCATGCCCCCTTTTAGATTCCAAAATCTAATTTTACTACATCGCTTAGTAAATTAACGTGTCCTCCATCCTTAATTTCTAGATCCAAAACCAACAATTTATGTGGGGTTGATAAGCATGTGGCCAGAAGCACGTTGCAATCCTTACACCATGCTGTGGCTCTCTTCCTGACAAGGAAATAATCAATTTGCATCTTGGTCGTGCTACTCTTAAACGTCACCAAGTGCGCCTCGCTTTTCTTAAATAAGGAATCTGTTATCACTAACTCAAATGCTATGGCCATGTCCAATAAGGCATTTCTACTTTCATTTTTAGTGTCGTAACTGAAGTCCCTATAAGTTCCTATATATCTGTCTGAAATAGCCCCTATATGTCCATTAAAATCACCTCCTAAGATAACCTGCTCAGTATTAGAGATTTGTAGAAGCACTCCATCCAGCGCCGCCCAAAATAGATGTTTTTGTTGTTCATCTAAACCTACTTGAGGTGCATATGTACATACTACATTGAGAACATCATTGCTAAGAACAACTTTAGCCACTGTAATACTATCATTTACCCTTGTGATCCCCACCATTTGGTTTATAAGTTCCTTGACCACTAGGATACCTACCCCATTCTGCTTCTACGTACCTTTTGAGCACCATAGTTTGAATTTCCCTATCTCCTTTGCTTTAGCTCCCGACCACTTAGTCTCCTGAATGCAGGCTATTTGTATCATGTACTTATCTAAAATCTTTATTAATTATAAAGACTTTCCCGTAAAGGTCCTAATGTTCCAAGAGCCTATTCTCAGTCTGTCGTCCCCTTTTATATTCTTGTATGTTACACATACCAAATTGCTTGCACGAATTCCATCCGAGCAATTTAAAGTCATCCCTCTTAGCTCGTGGCCCCCACACTTTCCTGTAGTTACTATCCTAAAAAGTCCTTGGTATTCCCTGTTAGATTAGGAGATTATTCCAATCCCTTAATCTTAGGGATTGGATCATTATCACAATATAGTTTCCTAATTTGATTGTAACTGAAATTATTAGCCTTCTGTATCTATATAATGTACAGTGTAATACAGAAAATAAGATCATCGAATACAAAAGATTGTTTCCCAAAATTATGCTTTCTGATCGTCAAGTCTTCATTCCCAAATAAATAAATAATTAAAAATAATAAATCAATAAAAACTTATTTTCTAAAAAAAGCCTCATTACTGCACAAGGAATAACAACATAGAAACAAAATGCATGACCGATTAGTACATGTATAGAAACTCACTAAAAAATAATCTGTCGTATCCCGCACAATAAAAAATCGTGGTTGCATTTGGAAGCAGATGTAAAAAAATATGAATGCTTGTTAGAGCTTAGGTGCTTTACTGAAGTTGCATGTAGGAGACAGGGATGTCATGTTAGGTAAGGAGAGAGTCTAGGGAGAGAGACTTTTGGAAGATGTTGCTTGATCATGTTATAAAAAAATCTATAGACCTTGTCTTATAAGAGAAGTAGTGTAAGAAAATAGAGCGGAGTACCAACAGGTCGCAATGGGAAAAGACTGATGGTTTTTTTAGGACAGCAATAGACATGTTAAGAGGCTCGAGAACACTAAGAGGAAATAATCAACTAATGCATTACAAGAAATCACACAGCACTGTCCCGTACAACAGTCTTGTACAATCTGAACAATAGCTGTAAACAAGGCATGATCTATACCCCGAGATAGCTTGTTCATTTGTCAAAAACACCCAGTCCAGGTTTCCAGAAGAATAGTCATGGAAAATATACAGTGAAAACGAGAAAAGGAAGAACATATTTGATCCTAACTGCAAACCTCACCTGATATCTATACCACGAGATTCATACTATACAAAAGACATGAAAAGGAGAATTTAACAACACTACATACTAAAAACAGATATCACACAGAAATGAAAAACCAACAGTAACTACATGGATGGCTGGAAACTGCCACCCCTTACCTCCACACATGGTTGGGAGCCACTAGTGAGTGTATTCCCACTTAAAGGCCAAAGAGAGTAGCTTTTTCTATCCAACATCAATGTAGACTTGACATGAAAATAAGTAAAACACTTACCTGGGCCGACAATCATGTGAAACCCACTGGCAATATACGTCGGTGTGGGAATGCTCCTGACGCTCTCCTTGTTTCTAGTGGTGACTGGTGTAGGATGCTATCCCACTTCTGCAGAAATTTAGAAATAAAGAAAACTAATAGAAGATGGAGAAACTGTACCATGATTGGCCTTACACTTCCAAATCAATAACATCTCTAAGTTTTCACACGAACCCATGCACCATCAACGATGTAATGCATATCAGCGGACTCTTGGACCTTATAGATGAGAAATAGAAATAGAGAAGAGGTGTAATGTAAGAGAAGAGGAGCAAAATAGGTGGAGGATGTTTCAAAGGACAAAAGGATAAGCAAGTGGACCACCAAGACTCATAAGCTTAGGCTTAATCATTTTTCACATTTCAGACATTGGACTTGTAACAGCCCGAACTACCCACTCACAGATATTGTCCGCTTTGGGCCTTGGCCCAATAAAGTCCTCACGGTTTTGCTCTTCCCACCCTAAAAAAAATGCGTCTATGAGGGAGAGATTTCTATAGCCTTATAAGGCCCACTTCGTTCCCCTCTCCAATCGATATGGAAATCTAACATTTCACCTCCCTTGGAGGCCCAACGTCTTTGTTAGCCCACAGGCCTGGATCCACCCCTTTTGGAGGCCCAGCGTCCTTACTGGTACACAGGATTGGATCCACCTCCCTTGGAGACCCAGCGTCCTTGCTGACATATTGATTCGGGTACTAGCTCTGATACCATTTGTAGCAGCCCGGACCACCTGCTCACAGATATTGTTCACTTTGAGCCTTAGCTCAGTCAAGCCCTCACGGTTTTGCTCTTCCCACTCTTAAAAAACGCGTCTGTGAGGGAGAGGTATCTATATTCTTATAAGGCTTACTTTGTTCCCTCTCTAACCGATATGAGAATCTCACAATCCACCTCCTATTAGGCCTCAGCGTCCTCGCTAACATATTGATCCAAGTACTAGCTCTGATACCATTTGTAACAGCCCGGACCACCTGCTTACAGATATTGTCCGCTTTAGGCCTTGGCCCAGCCAAGCCCTCACAGTTTTGCTCTTCCCACCTTTGAGAAAACGCGTCTATAAGGGAAAGGTTTTCATAGCCTTATAAGGCCTACTTCATTCCCCTCTCCAATCGATATGAAAATCTAACAGGACTAACTGAGCATGTAAACATCATTGCTTTGCTCTTATCCTCCTGTCTACACCAAAAATTATCAAGCCAAAAATTAAAAAGTTGCAACTTTACTATCACAAACGAAATGGACTATGTTTTTTTCTTTCCCTTGTAATGGGTGACAATTCTTACAAAGCAAACAACTTTTGGTTTCTAAGACACGTGAGAGAGGATGAAGCAACAGGACAACTGTGTATGAAACATTAAGAATCCCTTTCCAGTCTATGAGCATTTTCTTTCCTTTTTTTTCTCCTTACTTGAAGATCGAAATTACAAAGATCAACAAAACCCATCAACAAAACCTAATCCCTCATCCAATCGAAACAAAAGACAAACATAACTCTATCATCAAAACCCCTCACTCAATCGAAACCCATCAACAAAAACTCATCACCCAATCGAAACAACAAGAATAAGTTACCTAGAAAAGAAGATGTGGTAGAAGGCTAGGTTGACTTCAATAGACAGTAAAATTTCTGGAGAAGAGAATCACGAGATTGAAGAAGTGGAAGAAGTTTAGGGAGGCTGGCTCACGAAGAAGTGGAAGAAGTTTTAGGAGGCTCACAAAGAAGAAACGTGAGAAGGATAAAATTGACTTCAATAACATTTCTAAGGATAAAATTGACTTCAATAACATTTCTTCGTTAACATTACTTATTCTTGGAATAGATAAAAATAGGTAAGGATCATTTTTACCTATTTCCCAAAGTTAAAAAATATCTATTTTATGATTAGTTATTTTGTGAATTGTTTCTAACTAAATAGAGACTTAACTAATACGCTAGGAATATGCTAGGAATAGAATAGCTATTCCGTTGAACCAAACATGCCATTAGTTTCTAAAATTTGCAATTCATTCTTAACCTTTTACTATGAGAAAAAAAAGTTTGCCTTAGCACGTGCATTTCTATTTGGCCGTCTGAGATGAACGCAATGTTAAGCAGCTTATGTAGATAGGACCCAGAAACATACATAATTGGGAGCTGGCAAGAATTCCAAATTGTTGAGGATAGAAGCATGTGGAACTTCTTCAATAATTAGCTTGCTCAAATCATTTAGCACTTTGAATTAATAATTGAGTATTATTTTCTTTATTTTCCTTAATTATGTTGGCCTTCGTAGAGATTTCTAGCTAGGCAACAGTGTGAATAATTTGTATTATTTTTCTTTGGTCTTGAAATTCATTAGCTCCGATTGAGACAATCGTGCAATGTGGTTTACAGAAATAAAACATCAATTGATAATCCTTTCCGTTGAATATTCTTCCATGCATGAAACGACAAACTTATCTAACCCGTCGCAGAGAGTTGCCGCAGGTGAGTGAGTGGTATATAATGTTTCTCAAATTGCTAAAAATTGGGCTCAAGTTAACATTGGTAATCATTGGAAATAAGATTAGGAATAAAAAGAGGACGTTTCAAACCTTGACCAAATCGCAGGATATATTATTAGGGGTTTGACAGCTGGCCACAGTCAAGGAGTTTTATCTAATAGAAAAGGGTTTCTTGACTCTTCTTATTGAAGGCTTTTAAACTTCCAAGTTCAAAGAAAGAGGATTTTGAAAGCAAGGAATAATATATGCTTAAATGGGGCGGTGCAAAGCAAAAATAAGATGACGACATATTTCACTGTTGCTTCTGAGTTCTAATACTTTCTCCCACGCATGCACCCGCGTCATGTAAAATATCTGCACGCCGAGACTATTTCTGCACGAGGAAAAATCGGATTCCCCTTGTTTTCCATTTTGTTTTTTTTTTCTCTGTGTCAAGTCACAATTGTCAAACCTTTTAGGCAAGTAAAATATTTCAGCTTTGATTTATTCTAATGTCGTGTGAAATTCATGTGTAGCTTTCTATGCCCACAATTTACGACTGATTATGGTTTTCTTTATTTCTTTCCATTTCCTTGTACATAATTCATGATGGGTCAAGACTAATGTTTGTGAAGGAACCAAGTCACGCTGCTCAGCTGTTTAAATCTTGCTATTGGACTTTTGATGAGGTATGCAAGTATATACTTGCGGGTTATCAAATATTAGCCAATTGAGCAGATTCCCAAGTTAGTATTATTATTATCATTGAGCTGCAAAACTTGTATATACATGCCTATGGCTACTTATCTTTACTTTTCTTGGGGCGTTGTGATTAATTTCTGAGACACAAAAGCTTTTTGGTCTCAGGTCCCAGGCCGCAATGGATAGATCAGATTAATGGGCCTGTGGTCGAGGAAAGTTACCTTCTGTTGGGTCTGGAGAGCTAATTCACACCTTAGCCGAACAAACATACCGGACCTTGATCAGCTCTACTCTTAAATTCGGATTTAATTCTATCAGTGTTGCCTCTATTATTTAGTCTATTCCATAAATGAAGCCCGCAAGGTTTCATGATTTAGTGATACAGATTACCAGGAGCATAATTTTCTAGCAGTTTTTGTTTGTTTGTAATTTAATAAATATCTGTGCGTATTTACGTATTTATATTCTTCAATTCTCGAATACAATTAGGCAGAAAATTTTAATTTCCTTCTTTGCTAAATGTGTTTAAATCTCATAATTTCTCATCTTCTTTATGATTGTTTTTCTCAGGTGATACTAATCGTTCAACTCCTATTATTTATGGTAGTTCATATGAAACATGTATGCTGCATCTCTCACTCCTCTTTCTTACAAAATAGGCTCATCGTTCTTTAATTAAATTTCTTATTAACTTGAGTAAACTGTAAAATACTTTGAACAATTTTCCATTCTGATATATTGTTTAATCAAATAACTATCATAACATGTTGGACATACAAAACTGCTTTTTCCTGATTGTCAAGAATCTTACATTGAGCAATTAAATAATGTTAAAATAGTTTATAAATATATGACAAATCTCTCTTACAAAATGCCTTTTGGAGTAAAATTAGGCTCAAATTTATCATAATATCAAAGCCTAAACTTATTTTAATGGCCCTTTATCTAATATGCCATCAGATATCCAGTCTTACTTTGAATTGAGATGGGTGTGTGAAGAATATGACATTAATCAAGTAAATAATATTAAAATAGTTTATAAATGTATGACAAACCTCCCCTTATAAGATGTCTTTTGAGATAGAGTTAGACTCAAATTTATCACTAATATGATGGTTCTTTTCATTACGAAAAAAGTGACCATAAGATCAACAATAATCCAATTCCTATGCAAAATTATGTTATATTAAATATATGATAAATTTCTAAGACAATTCTTAAACATTTTAAAATGTAACCATATTTATCTTTTCATTGCACAAATTTGAACCTAGTAAATAGACAGATACTCTATATTAATAACTATCGTAGTCAAGTTTCTGATGGCCAAATAATTTCAGGGGGTGCTTATTTAGGGGGTATGAAAAAAGAGGAATGGGTATGGAATGAAAGATTGAGTTTGGTAAGGGGGTATGATTATAGGGTTA
>JANZXP010000196.1:45883730-45908108 GCA_027576715.1 Erythroxylum flavicans | reverse complement strand
ATATATGCATAATGTATATATTATGTAAATATGAAAAATAAAATAAAAAGTTTAAATTGAGTTAATTGACTTGTTTATAGAGAATAATTATGACAATATTATCATTGTTACATATTTTTAATAAATATAAATTGGTTTGCATTTTATATAAATATTTTTGTATAATTTATAGGTAATTTCATCTTACATTTTACTATAATTGATTATGTTATAACTTATAATTTATGAATTTTAAAAAAATACAACTACAATTTTTTTAAAATTGTCTTTAAAAAAATTTAAAAATATATTATAGGCCCTGGCCGATTAAGGCCCGACGGGCGGCCCGTGGCCCAAGTGGGTTGGGCTGGCTGGGCCATGGGCCGCTTAGTGTTGGCTTGCCCACGAGCCACAAGCTGTTTTTGGCCCTCCCGTAAAATTTTTTCCAAGGGTTGGGTTGGGCCATCGATAACCCGGGCCTAGCCCAACCCGTTCACATCCCTAATGAAGAATAATTCTTTCAACAAGGCACTTGTCTAAGTATTAGATGAGACGGTATACCTCTTAGATACATTATCAAGAAATTCCTTCACTATTTCTGTCTTCAGAAGTCCACTCAGTAGATGATCAGGTATTGATCTCTTAGTGGTCATGCAGTACATTCTATTCGACTGATCACGGGCTACATAGGTTGCTTTATGAGCTCTTGAATGTAGGTGGATATGGCCTATCCGTACGAATGGCCATATTAATTTCAGTCATCTCCATTGCATTCAATACATCCTCTATTCATTTCCTTGTATTGAAACCAGTTAGGGTTTCGATAGTGACGCTGTGATTGTTGATCGAAAAGGTGACTACAAAATGACAATGATTAGCACAAATGTAAGATAACAGTGATACTTAAAGCCTTTAAAAGTATTTTTAGCGAGAATCCGATCACACATATTATGAAACACTTGTGGACTAAATATATAATATATGTAATTAGACTTCCGCATAAAAGCAATCAGAGTACAAACCATCAACTCTCATGACACTACCATCTGTGAGTGAATAAATCATTCAAGCAACGACTTTTCTCTATCTAATGTCATTATGCACATCTCTAAATATCATGTAAGGCCAACACTTAGGGGCAGAATAACCAAACATGAGACCGGAGACATCCCCTAGCGTGTAAGCAAAACAATCCAAATATTGACTTGAAAGGCCACTGTAGTGACTGCAGTCTTATCAGTACTCAAACAGATCTTGAAATACAAGGGATACATCTTTATGTTATCCTGACACTCTATATGGGCATATAGTATGTGATAAAATATCATCAATAAATGTTAAACGTCAATGTACAGTCAAATTATTACATATTTGTGCTGAATACATCGTCTTTGAACTTTATCTGCGACTTCTATTTAAAACATTCTCAACCTGAGTGACTATTATGCTATCCCGAACACTGAACATAAAACCCGAGACACAAAAACTTAAATGATCTCATTCATATGATGTCCGAAGCATGTAAATTCACTCAAAACCGGCTTCAGAATGCCTAAATTCCTTTTCTGGAGTTAAACTTTGATTTATTACTAATTTAACCAGAAAAATTAAAAACTTACTTTATAAATTCCCTCGCCCTAGAAACTGACCCAAAATGACTCGGGGTACCTTTATGGGATTTTTTAAATTTTTCGTCCAACATGACGTCAACACTACTCTAGCCCACGATTCCAGTCAGTATTTTGCCACATGTTACATACACCAGACGCGTCACCCGCCCGTGCCACTATTCACCAATTGGGTGCGTGATTCATACACCCTCTGTCAAAAAATGGCAGTTTTTTACGAGATCCAGGTTTGATTTTCTTATTCTTAGGCTTATTTTCACCCCGTTTCTCAAGGATAAACATATTTATACTAATTTCATACAATGAAACGCAAGAAAAAAACCTAGAAGCAGAACTTTATTCTCTGAAACCTTATAAAGAAAAAAACAAAATATCTTTTTTTTTAACCACCCAATCACGTAACTATTATGATACCACATGTAATAAGTAACGAGACCTTAGTTACGTATCCTGGGTCAAACGTTAAAAGGAAATAAACGAAGAAATGCATAAAATATATAATTTCAATTCCAAAACTTCAAACAAGTTTTCCGAGGCATAAACGAATGTGAATCCACTGACACCTTTACGAGAACTGCTCACTAGGACGCGTTAAAGCCTTTCTGTAGCTTTTTGTATATGTGAACCTCTGAATGGGTCAAAGTATCTTTACGTTCACGATTTGCTACAGCAGCTACAAGAGACTTTAACCTTTTTTATATAACATCCATATCGAGCTTCCCTATCAAAGGCTCAATATGGTTTCAGTCTATACTAATCGGGGTCTATTTTTCTCCTGGACTTGACCATTAATCTAGATGATTTATTAGACCACTTTATTATCTTTATCCAGATCAAATTTACGTAACTTAACTGATAAAATGTTAAAAAAAGTTAAAATACAATTAATTGTTATCCACTAAATAAAAAATTTTCTAACATCGAGATCATCAAATGATTGGATCTGATGCCCCTAATTATATAGTCTAATGGAAACTTACAAAGAACATGTAGCTAGTTTAAATAAAATTGGCACGTCTTTGCTTTTTCAGTGTTAGCGTAGACTACAAGAAGGGTTGTTATACTTTTGCATGTCTTCGCTTACAGGAGACTTCGATCTCGACGTGTTCCCCGACTCTCGTTGAAATGAGATATTCTTCCCTTTTTTTTTTTTAACTACTGTGTGTCCCTAAAATATTAATAAGTATTAATAAATTATATAATACATAAGTATTACAATATTAGTGGATGTAAATTATACATATAAATCGATCATAAACTCATAAAAATTCTGATCTCCTAAATTTAAAGGAATATAAAAAGCAATACTCGAACACACCATTCATTTTTTTGTTAATTATGAATCTTCATAATCTGCTTCTAAAAATTTAACAAGAGATAACATGAAAAAGAGTTCAAAATATAAGTTAACTAAATTATACTTGCCAGTATTGAAGCTTAATTCAATCATTAATAATATAAATAAACATTGCCAAAATGCAGTATCTTTGTTTTTCATAAGTTTTGTAGTAAGCTTAATTTCTCACAATTTTTAAATAATATTTGATAACCTAAAAAAATTGAGTTTCTAAAGTGATCGATAATTATAAATAGTTACGCAATTACAAATAATTTTCAGTAGTATAAAACAATTTTAAAAAGGTGAGCGAATTTCAAATTCTTATAAAATAAAGCTTAAAATTTTCATTTATAAACTTCAAAACGTATTTTTTGAATATTTATTTAGTTTAATAATACTAGACAAGGGGGAAAATTCTTATAGGTTTAGAATGGATTTTAAACATGTTAATATTTTAAACATGCCCCTTATTTTTAGAGTCACATAAGATAATAAGAATATATAACTATTTCGACATTTGTTATTTTTAGTTAAGTCATTTTATTATTAATAATTTTCAAATCAAAGTCCTTCAAATTAGAATAGGATGATTTATTAAGTAAAACAAGTAAATTTTAGTACTTATGGTATATAGTATTAAAATATTAATTTAAAGCATTAACTTGATATCCACATAAATGACATACAAACATCATGATAATATAGCACATACATGCAGTGTTATGGGCTCAAATTGTCATATCCATCATTTTTATGATCGTGTCTCTTACGTGATTGCGTTGATGTGGTATACTATGTTTGCATTGTCGTTAATGGAGTTAATAACAAATCTCTTTTTTATATTAAAAGGTTAATTAAATACTCGATTAAAATACCAAGTACAAAAGAAAACGAAAAATATGGTTGTTTTCCCAAATTTTAAAAACTCAATAAACAAGTCTCTTAATAAACTAATATCTCTCTCAAAAATGGAGTCAGCAGACGCAAGCTACTCCGTTCAATTGGAAGAATAAATTGTTAGTACTGAATCGTATTATCAGTAACCTTACGCTACTATAAGTTCGAAGGGTGTGCTTGTTTAGTGGGTATGGAAAAAGAGGAATGTGTATGGAATGAAAGATTGAGATTGGTAAGGGGATATGATTATAGAGTTATTATTTTGATTACCCACTTTTGAGTAATACTCTATTCCTCTCTTAATCTAGAGTAATGAGTATCATTGTTATAGAGGAATCAGTTAATAAATTACATTATAATTAATTAAAATATAATTAATTAATTAAAATATTACTAATAATTAATTAAATACAATATAATTAATTAAAATATAAGTATTCATTAATTAAAATATTGTAATTAATTAATTAATTAATTAAAATATTATTAATAATTAATTAACTACAATATAATTAATTAAAATATAATTATTTATTAATTAAAATATTGTAATTAATTAATTAATTAACTACAGTATAATTAATTAAAATGTAATTCATTTATTAATTAAAATATTGTAATTAATTAATTAAAATATAATTATTCATTAATTAAAATTTTGTAATTAATTAATTAATTACAATATAATTAATTAAAATATTATCAATGAATGAATTATATTTTAATTAATTATATTGTGGTTAATTAATTAAAATTAATATTTTAATTAATTAACTACAATATAATTAATTAATATGTAATTCATTCATTGATTAAAATATTGTAATTAATTAATTAATTAATTAATTACAATATAATAAATTACAATATTATTAATTAATTAAAATATTATTAATTAATTAGTTACAATATAATTAGTTAAAATTAATTACAATATTTTAATTAATGAATATATTATAATTGATTAATTAAAATATAATTAATTAATTAATTAATTAAGATATGATAAAATTTTATTTCTCAATATTTTTACAAACCAACCACTGTCAATGGTAATGGTAATCATTCCTTCCTCTTAACCAACCATCATAATTATAATGATAATATCCATTCCCATTCCTCACTATATTCATTCTCATTCCTATTACCATTCCTCTGTGCGAACTAACCGCCCCCTCAATTTTGATTTGAGCACTTAGTTGAAATTGGTTTTTGGTTTCTTTTGAAAAAGAAAATGAAACAATGATGTTTAAAAGGACATATATGCAACAATATCATATGAATTGCATCTCAACAATGGAAGTTAGTTGCAGTGGTTTGGGACATAAAATAGAAGTTAGCTAGCTAGCAAGCTGTAATCTTTGATCTGAACACGCAGATGCGATGGTTTCAGGCTAAACTCTAAAGGGTAAAGCTACATATGTCTAGAATTCCGTTCCTATAGGAATCTAATTAAATGAAACCCTGATTTGGATGATGGCCTTATAAGTATGTTTCAAATCACTATCAAACACCAAAAAAAATCACATTCTTGGTGGTGGGAAAAGATAAGGGAAAGAGACAATTGAGTTCTGAGTATGCTCTAAGATATATATTATTATTACTTCACATACGATTCAACTGGCCGTTCAATGGACTTGAACGTAGTACTATTGGTGATGCCAGTTCAATTTTCCTGTTTTATGAGTGGTTTGAACTGAGGACAAATTAGCTAATCTTTTGTCCAGTAATACAGGAATGGCAAGTGATTCGATCGGAAAAACCAGAAATAATTAAAAATCAACTTGTCTTGTCTAATATGTGAAAGCAACCTTATGATGCACATCATCTCACGTATTCTGAATTAAGGCAAAGCTAAACTTGACCACTAACCCCTCTTTGTTTAGCTTTGTTAAGCTCTACTATTTTGAGTCACCAATCACCATAATTTGTTCTCGTTCATGTGTACCTTTCCCAAGTGAAAGGGAAGTTCGATTAATTTGAACAGTTCGATCCCTGATTCTAGCTTTTCGCTCTAGATATTGATAATGTTATGTTAACTTGGAGATTCAATCATCTGAATAGGACTTTTGTGTTCTTTTAAAGTTTAAACCATGAATGTTATACACACACCTACCCTAGCGGCAAGGTACTATTTACTTACAATGGATAGAAATTTTGCATGTAATCTTCTCTTAAACTGCATTCAAAAGACTGACAGCTTATGTGACTTCTTTTTGTGTGCTTCATCAGTCTTCCACTTTTAGTATCATGAAATAATTAAAAAAAGTGGATGATGTATATCTGTTAATCCTGATTTTTTAGGCTTAGGCTCTAAAAATATAGTAATTTAAGGGATCAACATGAAGGCTGATATTTACTTTCCTCAAAGTCGAAACTAGACGGAGGAATGCACTAAGTGTGTATAGTAATTAAACCAGGGCCGTGCAGGAATAGTGGAATTGTTCAAATTGCCAAGAGATCAATAAAGCTTTACAACTTACAAGAGTAATTAATAATTAATATGCTCGTTCACGTTGCTGAACCAAGTCATTTCCTTTCACTGAAACAAAATTTCTGTCCTCTCCCTGAAGTTCACGTTCTTAGATATGAAGGAAAAAGCAAATACAATAAGAAAATAAAAACAAATGATGAAATGTCTGGTTGCCTACAACTCACAAGTATAGATATATTCCATTCACTTGTACCACTTTTTGAGTTTTAGGCATGAACTACTTTCCTTTTCTGTTAATTCTAATCCTTAATCAAAGCATCATTTTCCTTTTCCAATTTTTTTCTTTTATCTTGGTAGATACCCAATCTGGGAAGCTTTAGAGGCATGAACTCTCGTGAATCAAGATAAGCAGTTTGACTTTTATAAAGGATTTGTTTGATATGTCTACACGCGCGCGCACATACACACACACATGCGCGCATACACACACATATATATAACTGGAGCCTTCCATATATCCTAAAAAGGAACAAAAGACAAGAAACAATATGAATTTTACAAATGGGATGTAAATGATAAATTGCACGTTATTTGATAATCTTGCTTTAGTTAAACATGAACTTGAATATATTGAGTAAAAATTTCGTTTGAATTGAAATCCCATTGTGTGGTATATTCATATATAATAACATTTGAATAAATTGCAAATGAGGACACTTGTTATATACTTACTGAAAATGATTTTGATTTAGTTCATATCTATTAAAAATGAAAGACACTCTAATGGGACTTTAGTAGATAAAAAAAGATTGTAATTAATTTTATAATGAGCGAATTATATTATCTTCTCATACAAGTTAAGAAGTTACTAAAATTATAATAGAATAAGTGCCTAACTTTTTTAATAATGACCAAGTGAAAGGAAATATTTTTTTTTCAATTTTTGCAGCAGCTATTGCATTTGTAAAGCATTATTTGATTAGTTATTATTTTTCAAATATTTAACAGAAAATTAATCTATATTAATCAATCAAATTTGTTGAATAAATAGTATTGATGATATAAAATACAATATTTTTTTTATTATTTTTAGTTAATGATATGACAATAAGATATTGAGTAAAATGAAGTTTTTTACACTATTTTTATTTATTTAAAATTAAGTAGAAAAATTATGATAAATTATTAATTTAATTAGTGTCACTTATTTTTTATTTTTTATTTTTATTGCTTTATTAAAAATTTTATATTATATTTAATTTGGACATTGAAGCGTGATCCAAGCAAAGGTCTAGCAGTCCCAGATGTTTGGATTCATGCAGGCAGTATCTGTATGACATGTGTCGTAGCGTGTAAGATGGGGATTGCGGCTTTAGGCGTTAAGACCAACGTGCGGTGAAACCCAATCTGTTGATCCTCTGGCTTCAAAGCAGATGATGAAGATTTTAATAGATCTCATTTGATAATTATGGCAATACTTGTACTGGCATCGCCAACATAAGTTTGACCACCGAAGCTTTTATTGACAGGGCCTATCTACCGTGTATGTATCTAGCTTACATGTGTTATATAAGCAATGAATAAAGGCGAAACCCAATGTCACCAAGTCATGCAAGTAACTAATCAATCACCTTGTGGATGACCTCTCATAATCATGTCACAAATCACCACTCAAATTCTGCTTAAAGAGTTGTCTAAAGTTAGATATCACAAGTCATTTAGGCCAGTAATAAAGTTTGATGCAGATCTTGATCCATACTGGAGAGCCATTCCCGTGGTTTTTCAGGTTTCCATCTAAGAAACGCAATTCCATATGGGATTTGTGAGATAATTATGATTGTTGAAAGCAAAAATGGTATTGACGGGTTAATATGAATATAAGCATGCATCTTGTAAGTTCAGGGTTTGAGGTAAGTGGTTTGGTTTTGGATAGCTAACGCATGGAACTTTAGTGGCAGAAAGTTGCCAAACTGAGGACAACGTTTCACGTATGGATAACAGTGCCTGCTAACAGATTAGCTAGGCTTCAATCACATGTTTAAGGCTCATCAGTCATGCGAATTTCACTTGCTTAAATCTGTTGAATTATAAAGGAGGAGATTAAGGCCTCTTTTATGGCGCAATCCCCGTGGTCTGTCTTTAGACTTTGTTAAGAGTTCCAATAGAAAAGGAAGCTATCCAAAAAAAGAAAGCAGGGAATAAATACAGGATATACTTAGATTATTCAATCCTGAAGAAAATGGTTTTATGTATCCATACTCAAGTGATCAGCAAGACGGTTGAGTCCATAGGAGTTGAATGGAGTCATGGGAATAACAAGTGAAGTTCAGTTTAGTGGATATTAATGAGAAATAAATAAGCAGCTTCAGAGTTGTACAGTTCGTACTTTATTTGCCAGCTGAGACATTAATTTGTGTTTCTGCAGTTAAAGCTTGATCCTTCCAAATTTTTTTTAATAAGAACTTAATTATAAGTAATACCAAATTACTCTGTACTTTAAAACCCTGCTCCCGAACTGTATCGATTATTACCGAGTCCTTTAGACATATCGTATAATTGTTTTCACTTGTAACGGTAGACTGGAGGAGTAGAACTGGTTTTAAGGACATTTGAGGAGCTTTTTTTCTTTATTAAGAGTTTGACATGTCATATTTATCGCAGGAAAGAAGATTGATCACAATGTAAACATCACATACACATACTTATTTGAATCTTTGCGCACGTAGAAATAGATAAAGTAGAAGTTTGGTTCAGCACGAGATCTAGAAATTGACTGATACCATAATTTGGTAATATATCATCTCTCAACCCAATTCATCTAGCACTTACGCAAGTCACATGCTGAGCAACAAAAATAACCACCCCATGTTCCAAAATGCCTCTACCTTCTACTTTCCTCTATTAATAAACACGTATTTCACTTAAATATTTAAAGGCATTAAACGACAATATTTCTTTTCTTTTCATCTTTACCCGACCGGAAGATGGAGAACAATTTCGTTAAGTTAAAACTTACTTAACAAATTGGACGATGAGATAATAAAATCTTATCAGATAATACTCCCAAATTGTTGTTAATTCCACTCTTTTCTAGCATAAAGTTTAGAAGTATTGTCGGGTTAGCTTTTCGTACATATCAAACTTTACTACTTCTGTGAACATTTTAAATAGTCTAAGTATTACTGATTGGTTACATATTAATGGCTGACATGATTACGAAGTTATATTTTAATTAATAATTGTTACAATTTAATTAACAATCTTATAAATATAAACGATCTTCCATTTGCTTTAAAAATATAAATAAGGCTCTTTTGTGAACCTGTTACGTATACTAATATTTTTGGTTTCCTTTGTAGCTCCATTTTGGAAATACTAGCACATAAACAATGAAAATTATATTTAGTACTAAAAGACTTGGAATGGAATCAATATAGATAAGAAAACTACAGATCGTTCCAAATATTATTTAGGAATCAAAATCAATAGTATATTAAATTTACCATCCATAATTAATCAATTAATTACAAAATCTATTATTGATTAGGATTAAAATTTTACTTTGAATTTCATATAAATTAACAAAGGCTTTGATGCTTTAAACTTACTATATCTAGTTACTATTTAACTATAAATTTCTGTATTTTTTATAAATAAATACAATATATTACTTAATAGATAACATTTAGATAATAAATTATATATATTTGAAACTTTTAAAATCTCATTCCATATTAATAAAAAATAGAAACCAAATACATTTCAAAGCATTTATGTATATTGAGAGATATGAATTATATGCATAGATATTATAGATACATACAGAAAATTTCTAAATTATGAATATATTTTAAACAATTTAATAAGAGATGACTAAATATGGTATATGCTTGTATATTTATTTATATTAAACTTATACTAAATCCATCTATTAATCAGTTTTACCATTATTTTTTTTCAATCAGTCAATGTTTTGCAAATCTGAACCTCTTCTATTTCGTGATTTCTCAGTATCTTTTAAAAGAACGAAGTAGAACTTAACCTTTTAAGGTACCACAAATAAGGGCTATCATTCCAAAATTTTACTCCACCCTATCATTGGCGACCATTCACATATAATGTTGATTTATATCTAAAGTTCTGTAGAAAAAAAGGATCGTGACGTTTCAGAACGTTAAAGGTTGAGGAAAAACTTAAAGAAGTAAGAAAAGTCTATGTCCAAGGTACATCCCTCCTCGCTCTTTTGCAATGGTCAATTATGCTTCTGTACATCCTTGGAGCTATGCTTACTCCTACCTATCACTCTTAAAAAGTATATTCTATAAAGAAGTTGTATTTGTGACTAAATTCAGTGACCTTTTAATGAGTAACTTCATCAAATATTCCAAAGCTCGCTCTCTCTTAACTATCACTCTTGTGCAAGCCTAAGTACTTTTAATTATCACTCTTATGCAGTTGCCAATACTCTTTAAGAATCAGTTCAAGGATATTGTTGGCAAGATTTCGCCTCGCACTAATTTGTATCTTTTTTTATAGTATTTTTCTTAACAATATGTAGCCAATATTAAATTTGTTCTATTCATACGCCTCATTTACAATATACTTATTTAGTCCAAAATGTCCCTTCAGTTAACCAACATTTTTTGAGTTAGTACTTCCCTTTTTGTTTCTACAACCAACAAAATTCTTAGGGTAGTGCAGAACATTTCACGGTTGTGAGTTAAGGCTCATTATAGGTACTTTTCTCATCTTCCACTCATAATACAATATCCTCCTACTTTTTCTCTACTAATATTTGGCATTTTCAATTATGAAACATTTCTTAAATCAATTACAAACTCTTATCTCTACGAATAAACTTGATTTTGCTTATTTATCTGATTCTAGTTTTATTTCTTGTGATTTTGAATTATTTTTTCAATCTTTGACATTTTCATCTACGAAATATTTATAAAAACAAATTAAAAACTCTTATCTCTAATGGTAACTTGATTTTACATCTTATATAATTTCAATTATCTGTCTTATCAATCTTAAAATAATCTTATTTAATTTCATACTGATATAAACTAAATTGTACTAGGTTTATATATTGGCCTGATCTCAATTTTACATGTATGTAAAAACAATTACTCAAAAATTAGGAGTATTCTAAGAGTGTTAAGTTATGAAAATTTTCTAATTAAGCTTAGTAATAGTGACTAAGAAAATTTATTTTAAGATGTCTCCTTTCTGTCGATAATACTTTTAAAATATATTTACAATCTAATTATATTTAGTACAGTTAGATAAAACTTCTACTAAGTAGTTTTGTTAATTTTTAATTGGGACTCTATTTCTCATGAAAACGAATCATATCTTTAATGAATTTATCATTTCGAATAAGTAGATCTCTTATACTAACCCAAAACTCATAGACCTGAAGAAGGACGACGAGTTGTGTGAATAAATAAGACTCACTTGTACACTCATTAAGACCTATCTCGTACATTTAAGACCCACCTTATACACTTGTTAAGATATATCATGTAAATTAAAAATAAAGACCTTGAACAATTTTCCGATAATTTGTTATAAACTCTTGATCTTATGTAAAAGCTTTCTATTAAGGTAGTTATCTTATATCCAATGAATGAAAATTTCAACTAATTTGACCAATTTAATCGTAAAAACTTGAATCGTCTAACTTTTCAGTTAAGTTTCTAATTTTCTGGTTCAATTTACTTTAATAAATCTTGTTGTTAAAAACTGATCCATATATTATTTAATCAGTTAATTTTTGTAAATTAATAAGTTCTTATAAATTAAAATAAATCAATGTATTTTTATTTAATAATCTTTTTTAATTAAACTTTAAATTCTTCAATAAATAAGGACGATATTTTTTCAATTAAACTTTAAATTCTTCTTTCGATCATATTTCAAAATTTTATTTTATTTACGTTATAATTCAGGAACCTTTTAAACTTTAAATTTCTTATCTTATCGGTTTAACTTTCGTTTTTAAAAAAAACTTATATCATTAAAGTTTTTAGATATAACAATATTTTTTTAGTATACTAGATTTAGTTACAGTTTATTCTAAATAAGATAGCATTATCCGAAAATCTTAAGTTTTTGCACTCCTAAATAAAATTAAAGACTGAATATAAACATTACCACATTTTAGATACCATCAATAGCTTTCTCTTTTTAATCTTACATTTATATACCACATTTTGGATACCATCAATAACTTACTCTTCGTAATCTTACATTACCAGATTTTCATATAGTTTAGGGACCAACAATAGTAGCTTTCCTCGAAAAAGAAAACATGCATGATATATTGGTTGGGGCGGAGCTACTCACCAGTGATATAAATATTATTTTGGTGTTCTCAATTTTGTCTATTGATTTTATTTTGCCTCCATCAATAATAATATGTAATTCTGTCATATAAAATGTTGATTGTATAGTTTGCTCCAACCCTGTTAATATATTCCGTTAAGTTTGTTAAGTTAATGTATGTAGAGTTCATTACATTGCCGTTTAGAGTGTTTTTCACTATTGTATGCTTAATTTGTTTGTGTTTATTCGTTAAAGTCCACATTTACACTACTTGCACCTAACGTGATTATATGAAATGGGAATGATTGTTTGATTAATTAATGCAGTCATTCATGCATAAATAATTTGAGGGTGACGATCATTTTCATAATCATAATAGGAACACAAGAAAAAATTTGGTAGGGTGGCCGCAGATCTTTGCATGGGACCAATGCCAGAATGCAAGAGAATGTTATGGGTTGTTATTTCTAGGGAAATGACAAGATCGCAACATTATTTATTCTTTGATTTATACTGATATGGACAATAGGATCGACAGAGATATGGTGGCTATGACCCGTGGGAAAATAATTCCCAAACATGACTGTATGTTCTTCAGCATATAACACAAATTTTGGGCCACTCTTGCAGCTTCATTGCCAGCAAACGACATTGGATTCTAGGAAAGAAATCGTCGTGACATGTAATCCATAGATATATCTTTATGTATGATCAACATGTCAACACAGAATTAACACGCGCACAATTCCAATTTTTAGGTGGTATTATCGCCTCTGGTTCCATTCTTCAATCCTATTAGCTATTTTTTGCTTGTCAATGTAAGAAAAAGAATTTGGGATTTTATTTAAGGACATTTTTGTTTTTATTTTTAAATTAAATAAAAATCATTTTTGTTTGAATTTCTAGTTTATGTTTTATTTTCAATTTTCATAACTTATGAAAACTATAAAAATTATTTTTTATTTTTGTTTCTTGTCGTATATTTAATATAGTATTAATTAATTACATATATGATATTTAAATATTTAATTTTAATTATTAATAAGAATTATGATTAATATAATTTAATTTTTATAATTACTTTAAATTTATTTTTTGAAAATAAAGTATTTTTAATTTGGTTATTTAATAAATAAATTTTAAGTTTAGAATTTCTTAAAATGCATAAAACTTAAATAAAAATTATTTTAATAATTAAAAGATATTAAAAATAAATATCAATTCATAAATATTTTACTTATTAAATTATTTATTCTAATAAAACATTGTATATATTTTGCTAGTAGTTATTAATAAATGTTACATAAGAGATAAAATAAAATTATTTCTTTAATTAATTTATCTAATATTTAATAATTATTAGGAATAAAAATACAACTACATAAACATTAACAACTAAACATGTTTTTGTTTTTTGAAAATTAAAATTAAAAAAAAATAAAAACCAAAACCTGCAACAAAAAAGAAGCTAATCCAAATGGCCCTTAAACTAATCATTCAACTTAAACATTTCAAAAAATTGCAACGAAATTTAAAGTGATCTTTTAGTAAGAAACACAAGTTTGTTTAGATTTTCCTCGACAATACTTTATTTCAATATACCAATAAACAAACTTTCATTCAATATACTTCATGTGTACCTAATTATGTTTTATCTTATAATTTTTTTGACACAAGATATTTAGCAATACTATCAATTGTAAGAGTACTTTGTGAGAAAATTTAGTCCATAGAGGACATAAACTTCAATTTTATTTAATCCTAAAATTTTTAATTAATTTAAAAAATATTTCAAATTTCAAATATATTGAGGACGAAACACATTTACAATAGAAATTTTTATGGATAATAATTTTTAATCCTAAACTGCTTTGTTATTTCACAATTGATTCTTAAAATATCAGTTTTTTTTTTTTGGAGTATACAAGGTTATGTAAATCATCCAAATTAGTTCTAAATGTTGCACTCCGTTAAGTATTATTGACAAAATGTATATGTTTGTTGGTCATGAATCATATATATGTCAAGTGGCCATTTCATTCTAGTTGGCTCTGTGTCAACTATGTATATATGGCTCATAAGTAAAATAATCGTGTCGCTTCTCTCTACAAGTTGTTTCCATCTTTAATTGAGGGAAAGCACTCCCAATTTTTATGATTAGTTTTTGAAAAAACCTGATCAAATCATTTTGTATCGGTTGATTCTTCATCTGAGATGAAAGGTGGTCTAGAAATCAGGAATAATTAGAAAGGAATTGTTGTGAAAGTCTGAGCAAGAAGTCTACTTTTTTTTTTTACTAGTTTTACTGTGAGATGAAAGCTATTATTAGAAGTCCTTAGAAAATGACTAACCCAGGAAAGAGATTTACTCGATATATGCAATGAGGAAGAAACTTTCTTTTCCTCTTTTATAAATATTCAATATGTGCTCTATTTTTATGGTAAATAATACCAATCTACTGTCTTCTTTAGAAACTTTTATGAAAAATATGTTTGTTATTTGTTTGTATGTGGCATATCATTGAATAGATTGAAATAGAATCAGTCTTGTTTGAATATTTTATCAAAAAAGTTAATTTTTAGTTAAAGTTAGTTTTGTCTCAAAAAAGAGAATTTGAGTATCATTCTATTGAATAAAAAATTAACCAAGTTTTATTTAAAGTTATATAGGTAGATGGATGTGATTTTTTCTAATAAGTGAATCCTCCACCTTATGATTATGCTTCAACAAATATTTTCCATATAATAAAGAGCAATATAGAGGAAACAATTAAAATGGAGGTAATAAAGAAGAAGAGGGTTGTTGAATATAAAAAATAAGAATGTGAAACTTGTCATATTTGTTCTTAACTTTTGCCTATCATTGTGTCTGTAATTACTCTTATTCTAAAACTAAAGTTGGTCTATATAAACATCGTTTCAGTGAATTAGAGAGATGTACTTATAATAAAATTATTCATAGATTAAGTGGAACACATATATACTGATAGAAACTTTGATGAGTGAACATATTTATATCATTATTTTGGTGCAAACTATCTTTTTATATGTATTTTGACAATCTGATCAGTAAATGTATTGAAAATCTAATTAAATTTGACAACCAAACAAAAATACTATTAATGTTTATATGATATGATTAGTGTTCATAATAAGTCATTGATGATAGGCAATAACCAAAAAATAACTAAACTGAGAAATATGATTGATTTATATATTGAAATATTAACTGAGTACAAATCTAAAATCAGAAAGGTATTGATGACTTGTATACAAGTATCAACTAACTTTCATGTAAGAGTTCAGTTGAAAAAAAAATGATACATATAGTATAATTTATTAACATGTAACGTCTCCTCTTTTAATTAAATTGAGAAGCTTTAGTTCCTTCTGCACCAACTGAACATGATCTTAGAAGTATTCATTTCCTGTTTCTTTGAGATTGTAACATCTGCCTAATAATGACTTTAGATTATTGAGATCCAAGGTTCTCATTTTAAGAACTTGTTGCAGTTCTAGCAAGTACATTATGAGACCTCATTCCATAAATGACACTATATTATTTAAAAAATAATCAATAATAATTGTTATAAGATCTAAATCCTTTAAAAATGTGTAGAGCATGATATAAGCTTACATTGGTTAACATATTTCTATATTAAGATCCATAACCTAAAGTCTTAATTTTTCTTTATATTTCTATATTAAGATCCACCATAACCTAAAGTCTTAATTTTTCTTTATATTTCTATATTAAGATCCATAAGCTTGACACTTAATTTTTCTTCTCTTGTTTAGTCCATTAGAAGAATTTGCACTTTTTTATTTTACTATTGAGATGTGACATGAGTATAATTATGTGTTAACTTACCTACGTTGCACATTTGTATAAATCAGTTATCTATACATAATGTTCTAAATAAAAATGCTCTATGTAAGATGTAGTGACCTTATGTGTTCTTATTTTGTTGTGAGATGTATCTTGTGTAGTTGATGGTAGCAAATAAGTTCAAGCTCAACCTGTCTCAGCTCGAAGCCCTCAAGCTTCATAGCTGCTTGGTCCAAAGTCTAACTACATATCTAGAAAACCTAATTTCAATTATGTTCTGTCATCCCTTATCCATGCGTTGCGACTCATTCCTCTTGGCTCCAAGTTCATACTCATTATATAATTAGTCCAACTGAAGGTAGGAAACCCACTTCGACCATTAGTAAAAGGACTAAAGTAACTTTTCATCTACTATCTTTCAAAATCCTCCTAATGAGCTCATATTCCCATCATTATAAGTGAATCCATTTTCCTTCCTTTGCTTCTATCATCATCCTCTCTTCTTCTTTGTTATTTTTTCATTTTATCTTCAATTTCTTAAATTTATCTTCTTTTCTAATTTATTTAATGGATTAATTTGTAAAATTAAGATTTTTGTTTTACTGTACCCATCTTACTTTAGTTCTTCGTGAGAAGTTCTAGTGTTTTTTTATATTATAAATTGGTATTTGGAGGTTGATAAATGATGGATGATAGGTATTTTTATGGTGGATCTTGATAGAGGTTAATAATAATAATGTGTTCAATCCATTCGTAGTGATTGTAAACATACATAGGATAAGAACTTAAAATTCAATGATCAGGTTGGGTTGACCCTGTTAAGAGCCGGATGATTTAGCTTTATTAGCTCAAAACTTGACCAGGCTCGAATTTAGACAACATGAGTTAAGCTCAATCAAATTTTAGACCAAACTAAAACCATGTCTTTGGGAGGTTAGAATGGGTAGTACCATTGCCATTCCTACTAATGGATCATTATTTGTGTGAATATGATTTCCTATTATGATCCTTTGTGTAATATATTTGGAATATCATTTACATTCTTACCTTAACATTTTTCTAGTTTGTTTACAATTTCTCACTCTTCTTTTCTATTGTTTAGTTTTGGACTGCCTAAATTTTTCCTATATGGTGGGAAGAGGTGGTTCCTTTCCACTTCTAGTCCAAAATTCTATCTTTATACTAGTTGTTTCATATGTTCATAAGTGGCCATATACTTATCTCTTTTAAACTAATTAGAAACATAATCTTCATTCTTTTCTTTAAAATATAATGTATTTATTACAAGTGAACATAATGTTTTAGAGACTAGCCATTCTACACATGAATATATACACTTATTTAGAGTTATCTCTTATCCTTCTCTATTAACCCATTCAACCCCATACCAAAGCTTCTTCTTTGTTAAAATGTAATACTTTTAATCCTTCTTGAACTACACCTTCTCACCTTTTCTTATAAACTCATTATATATATATTTCTTTTCATGGTAACAACTTTGATATCCTCTAACATTGTTGTAATATTTTTAGTCATTACTTTAAATATTAACCTATTCAATGCCTTACACAAATTATTATTATCAATGTAACATTTCAAATTTGTTTTAAATTATGCTCTACATTATTTTTGTATTTGCAACTTGGTTGTATCATTATATATTTATTCAATTTCTTCTTTTAACTCACCAAAAGCCTGTTAAAGATTAACCATATTTACACTTTAATGTATTGCCAAATTAGGTTCTCTTTCTTAATATCTTTATTGTCCTTCTACTGTCTTACAAAAATGTCTACCATAGTGTTTATACTTTGCATTCGACAAATACCCTGTTATTGCCTCTGTCAACCACTGATAGAAAATATATTTGTTTGTAGTTTAAAATGTGTCTAATAAACAAACAATTTAATACATAATAATGAAATTAAATTTACCTAATATTTATTAGTAATAAGGGTCTAACCATCTCCATCATTTAAGGCAAAGTCCCTCCTAAGTAAACCAACAAACTACGTCTAAGTTATGATTGTCTCAATTGGTGCTACAACCCATACCACTAGGTTCAACTATTTATTAGCATCTCTTCCTAAAATTCTCGTTTAATTACCCCTTAAAGAAATCTAGACCCAAAACCTTCTTATATCCACTTAACAAGCCTTTCTTTCAAAAAATTAAGGGTAACATACATTTTATTTAAAATCAAGTTGTAAATTTTCTCTAATAGAAGGTTAATTCATTGAGACTATTAATGTTCAAGTCTATAATAGATCTCAACAACTCTTTCCTATAATCCCAAACTTGGTTTTTCTTCTCTTTTAGTTTTTCTACAACTTGTCTTTCTATCTTTGTAATAAGTCATGTGTGTAACTTTTACCTTAAACTTACCCTTAACAAGTTGCCTAATGTTTTAAATAATTTTAATAGAAGTTTAAACCTTTTAACTTAGGTAAAAAATTCTTCGCCAATTATAAAAATAAAAAACCTATCTTCTTAAATAGTGGATCACATTTTCATTAGACCCTTTAAGCACCCTAACTTATAATTTTTTTCTTTATAAACAAAGTAACATGATATCCTCTATTCACAATTGTTTACTTTATGTTGTATCATAACCTAATCCTTGGTATTATTTTCCAAATTGAAATGAATTCTATTAGTTATTATATTTTTTTTAGAAAGCTTTCTTAAACTAATTTGCATCTTCAAACAACATGCTTAGTTCAAAATTTTGAATTTCCTTTTACAATGTTATATTTATAGAAATTGGCTCTTCTTCTTATAATATCTTCTTCTTTCTCACAATCCAAACCATAATAACTCAAACTAGTATCAAATTCGAAGCAACTTGTTAATTTTCATTGTATTTAACATCCTTCTACAACCTTAATCCACATTCAATTTTTGCTTTTATTTGCCTCTTCATTTGTATATTGCTCTCTCAACCTCTATAAACTATGTCAATGCTTTAAAATCCGTATATTTACTTCAATCTTTTAGATTTCTAACTTCAACCAGTTCATCATCATATAAGTTAGAAGAAAACCCACATCTCACCCTCATATTAGCAAACTGACTATCTTCTACCTCTTCAATATCTAACCATGCATCAATATTTTTCTATTTCCTCACATATTTTTCCATCAACACCTATTTTATTAACTCAGTATACTACTTCAACATCTTCATCATATTCATTTTCAATATCTCTTCTATATGCTTCTAGCCTATAAGTTTAAGTTAAGTTAAAATCAAAGCATTGCCTACTGTAGCTAAAAAACCACATTTAACCTTAAAAAATTAAAATTAAAAACCACCCTTCATAAGTTTAATAATTTAGGTACCCTCACATTGATATGTTTTCTTTTGGTGAAATTCTTCTACATTAACGTATACACCAACTATTTTTTACCTGTGGATATCTCTACCAATTTATAAGTATGAAAATTTAATACATATCAAAAATTATTTTGTTGGAATTGACCAACAATCTTAATCCATTAGTCATAATACCTTTTAAAACTCACATTTCAAAATTCCAATAGCATATGATATCAATATCGGTACCTTATTTAGTTGTCTCACCTCAGCATAATATGCATACTTATCCTAACTGAATTTACTCTCCTGGTGCATTTCAATATAACCATATCAATCACCCATTTAATTTAGAAACAAATAAATAAGTATAAATAAAAAGTTATATCATAAGATAAACATGCAATAGTTTTAAGGAAAACCCAAAATGACAATGACCTATGTGTACATTTTTTAACCTTTGTCCCTAGTAGTTTAGTAACAAAAACTTTGCCCTTTGCTTCAACAATAACAATAATAGCCTTTTCTTCAACAACAAATATCGTTGCCCATAAATTATCCAGTCCATAATCAACCATACCAAATCATAGAGAATTAAGTGTGTGTAGGTGTTTTGCCTTTATAAAAAATGATATCATCATTTTAAGGAAAGAAGGAGAATTAGTTATTAGCCATTATATTAATCAATACTCATCATTTTACTCATAAAGAAAGGAGAAGCAACCAAGTAAAATGGAGAGTGTATGTGCCATATATGCATGGACATAGTTTCAAGTTGACCATGTGACATCTGATTTATGCCATGTTAACATCCATATACATTTTGCTTATATTACTTGACCAAGTGCAATGTTTGTGACTGATTTGATATGTATGTATTTATATATTTGCGTGTGTGTCTATATATATATATGTATAACGTTGTATACTTTAATTATAAGGGTAAAATGGGTAAAAATAACCTTAACATTTATAGTTGAATACAAGTTAGACTTTAACATTTATCGTGTTTAAATTAAACCCAAATGTATTACAAATGTTTTAATTAGACTCTATGTAGATGAAAATTCTAATAAAGAGCTGATGCCATTAATTATTTGCCATGTTATTACTCACATGCAAAAGTTATAATATTTGACCTTTGAAATAGGCTTACATTGCACCCTTTGTGCTATGTGACATTATGGGACTCAATCATATATTTTTTTAAAATATAAAATATTATAACTGATAAAATTATTTCTTAATTTTATTTTATCCTTAATCTTAAATATTTAAGCTGGTTTAATTATTTTATCTAACAAATTCCATAACCCTAATTTTACAATCCTCATCTTTGTTTCTTTGCAATTTTTCTAAGACCATTAATGCTCACTAAAATAATTCCTCTATTTCTCGACAATTTTACTAGGACCCCATCTCTCTAAATTGCACATTCGCTCCTTCAATGGTTGCCACAATCACCACCTTCCTATCTAAACCTCCCTCTTCACTTCTAAATGACCACCCTAAAATCACTACTTCCTTCTTCTTCCATAGTTCTTCTCTCATTCCAGTACATAGTAATAACAAGTCTAAAGTAACAAAACTTGAGACAAATAGAGTAAAGTTCACCACAAAAGCTGGAGTAGGAAACTTGAGGGTGACAAAAGAGTACAAAAGATTTATAGTATAGAACAATTCAATGAATTGGGATTAGAAAAATTATAGAGAAATAGAGATGGGAATTCTAAAATTAGAATTAAGGATTTTATTTTGTTAAAATGATTTAATTAGTTTAAGGATGTAAAATTAAGGATAAAATAAAAATAAGAAAATAATTTTATTAATTAGAATATTTTAGGTTTCTTTTAAAATTATTAATAAATTTTAAGTGTCACAGTACGCCCGTGATATTATAAGCCTACTTTAAAGATAAAATATTATTATTTTTTACCATGTTTGAAATGACGTAGTATTAGTAAATAAAGGACGATGCTAGGTCTTTATTAGAATTTCTATTCACATAGGATTTAATTTGAATATTTGTAAAATGTTAAGATTTAATATGTATTAAACTGTAAATGTTAGGATTATTTCTACGCTTTTTTTTCTAATTGTAAAACAACAAAATCTTTTAAGGTTAAAAAATGATTATTTTAAAAAATTATATGACTAGCCACGTCACAAAGGTGTTTTAAATCAAAATTGACTCATTTTTCTCTTTCTCAATCATTGTACAAGTTTGAAATTCTCAACTTATGGATGTAATTATTTTGAATTGGTACCAAAACTCTTGATGTCAATTGATTTACAATAAATCAAACTAAATGGCCTGAATTCCAAAAGAATACGAAGTGCAGAAGTTGCTGTCTTCTTGCTTATATGTATAAGATCTCCTTGTTCTCACTTCCTTATCGATTCTCCTGTATAACCCAAAACTATATCTAATACATAAATAAGAATTGTACTTTGGGTTAAAACTACAACAGACTGTAGTTTCCTACTCCTATATTTCATTAGACTGACACAGACACTCATATTTGTGGGTCGTGGACTTTTTGGTAATCGATAGAGGGAAACTACACGGGACTGCAAAAAGATATTGCTACATTAAGTTTCCCATGCACATATAACGAGTCTTAAGAAGTCCGAATGCCCAACAAATTTGATTCTTTGCATTGATTATGGTTTTAATTGGGATTAATATGCAGTTACGCGTTACCAAGGGGCCTAAGTGGATGTGCAAGTTCTCAACATAGGGTGGTTGTGAAATGCGATCATGCATCAAACGGGTTTGGTGTGCTGGCTATACGAACATGCAAGTGCAGAGTTAAAGCCAAAGCACGCTATCTTCAACCCCATTTTTAGGAAATTTGATAAATTACTTTATTAATCATTTAAGAGAAAAAATTATAATTCAAGAAAAGGAGAGTGGCGGTTAGTGTATGAGGATGGAGATGGTGATGAGGTGATGGGGGGTTTTCTGCTGACGATAAGATATTGACTACTTCGATCCCAAATCAGATCAAATAGATGGGCCCCAATTGGTCGATCATCTGGCCAGCACCCGACCCTACTCCTACCCCACCATCAAAAACAACAACCTTTTTCTATTTTATTGTATTAAAATATTAAATATTTCCGTTGAAGTCAAATTCAATGCTTCTTTCTTCTTCTTCTTCTTCTTCTTATAATGATAATAATTAATTATAGAACTCTGTCGAGACAACTAAAAATAAAAGGAATTAAGATTGATTATCAATAATTTAATGTTTCTCGTAATACTAAAGATAAAATTATTGAATAATGTTTTTGAAAAATTTTAAGTAATGTATTAAATAAAATTTTCTTTTTTATATTTGTTAGGCCTTATTTAATAAACAACTTATCATCTTATTTTTAGTTTGTTTTGTTGTATAGCTGAAAATTTAATATGAAAAAGTCAATTATACCCTATTCTGCATATACCTGAAACTGGGTGTCAAACTAGTTGCTTTCTGAAATTGAGAGAAAATGGAAGAGATTAACTGAAATAGAAGAAACAGATAAACCCCATAAACCCCTTTTGATGGTTTTCTTCACCTAGGATTACGCCAGGAGCCACCTCTCTGTTTATCCACCTTTTCTGCTGTAGCAACTCTGTTGATCCTCCAGCTCAAAAGTGTGCTCTTTGTTTCTTCCCTTTGTCCTTCTTTGGCTGTTGTCTCAGCTACTCTTCTTTGCAGTTTTCTTTCGATTCCCACAAGTAATTTTATCTGTTTGATTACGTGGACATCATGATAACACACTCTACTGAGATTTTATTCACTTTTTATGTATTTCTTCTTCCCTCATTTCCCCACTGTGGAGGGCAAAGAAGTGGCTTTGGTCTTTTGATTGATAAAAAGCCGTCTCTACAATGCTGGAGATAAAAACAACTTATTTTACTCGGCCGACTTTTGAGTTTCACTTAATGTTTCTTAAGAAATATTAACGTATAATACTCATATTTTTTTTTCTTAAAATTATACTCTTATAAGCCATTTAATTAATACTAAACAGTTAATTTTATCAAATATTTTTAATAAACAATTGATATTATCCACTAATTAAATCAGCTGTTAACTAATTACTGCTAGAATCAGCTAACAAATACTACAATCCACTAATTACATAATGATGATTAATTATTTCATCACTTAAAATGTTATTAAATAAAATTTCCCGCAAGATCTTAACAAAACTGTGTTATAACTTCTATAATATATCCCTTAATCAAAGGTCTCAAGTTCAAGCTCTAAGAATAAAAAAAAATCTGTTTGGCCAGTACTTTACTCCTTATGAATTGACTCGGTGCGAACAAGAATTAGTTTGAGTGTAAATAATTTAAAGGTGTCTTTTTATAATTAAGACCCTCTTAAAATACCTCATAGGTTAACCCACTGTTATGGGTACCGTTCCGTACCGGTCGAAAAACGGAACGGTACCGACCCTTTGAGTACCGGGTGTAAATACCGGCCGGTACCGGTAATACCGGCCGATACCGAAAATTTTCAAAAGTTTAGGGACTTTTCTGCAAAATTTTCAAAATTTTTTTAAAAAATCTCCCTCCTCTCTCACCTCCTCTTCCCCCTCTTTTTTTCAAAGTTTTTATAATTAATTATTAG
>JANZXP010000196.1:45865846-45876024 GCA_027576715.1 Erythroxylum flavicans | reverse complement strand
ACTATTTGTGTCAATGGATTCGTGCGATCTAAAACTTGAGATAATGGGTGTAATCCGAAAAAAGATTCATAAGTGGTCGTTAAGGGAGTTGAAGTTACCAAAATTTGAGCTGTCGGTATCAATTTATGCCTAATTGCTCCACATATAGTTCCTCACACACACACACCCCCACGCCGGCGCACATGCGCCACACCCACACACATACGCGCGCACACGCCCACACACCCACACACACACCCACACACCCCTAGACACACAACACACACACCCAAGCACGCACGCACACGCACACGCACACACACGCATGTGCACATACATGCACACACGCACGCACGCACACCCACACACGCACACACACACACACGCATACACACACGCACACAGACACAGAAATAGAGACATAGAGACACAGAACACAAAAAACGAGGGTCATCAATCATATTAATATATAATCAAAGAGATCTTTATAATTGTTGTCACTATATCCGTTAGTAGTCACATCTATCAATATAATTAATAATATAGATAGAGTATAGATGTGTTACATGGAAATTTTATCTTGTGTGAGCTTAAAATGCCTATTTCTATCTAGTTCTACCTTACTCCTTAGTAAGATTAGACCAATTGAAATTAAAGTATAAAATCACAAAATCTTTTATGTTGCAGTATTAAATCATAAAAATTCATAAGACATGTCGTATTATAGGTATGCATAAATATAAACTCTCACTAAATTAACATATCATAAAGTGACATAACTCCCATATAAAACTTGGGTAGCAAACCTTTAGTTCGCAAATCCATAATTGTGAAGTTTGTCCTAATATGTCTTATAGTCAACTAACTATTTTGAATTCTTTCTTTAATAATTATGAACTTAATGTCAATTTGCTTTGACTTTGATAAGTTCCTATTGATTTTAGAATACAAAACTAATGACTTATTGCCCTAATAACTTTAATGGTCTTTTAAATAGCTGTGGTGGAAGAGGCAATGGGTGTCTGCTTAGCAGTCTTAAAGGAAATAGCTTCTTTAGCAAACAAATAGATATAGCCTGAAGTAGATTTATGTCTATCTTGGTATCCTACAAAATTGGATTAAAAATAAAACTCAGTGATCTCTAATTGATTTGATCCTTATAGGTGAGCTTGTAATCTTTTGTTCTCTTAGATATTATATAACCCTTTTGGCTACTTTCCAATGATTTATCCCCTGATTGCTTAAATATCTACCTAACATGATAACAATATATGAAACATTCAAACATGTACATATCTAAGCATACATTACACTTCCCATAGTCAAAGCATAAGGAATATTTTTTCATTTCTTTAGTTTCTAAATCATTCTTAGGTCATTGATTGAAACTAAATTTTTATGTTAAAGGGGTATTACCTAATTTACTATCTTGTATGTCAAATGTATTAAGTATCTTTTTGATATAGTTCTTTTGTGATAACTCAATAATATCAATGTATTTGAATCCTTAACACAGAAGGGGCGTCACGAAGATCTTCCATATCAAAACTCTTTGGTAGAAATTTCTTGATTTTATGTAATAATTCTATATCGTTACTGACAAACAGTATGTCATCAACATATAAAACCAAAAAAATATACTTGCATTTATAGAACTTGTAGTACATACAATTATCAACTAAATTCATCGAAAAAAAAGAGATGACAACTTAATGAAAGTTGTATTAACATTGAAAAGAAGCTTACTCAAGTCCATACATAGATTTCTTCAATTGCAAACCATGCACTTTGAATCTTTGGAAACAAAGTTTTTAGGCTGCTCTATAAAATTTTTTTCATCGATATCACTATTCAGAAGCATTGTCTTAACATCTATCTGATGTAATTCAATGTCAAAGTGTGCCACAAGTACCCTTATAATCTCTAAAGTCTTTAAAAAAAATGACGAGAAAGTTTCTTGATAATAATGCCTTCTTTCTTAGTAAAGCCTTTTGTAATAATGTGAGCCTTATATCTTTTCACATTGCATTTTAAATCCTTTTTTGGTCTTAAATATTCATTTATGGCCAATGGGTTTTACACCTTTAGACAGTGAGATAAGATCCAAAAAATCATCTTTCATGGAATTAATTTCCTTATTCATGTCATTAATCCACTTTTGAGAATTAGAACTTTTAATGGCTTTGTGAAATTTGATTAGATCATCTTTTATTATGTCAACGTCCATATCATATAATTAGAGAAAGACAATATAATCATTTAAAATTGTAGCTCACCTCTTTCTTTATTAGATCTTTTTAATGGTCTTTGTTTATGAGGTTGTTGGGTTTGTTTTTCATAAATATTCAACTGATCTTGATTAGGGAGATTTTTAACATCATGTTATTGCTCTAGAGTTGATTCTTGAACAATGTCAAGAATAATAACCTAATCATGATCAATAATACTTGTAGGAAGATAAATGAATTCATATTCAAAGAAAAAATCTTTAACCTTACCTCGTCCTTCAAACTTAAGAAATTTAAGGAATTTGACATTTCTCGTATGAAAAAATACTTACTTGTGGGATCGTAAAATTTGTAATCTTATGACCATATAGAGTTTCTAATGAAATAGCTACTGACTGCTCTCGACTTTAATTTTCTTTTTATTTGGCCTACAAATCCTCGCCTTAGCTGGATAACATCAAATATGAAAATGCTATAAGGGTTTTTAATCGTTGTCTTAGTTAGAATTTTATTGAGAATATCACGCTAGAGTTAATCTAATAAGATAGTTGGAATAGTTATACTCATTACCATGTCCTTTAATGTTCTGTTTCGTCTTTTAGCAACATTGTTTATGATAAGGCTCCTTACCATAGTATGTTATGGGACAATACTGCATTCTTCTAAAAATTTTGCAAATGGTCATAGATATTATTCACCTGAATCATAACATCTGTCATAATATTTACTATTATGGTTAGATCAAATGCTTTTAATTCTTTTGCCAAATTAATTCTCAACCTCCGGTTTGAAAAGTTTGAACATGTCCAATGCCTATGACTTCTCATGAATAAGATAAAGATACATATAATGTGTCTAATCTTCTATGGACATAATAAAATATTTTAGCTATTTCATTAAAGTATACGAAGTTGCTCACAAATATCTATATGGATTAGTTTTAAGACGTTTAAAGATCTTTTGGAACTTAATCTCCTTACATTTATTTGTTTCCCTTTAATACACTCAATACAAACTTTAAGATTTGATAGATCAGGTGGATCAAGAATTCCATCTGACATAAGTCTTTTAATTATTTGTTTAGATATGCATCCTAAATATTTATACCATAATGAAAAAAATTTATAATTTATTTATTTTCTTTTAATACCTTGTGAATCATGCAAATATATATTAGATTAGGCAACTTATTAAGTAAGTTTAGGATATCATATTTTGATAAAGAACTAGAACATATAAGTTTTGAATCATAAAAATGACTAAATTATCTATTTCAAGATAAAAATAATAACCATCATTATTTAGTATAAAAGTAGAAACTGAATTCTACCTAAATATGGTACAATGTAATTCTCTTTTCAAATCTAAGTAATATTTAATCCTAAATGATAACCTAAACGTCCCTACTGATCACCTACATAGATGTATCTTTCACCATTATTAGGTTTTTGATTGCTCAGATAACTCCACATAGACAAACTTATGTGAGCAGTGACACCATAATCTAACCACCAAGTATATCTAGGTATTGAAATCAAATTAACTTCAAAGAAAACTAAAGAAAGAATTGTACCTTTCTTTGTATGCCAATTGAGATATTTGGTACACTCCTTGTTCTTACGAGAAGTCTTTCCATAAAAGTGGTAAGAAAATTCCTCAGTTTGTTGTTTTTGCTCCTTATGCTGCTTCTTTGTTGGTACAATACCAATAATTTGCTTATCTTTCTTTCTCAATAGCCTTTAGAGGTGGACTCCAAATGAGCACTTTCAACCTTCTCTTACTTTAATCTCTCTTTTGCTTGCATACAATATGAAATGAGCTCATTGAGAGTTTGTTTCTCTTTTAACAGTTGTAATCAACTTTAAATTGACCGAATTATGTGGGAGAAAGACCAAATGCACAAGCAAGCCT
Organism: Erythroxylum flavicans; assembly: GCA_027576715.1. Taxonomy (NCBI): domain Eukaryota; kingdom Viridiplantae; phylum Streptophyta; class Magnoliopsida; order Malpighiales; family Erythroxylaceae; genus Erythroxylum; species Erythroxylum flavicans. The sequence goes on along the minus strand of JANZXP010000196.1, from coordinate 45,871,906 downwards.
TCAAAAAGCTCTAACTTTAGTGCCTTTAGTTTTTAAGCAAGACGAGATATAAGAATGTACTCCCTGATGTTCCCATTATCCTTATCTCTTATGAAAACAAAACTTGCTAGAAGAATACTTGCTTCCTCATTTTTGTTTTCGCAAAACAAGTATCAATTTCTTTAAGGAATAATTTGATGTCCTTCTCTTTGATCATTGTTCCAAAATATTTTTCTAATTGCATGTTTTATGATCAGAAGACTTATGCGATTTTGGTGTTTATACTTCTCTTAGTTCCTCTTATCATCAGCGAAACGTTTATCTATAAGCGTAAGGGATCGCTGAATTTGAAGAATAAGGTCTAGATCTGTGTAGCTAAGAACGATCATGAAATTCTCTTTCTAAATATTAAAGTTTGTTCCATTTAGCACAAGTATAGAGTTAATGGTGGTAGATATTGTAGCAGTTAAAGTATTTACTGAATAGAAAATAAAAGAAAAAAGCAACATACCTATAATTAAAATTTGAATGCAACAAATTTAAATAATAGCAACCTCATTACAAGGTTCCTAGCATAACATTAAAATTTATTCCTTGGGCGGAAATATCAATTTGTAAATGGTTCTTGTTGTATAGCGATCAATCACTGATAGTGAGTTCCTATTAAAATATAAGCCTTTTTTTAGACCAACCTATAATTTATATAGAAAGCCTAATAATTGTCACAAACTTAAGTTTATAAGTATGTTTGAATTTTGGCCAAATAAGAATCTTCCTTTGGACCAATTTTTGTCTGTATAAAATTCATTCACACATTGTCATCTTGATATTTTAGAGTTAACTAATCTATACAAAAGAGGTTACTTTGGTAACGTACTGTTTTGATTAATGAATTTAAAATATCAATTATTAAACATTTAAAAATACAAACGCTAAGATTTGAATTTAATTAGTTAAGTATTGAATTAATATTATAGTCCTGTATTACTCCAGCCAATAAATCAAAACCATAAAGCTTATTAATCTTAGATAAAATTGAAAAAATCATAAGTGTTATAAACCTTAAAAGATTTATATAAATGATAAGTCGGAGACTTGGTCAATCTTTAATACAAATAAAAATGACCTAGAAATATAAAATATAAATGGTTAATGGTTAATGCTCAGCCAAACCAATGAATAACAACATGATTTTGTTTTCTATTTTTTATTGATCCAAAAACTAGAACCATACCAGGAGACATAATTGTCAACATAAAAAAAGAAATATACATGACCAAAGAACAAGATCACACTGAAATCAAAATAATAAAAAAATCTCAATAATCTAACATGATATATGCTTTGATACTACTTGTTAGATTTTAATATAAAATCTATAGTATGAACCCATCAATCATGTTAGATATTATCGAGAATAAACATACCTAAATATATTATAATAGACATAATTGAGCTGTTGCAGCTCCTTTTGACTTTTGGGCATTTAAGAGATGTATATAGGTTATCTACGATCCAATGCTAGGATATTAAAAAAGAAACCTCTATACTCTCTCGCGAACCGTAACATATAGTACTTATTCCTAATTTACCGTTATAAGTTAGGAATATAAATAATACTTTTACATATAAAATAGCTCATACTTAATTAGATGATTTAGGTTCATTATCCAAAAAATTTATTAGTTAACTTTGAATTTTAGGTCAAACCTTATAACAACTCATAACATATAATTATTAACATAAGTATATATAAGTCCATTAAAAATTTCAACATCATAATGTTTAGGCCAAGAGTATTTTGAATCTTAAAGTTTTTTTTTTAAATATAACTTGAAGATTAACATTTCAAATTAGATTAACATCATAATTTTTAATGTTAATTTTTTGGTTAAGTTAATAATTTTAGGTTGATAATTTTTGCAACAGTAAGTTAGATTAATTTAATAATCATAAATGTGACTTATATTACTTTATTTGATTCTAATATAAAGTGAGTCCAAAATAATAGTTATTAGACTTATTAACAGAAATTGGAGTCATTATGGTTATAAAATAAAGAGACCCTTCCTTCTCTCTTCAAGTTGAAGAAACATTTACAGATATCAAAAGATATAGTTCTTGCACCATTGAAAAGAATGAAGAAAAGAGAGAAGGCGAGAGTGGATATGGTTTTTGTGTAAAGAAGGGATTTGTTAACAAGAAGTGATTACACGATTATGGATCAAGGTTAATATTTTTTTCTTTTCTTTATAACACTAATTTTAAAGTTTGAAAATGTTGAATTAATTGTGTCATAAATGTTCTTGAGTGAATTCTATGATTATAATATTGCTTAGAATGTTAAAGTTTAATTTAAAAGTGATGTCAAAGTCAGCTTAGAACATTTTGATTTGCATTATAGTTAACCCTAAAATTATCAGCAGAGATTAATATTGCTTTAAAGTTATAGAAGATTGTTTATAATTTCTGTTGTACTATCTCCTTTAAGGCTATCTTATTTCTCAATTTCTGGATTTGATTTCATCGATTGAGCGATCCTTTATAATAAAAATCAGAGAGTGCGACGACATTACTGTCTTTCGCATATCTGTTTACTCGTTTTGTTTTAAATTAAGATGGGATAGCTATTAAATTGGGTTTTTTGAGACCGATATAAACTGATTCTAAACACTACAGTGAACCATGTTTTCATGTTTTTGGGGCCTACCATTACAGGTTTACGTTGCATTAATTATTTACTGTCTTTGAATGAATTTTGAAAAAGCAAAAGGATTGGTGTTAAGTATGTATATGCATTAATTATGGTTTGACTTAACTTTTAAAAGGAATAAAAGCTGGAGAGAAGAGTCTGCGTGAGTGTGTAAAAGAAAGGTTTAAAGCAAAGCACTTGTGGGATCCATGATCAAAGTTTTGTTTTTTTGTTTGCATTACTTGTTTACTGCAAATTCTTGAAAACAAAAAGTTAAAGAAAAGTTAAGGTTTTTATGGGACCCACCAGTAATACATTAGATTTGTGTTGCATTTATTGTTTGTATGAGATCTAGAAAATGTGTTTTCCGTTTCTAGAAAACAAAAGAGTTAAAAGACATGGTTTCATAAGGCTCACTATAGAGAGACTTTTGGTTGTGTTATGGTAGAGCAGAATGTTCAGGGGTTAAAATGTATGAAAACTGTGACTTCTTTGTTAACAAGTCAAAAGGATGAATATGGTTGTTAACGTATAGAGTCAATTACATTTTAGTCTCTGGTATAGTTTAGGCACTTGCATGTTTGGGGTTGCCCAGCCGAAATAAAGATTTATAATCCTCATGAAAGAAAACTTTATATAAGAACCATTAGTGGTTACTTCATCAGTTATCCAGAAAAGTCCAAAAGGTACATATTTTATTGTCCTAACTATGGTACAAGATAGTTAAGTCTGGTAATGTTAGGTTCATTGAAAATGGATAAATTAGTGAGAGTGGGGAACGACGAAAGGTGGATATTCAAGAGATTCAGGTGAAAAATCCTTTACCCACTGTCTCTTCTCAAATTATTGTTCCTTTTTTTTATCACAGTCACACAACATATCGAAATAACAAGTTAATATTCCAAACCCCCAAGAAGTCAATGTCAATAATGAACTAGTAAATAATGTGCAAGTTACGAATGAACAAGTGATACCATAAGAAATAGTATTGCAGAGGTCTATAAGGGAGAAAAAACCAGTTATATCAGATGACTATGTGGTGTATTCATTTGAGCTTGAGTGTGACTTGAGCATTGATAAGGATCCAGTCTCATTTAATAAAGCCATGAAATGTAATAATTATCAAAAGTGGTTCAATACTATAAAAGAAGAGTTAAAATCTATGGATGATAAACAAGTCTGGGAATTAGTTGAGTTACGTGAAGGCACAAAGCAAGTGGGCTATAAATGGGTCTTTAAGACCAAAAGGGACTCAAAAGATAATATTGAAAGGTACAAAGCCAGACTTGTAGCCAAAAATTATACTCAAAAGGATGACATTGACTTTAAAGATACCTTCTCTCCAGTTTCAAAGAAGGACTCTTTAAGAATTGTTATGGCATTAGTAGCTCATTATAATTTAGAGCTTCACCAAATGGATGTAAAGATCGCTTTTCTGAATGGTGACTTAGAAGAAGAAGTTTATATAGACCAACTGGAAGGTTTTGTGACTGCAGAAAAAGAAAATATGATGTGGAAATTAAAGAAGTCAATACATGGTTTAAAACAAGCTTCCCGACAGTGGTATCTTAAGTTCAATGATACCATTTCCTCTTATGGTTTTGTAGAGAACATTGTTGATAGGTGTATTTATATGAAGGTCAGTGGGAGCAAGTTCATTGTTTTGGTACTATATGTTGACGACATTCTTTTAGCTGCTAATGATTTGGGCTTATTACATGATATAAAGAAATTTCTCTCTAATAATTTTGAAATGAAAGATATAGATAAGGCATCCTATGTGATTGGAGTACAAATATTCCATGACAGGACACAAAGATTGTTAGGGTTGTCTTAAAAAGGATATATCAGTAAAGTATTAGAGAGATTTAGGATGGAAAAATGCTCAGTAGGGTTAGTTCCAATTTAGAATGGGAATAAATTTAATGAAATACAATATCCTAAGAATGATTTGGAATGAAAGGAAATAGAATGTATTCCCTATGCATCTGTAGTTGGGAGTTTGATGTATATTCAGACTTGTACTTGGTCAGATATCAATTTTGCTGTTGGAATATTAAGCCGATATCAAAGTAATCCCATATTGAACCACTGAAAAGCTGCAAAGAAAGTTCTTAAGTATTTATAAGGCACCAAGGATTACATGCTCACATACAAGAAATCAGATCACTTCAAAGTGATTGGTTATTCAGATTCAGACTATGTTGATTGTGTAGACTCATAAATATACCTTTGGTTATCTATTCCAACTAACAGGAGGGGCAATTTCTTGAAATAGTGGAAAGCAGTCTGTCATTGCTACTTCCATTATAGAGGCTGAATTTGTGGCATGCTTTGAAGCCAATATTCAAGCATTGTGGTTGCGGAACTTTGTTTTAGGGCTAGATATTGTTGATAGTATAACTAGATCCCTAAGAATTTATTGTATAATTCCGCAGCTGTCTTCTGCTCTAAAAATGATAAGTATTCTGAGGGTGCTAAACACATGGAATTGAAATACTTTTCAGTCAAAGAAGAAGTGCAAAAAAATAAAGTGTCAATTGAGCATATTGGAACTGATCTAATGATAGCGGATCCATTAACTAAAGGATTACCGCCTAAAATATTTACTGGCCATGTTTAAAGGATGGGCATTATAAATAAGTCCTTGTTAGCATGAGATCACGTTATGTATGTACATATGTTTAGATATTTGCTATTATTGTTTTGACACTTATGAATTCAATTAATGTTATGTTTTTGCTATTTATTAGTTGTCACATTATGTTGTGTACATGTATTTTTTTTATTGAGATGACAAATTATGTTTCGAAAAACGTTAAAGTTGAGAATTACAATGTTTCTCCATTATAGTTATTTTGAGTTGAGATGATTGTATGGTACATGGAAGGAATCATGTCGTTAGATGACTTGTGATTCCTATAATCCTATTATTCAATTCATTTAAGTTTGATGGCTTGACAGATTCAATATATGGTGCACACTTGTGTTATTAGATCATCAAGTCGTAACATGAGTCAAGTGGGAGATTCCTAGATTAATTTAATAACCATCAGTGTGGCCCATATTACTTTATTTGATTCTAATATAAAGTGAGCCCAAAATAATAGTTATTGGGTTTGTTAGAGGAAATTAGAGTCATTAATAACTTATTCTATTAACTATATTCATATTAAAACTTTTTGATTAATTTTAATTGATAATTTACTTCTTATTGATTTTTTATAGACTATTCAACTTCACTTAATTTATTAGAACATTGATTAACTTTCATAATTTTTGATTTTTTTTAATTAAATTAAATTTCTATAACTCTCTCTCTCTCTCTCTCTCTCTCTCTCTCTCTCTCTCTCTCTCTCTCTCTCTCTCTATATATATATATATATATA
>JANZXP010000196.1:45845322-45856154 GCA_027576715.1 Erythroxylum flavicans | reverse complement strand
GGTCTGCGGATCAATTTGGAGAAGAGTAGTGTGATTTTATTTTCTGATATTGAAAAACCTCAGGATTTTCAAAATGCTACTGGGCTTCCTCTCCAACCACCTTATATGCGTTATCTAGGAGTGATGATCTCTCCTAAAAAGCTTAAGTATTCGGACTGTATCCTTATACTGGAGAGAATTAAAGTTAAGAGTTCTATTGTGGCAAAACTGGTTCCTATCCTATGGCGGGCGATTATCTTTAATCTTGTTGTTACTTTCGAGCTTTCAAATTCATTGGCTCGCCCATACCATCCTTCCCCGTAAGCTTATTAAGGAGATTGACCGATTGCTTAAAAACTTTTTATGGGTTGGGAGATGTGATGCTGGTGGTGATGCTAAAGTTAATTGAAGGGAGTTAACTTGGTCTAAAAAGGAGGGAGGAGTTGGAATTAGGTACTCGGTTACTTTGCAAAGGGTCCTTATCAGTAAGCAATTGTGGCGGCTAATCACTGACAAAGAGGCCCTATGGACTAAGTGGGTTCACCACGTCCATATCCAACAACACAATTTTTGGCAATTGAAGTCCTCCTTCAACTTTCTAGTGTTCTTTAACGAGGTGTTGAAACTGCGACCGTACCTTTACCCATTGATTAAATACTGTATCAATGGAGGTAGAGAAACCTGGTCTTAGGTGGATAATTGGTACGAATTGAGTCCTTTAGCCAGTAACCTAATTCTTGCCCATATCTGTAACCGGCTACTACGGGATGCTAAGGTAGCTGAACTTATTTCGAATGGAGCATGGAGACTGCACTTCTGGGGATTAGAATCACTGGCTGTACACCTCCCTCCACTTGGTGATGACACTCAACTGAATGCCATTTCTTGGACTTTGCATTCCAGTGGCGTGTTTTCTAATAAGTCATGCTTCTGGGTGTTTCGGCCTGATGCCAATCGAGTACCGTGGTATCTCCTAATATGGGAACAATCCTTGAGCCCGAGAGCATCCTTCATTGCTTGGTTGGCAATTAAAAATCGATTGTGTACGAAATGTTGTTGGTTTAATCCGGAAGATAAGGAGTGTGTGTTATGTCACACAGTTGACGAAGACCGTAACCATATGTTCTTTTCTTGTGTGTATTCCTTAGTAGTTTGGAGTAGTATCCAACATATGGTGGTCGCTAAGAATTCGGTGTATGACTGGTAAATCACGTTGAACAGGTATATTTATCGAACGCAACCAAATAAGAAAAATGCCTTATTGTTTAAAGCTACTTTCATTCATTCTATCTATTATCTTTGGAAAGAAAGGAACCAACCGATAAATATTTGTTAGCGTATAACATTCTGAACGAGATTAGAGCAATTATTGTGATGCCCGGTAGGGATTCTTTTATGGACTGGCTTGGTGTATAAAGGGGTCCCCTCCTCTTGTACAGTATTTTTTAAACTCCATTAATCAATTATTTCATATTTAAAAAAAAAAACTAACGATCTACCATGTATGACTGCACTGTAATTTGTAACTGTGCGTACAAATGGTGATAAACAGATAAAGCTGTCTAATGTCATTAGTTGTTTAACACTTTCTTTAATAATTTACGTTACATGAAATATTTAAGTCAACAATTATTAATTTATTAATATGTGATCCCTCTCGAGTCTACGCTGCATATGTGGCTACCATTCATCGTCTGGAGACGCTCTCTACCTTACAGTTGAAAGCTCTACCTCATCTAACAGGTAGGATAGGAACTGGAAGAAGTGATCTGTCCCTGCATCTCTATTAATAAGACGCTAAGATCAAGAGCAATGGTGATTATCACCTTAACAAGAGAGAAGGCTAGGAAACCTAGAAAGTCCATACCACATTGGATCATGATTTATGAACTTAACATTAATAGCAGCAACTTTCTGACAACCTCCAACTTCTGACAAACAAACAGTTAGATTGAGAAATTGGTGGATTCAACTCAGTTCCTACCAGCCTCTGTTCAGTAAGGCAAAGTCCATTCCAAATGGCTTCTCTCCACGCCATTTCTCCTCACAGATCCCTTCTTCTATCCAAACCCAGAAAACCCTCTTCGAAGACCTTTCAAAGGTTTCATCTTCTGGGGCCCCAGAACTCTGTTTCCTCGAGAAACAGAGAGAAAACGGATAAAGACTGGGCCTTGAACGCTGTTGTCCGAGATGAGCTTGATGTTTTACCAGTTCAGAGCGAGGATAGCACCGATCGGCAAGAAGGTATTGTAGTGAGCCAGGTGGAGAGAGAAGGAATAGAATTGGCGGCAACTCAGGTGAGTGGGTTTGGTGGGAATGAGGGACAGCTGTCTTTTGAAGGGTTTTCTTGTTCAAGCTCTGGTGTTGGAGAAAGTAGACATGGAGATTTGGAAATGGAGAAGTTGATTGATAGGACTATCAATGCTATGATTGTTCTTGCTGCTGGCACTTGTGCTATCACCAAGTTACTCACTATTGATCGTGATTACTGGCATGTAAGCACATGATATTACATTTTTTAGAGCTTGTTTTCTATCTCAAGATTGGGAATTTGTACGTCTTGTGTTGATTATCTTCATTCAACCAAGGTGGCTTTTCACTTGCTGGCTAGTTCTTTACTTTGCATATGCAAATTAAATATTATTCTTCCTTTTTTAAAATTTTTATTACATCTTTTATACCGCTCTCATGTTTCGTCTTATTTTTACTGTTACTTTTTCCTCATATCTCTTGACGCCGATCCTTTTATAATAGCTAATGTCTTGCTATAAACTTGATTATTTTGAACTCTTTTGGCTTATAGTTGACTACATTATAGTTTAGTATTGTGCCAGTGAAGAGATGATTTTGTTACATGTATCTCGAAGGTTAATAAGATCCAAGGAAAATTGTTGCTTTTGAGATAGCGTTTCTGTGGTTATCTTGGTTTAACAATATGTAATGACAAGTCTAATTAAGAACTTTTTTGTTATGAAATTTCATGTCCTATTAAGAAACGATAAGGATGATTTAGTGGTTGAGATGATCTTCCGTTACTTGTGTAAGAGCTTCGATTTGAGCTTGGATTTTCATTATTTGAACTTCTTCATTCCAATAGTTCTGGTTTACTCGATTCATTTGCGAAATTACATTAATTTATATGCTGAAGTTTCCAAACATATATATATATATATATATGTTTGATTTGCTCACGGATTGGCATGATTCTTCAACTGTTAAGCAATTTAATCTATGAATGCATTTCCTCTTTTGCTATCAGGGCTGGACCCTCTATGAGATACTAAGATATGCACCCCAACACAACTGGTCTGCTTATGAGGAAGCTCTAAAGACAAATCCAGTCTTTGCAAAAATGATAATTAGTGGAGTGGTTTATTCTCTCGGGGATTGGATTGCACAGGTTGGTACTTGTTGGAAAATAATCATTATTGTTAATGTATATATACTATGCTGCTAATTTTTCTTTTCCAATATTCTTGACTCCAGTGCTATGAAGGTGAACCACTCCTTGAATTTGATCGCGCTCGAATGTTTAGATCAGGCTTTGTCGGCTTTACATTACACGGCTCCCTTTCACATTACTACTACCAGTTTTGTGAGGTCATTATCTAGTGAGAAATTTTACATTGTATTAGTTGCTGCAGTAACTTGATCCGGTGTTGATTTGTGATTCCTCTTATCCTCCAGAAACTTCTTCCATTTCAAGACTGGTGGGTGGTTCCTGCTAAAGTGGCTTTTGATCAGACTGCTTGGGCTGCTGCGTGGAATAGCATCTATTTTACCATTTTAGGATTCTTGCGATTTGAATCTCCAATCAGCATTTTTACCGAATTTAAGGCTACATTTTGGCCGATGTTGACGGTAACAGAACTATCTTTCTAAATCCCTTTTCTTCCATTTCACAAATAATGGGAGTAGGGATTAGGATTTTTTTTCTCTCTCCATTCTGCAGCATAGATCATTGTTTTTAGCTTCCTTCATCTTGCATTTACGGTAATGTTTAAAGATAGATATTTTTATGAATGTTAAATTTCTTGTTCTTGTCTAATTGTTATTTTTGGTGAACTGTTATGTCCAGTTCATCTTGTGTGGAAATTCCACATTTACTTGGTTCTCTTGGCGATTTGATACAATTGATAGTTATAGCGAATCTGTAGCTATACCCTAGGAAGCATTTCAAATTATCTGATATAGGTCGACTTTTCATCCTAGTGGACTAAGGGGAATGAAAGATACTTTTTGTTTCTTTAGTAGCTGAAGCATTATGAATTGAGTTCCATTTCTTGATCCGTCGAAAAAATAGTATGAATTGTTTCGCTGATCTTCTCTTTGATCAGGAACAAGCTTAATTTAGTATTCATTATATTGGTTTGTTATGCAGGCAGGATGGAAGCTTTGGCCATTTGCTCATCTTATCACATATGGGGTTATACCGATAGAGCAAAGATTACTTTGGGTGGACTGTGTGGAACTCATCTGGGTCACAATATTATCAACGTAAGTATGGTGGTATCAATTGTTTCTGAATTTTCCAATACTCATTATTGAAGATACAAAAATATTACAGCTAGTTATACCGAACTCTCCTGTGGTTTAGACCTTTTTTACTTTTGTTCTTAATTTTTAGAAACTATAATTTACCTTATAAAGTTATGTTTTTGTATTACTCGTACTCCCTAGTGTCGCTCTCTGTTAGAAAACCTAATAGAGAATGATGAAAGGATGCTACATTGGTTGCGTTACGTGGCACAATTGGCCTAAGTGGTTCCCACTAAATTGAATAGCATACTGCTAGGACTTATCTAAGAAAATCTGATTAGGATAGGTCAATGCTAGAAGAAACACCGAGTGAGATGTTGCTGTGCGCAGTTCAGATATATGCTACACAAGCACAGCACATATGGATATGTAAGTTTTCTCAGGAGAGAGAAAGAGAGAAATTATATGCTCACTATTTCTTGTCAATACGAGGATCAGTATGTGGACCGGGTTTCTGCGCAAGGAAAAGTGAGGAATCTAAGGTCTTTCGGATTTCTATAGTTGTTGAATGTCATTATTTCACCAATAATTGTCATTTGATGGTCAAACTTGTAATACTTCTGAAGAATGATTTATGATCTTCAACTTTTATCGCCTGATTTGTTGTGTGCGTAATGTCTGTATATGTGGATAGAACTTGTAGTAAATCATTCATTTGTCGTTATTCTGTTTTGTCTTCCTTTGATAGTTAGACTCGTCGGGGACGTACTCAAACATTGGCATTTAGATTAAAACGCTAAATGCCAAGACTCATTTTGAAAGCCGATTTTGTTTTTGTTATTTTATCAAAGTAGAGCTGCATGTATCTAGTGTTGGCATGCTTCAAAAGTCTTAATACCTACAATTTATATCTCTTTGCTAGTTATTCGAATGAGAAATCAGAAGCAAGAGCGTGTGAGGCACCATCTGAAGCGAGTTCTTCAACTCAACCTCAAGGTGCTTCAGAGGTATGTGATACTGCAACGTATTAATGCCTAATTCTTAAGAAAATGAAAGTCTTTTATGATTTGATATTTCCCACCTTTTATTTCACTTGAACAGGAGTAGACAAATTGCAAAAATTGGCCGGAGGATAAGTGAAAATAGAGGACTTGCTCAATTTCGGTTGGGCATGCTTTTTGATGATTGAGACATGAAACGAAATGAGAATTGCACAAATCTTGAGAAGAGGAATCTTGTGAAGAGCGTGTTTTGTGAACTCAGAATAGCAAGTGTATGTATGTATGAATATTCTGGTGCTCCTTTTTCAGGCTGTTGCGTATGAAAGCTGGAGTGATGTAACGCTGGAAATTGTGTATAGAATATTCGACTTGTCTAGGATCCCTGTTTAGATATAGAAATTACGGAGAGAATAGGGAATTGAGAGAGCAGTTAAGTAGGAATTGAGAGAGAGAAGTTAAAGTACTTATAAGTACAGTGAAGGTGAATAAATAAAATCCATATCCATGTACAACAGTGTAATTGAGATGCTTTTGATCATGTTCAGATAATATTAGAAGATTCCTTCTTCTTCTCCAGGGTGCCAAAGATCGTTCTTATACGAAGGCCATTAAACTTATATGAGAGGAATTAAATGAGCCAAATGGCAGGCAGGAATCGTTATGAACACAAAGATTCTGAATTACTTGGCGGTAGTTTGGTGACCGCAATTCCAACAACTTCTTTGAAGTTGTTAATAGAAGACTGTTAATATATATGTTATATTTTTTATTATTAATTTTGACATTATTTGATAATTGAACTTTCAAGATAATGTTAATTAGCTTTAAACTCTAATTAAGATGACATAGAATATTTTAGATTTGATTGGGATAATATTTGATAAAAGATTGTATGAAAGATAAAATTCTATTTGTAAAATCTCTTAATTATGATAGAACTCTATCTTGTATGGTCAACCTTTGCATCACGTGACAATAGAGTTGGAGGGATTGTTGTAGATTTTTTTTCTGTGTAGCTGTTAACGTCTTTCGTGTGCAACTAGTTCTTCGTTGGGGTTTTTATGCCTGCGTATGCGTGGTGCACTTCTCTTGGTTGTGGGTGGTGTGAAGGTTTCTATGTCTTAATTTTTTTTACCTGCTGCGTTAAAGAGTTCTCAGTGGAAGACATGTTGGTGTATAATGATTTTGTGAGATTTTTTTCTTGGAGGCTTGCGTGTGAAGTTGTTGTGTGTGAAGAAAATTTGACAAAGCCGAAGGTGTGCTACTATGTGCATGACCATCATGTTGAAAGGTGGTGTTGTGGGCTGAAGGAAATAATTAGTGAGCTGCAAATTTTGTGATGATTTATTCGTGATTCCTTACCTATCTTGCTTTTGGTTTTGTCTTTGTCTTGTCTGGATTTTGTTGCAATGGTTGTTTGTGTGGCCTGTTATACCTAGCGTCTTCATCCTACAGCTGTGAATTAATATTGGTATTTGCATGCATCAGCCCATAATTTGTGGTGACAACTTTTAGACCTGTTTCAGTGGAGCTGAATCTATAGGGAAGTTGTTTTTTCTGCTCTATCTCAAGTGTTTTCGTTTTTGTTTTTAGTTATTTTAATCACTTGAGTTGTTCGTTAATTATTTGATTAATGTCTTTCACTAAAAGTTGTTGAGAAAAATCCTCTATTGAGGTTAACATGAGTCGGTCGTATTATTGGGTGTGAAAATCTTTCACGGGAAGTGAGGCTGAGAGATAGTGTCAAGGGTTGAGTGGTGTCGACTCAATAAAGCCTTGGGTAAATCTATTGCACTTCGGTGAAAGTATTAAGCTAGGTGAGGGTCTCGCAGATATAGGCAATGTATGCTGAACTGCGTTATCAAATTTTGGTGTTGATCTGTTTAATTTAGTATTTATTTTTCTGTTTTTGTTTATGCTGAAAAATTAATAGTTGCTGATATAGTTATTTTATATCTAGTAATCGACAAATACAGTTACAAGTAACTGCGGCAAAACCTTACAAGTAACTACAGTCAAATCAAAGTTTTTGCGAAACTACACTCCTACTGTTTTTTTCAAAGACAAAAAATTAATTGACTTCTGAGAGATTATATAGGACACCTCACTTCCGATCCAAGGAAATTGGATGTATGATCCAAGTGTTGGATTATTATGTCTCATGTAATTAAAAATACCGACATAATGGGTGTGGTAGTTAAGGGATGGTTTTCTCATTTGAAACTACATATAACCGTTACCTCTTTTGGTTTTATTCTTGCCTATTAAGATTACTTCTGAGACAACCATCAAATAAGTGAAAAAGCAGAGAAGTGATAACGAAGTGGATAAAAGAATAGAAACGTGGAGGAGATTCAGCATCAAACAACGTTATGGATCAACGTATGAGAATTGATTTTTATGTGAGAATTATATATGTTTAAGATTATGTAGAATCGTATGATAAATAGAAGAAATTCTACATGTGATATCAGAGCATTATGTTATGAATTTTATGATTCTCCGTTACGCTTTTTAGTTTTGAACCATTTTCATGCTTTTCTATTTGGACAAAACCTATACATATATCTACTGAGCAATTTTATTTTAAAGTATGTGAGAGATGCATGTTTTTCTCAGTGATCCAATACATTACTAGTGATGATTTGTCTTTTAGTGGTGCAAGCAAGCATCGATGTCTACCGTGTTAGTAGTGTGTGTGCGGCTGTTGTGATACAACATCATCACTGTTATTAAAAGATGCAGGAATAAAGATGTATGAACTGGTTGTTTTAATAACAGATATAAGAGATGCATGAACTAGTTGTTAAGATGCATGAACTGGTTGTTTTAATAACAGATATGTGAACATGAAAGTGAAGAGTGTATCCATGGTGTTAATAATATTACACCATAATAGGTGAATAGCGCATGCAATTGTGTTAAGTTCACATGAATAGTGTTGATATTATTAAACAACAAGACATAAACTGCATGCATTTGTGGTAAAGTATACATAAACAGTATTTATATTATTAGACAACAAAACATAAGATGCATGCATTTATGGTAAAGTGTATGTGAATAGTATTTCTATTATTAAATAATACAAGATGTAATATATGCATTTATTATAGTGTACGTCTATGGTGTTTGAATTGTTAAACAATGAAAGATGAAGTGCATATATTTTTATAAGTGGACATGAGTGAATGTGTTGATATTATTAAACAAGAAAAGAGGAATACACGTGAACAGTATTATGCGTGTATATATTAAAAAAAACCTTTTAAGATGAATGAGAATAAAGTATGTGCATGTTATTTATCAAATTTGAAACAATATTATGTTAGATTTGTTGATCACTAAAGTGATCAAATCTTTAAGCGAATTTAGTTCTAAATTGACTAGAATTGTTTCAATCACTCACTCATAAAATTGATGCTATAAATGATGTTTATTTATAAGTAGATTGAAATTCATTATTATAAGACATTTATGAATTACCCAAAGGTTAATTGGTTGTTCTTATAATGAATGAATATGATTGTTTGGTAATGTAAATACATTATGAGTTTTACTTATTTATCCAAAGATATTAAATATTTCTAAGTAGTGTATACATCATTACCTAATAATGTTAAATATTATTGGCATCATTATGATTATTATGTGCATTGATGTATCACCCAAAGGAGAACATTAATGTACATTAATTATTAACATAATATTTCATCTAAATCTATATAATATGTTAGTTTATGACTCAAAGCATTAATGTTAGGCATATATTTATTGCAGTTTTTGTCCCTATGTCTTTACATTCACAAGCTTCGTATGTACCTATATTTAATGGGCTGAATTTTTCTGATTGGAGTGAACAAGTCCAATTTCACCTTGTTATATTAGATCTCGATTTGGCACTTCAAGTTGAGAAGCCTGCTGCTATTACTGATACTAGCAGTGATGAAGAAAAGGCTCATTATAAAGCTTAGGTAAAATCAAACAGACTAAGCTTGATGTTTATGCAAATGAGCATAGCAATTGATGGTTCTTGTATTATGCATGAAAATGTCATTGAAATGACAAATATTGCAGCAACACTTAAGTCTTTAGGAATGGAAGTGGATGAGAATTCCCTTGTACAGTTTATTTTGAAATCTTTACCATATGAGTATGGTCCGTTCCAAATGAGCTATAACACTATAAAAGAAAAATGGAATGTGCAAGAATTGCACAGTATGTTGGCTCAGGAGGAAACAAGACTTAAAAATCAAGGAAATCATTCCATCCATTTTGTGAAATATCAAAGGGCTAGTAAGAAAGTACATAAGAAACAAGGAAAGGGGAAAGGACAACCGAAGACCAATGAGTCCTCCGTTAAGATCCAAAAGAAGGCAAACAATAACAAATGACATTTCTGTGAAAAATCTGGACACTTCCAGAAGGACTGTCCACGACATAAGGGTTGGTTCAAAAAGAAAGGTAAGCTTAAGGCTTATGTATGTTTTGAATCAAATTTAACTTAAGTTCCACGTAATACTTGGTGGATTGATTATGGATGTACAACTTATGTTTCTAATACTATGTAGGGATTCCTTACTATCCAAACCACAAACCCAAATGAGAAGTTTGTCTTCATGGGGAATAGAGTAAAGGTTCCAGTGGAAGCAGTTGGGACTTACCATTTAATCTTGAATACTAGACCTTATTTATATTTATTAAAAACTCTTTATGTACCTAGTATTTTTAGGAATTTGACTTCTTTATCTAAACTTAATGTTACTGGATACTCTTTTAAGTTTGGTATTGGATGTTTCAGTTTGTTTAAACATACTAGTATCTGGTATACTTTGTGATGGTTTATATAAATTGAATCTTGATAATTTATGTGCTGAAAATCTTATGACCTTGTATGATAAAATTGGAACTAAACGTAGTTTCGTGAATGAATGTTTTGCTTACTTGTGGCATAAGCGTTTAGGTCATATTTTCAAAGAAAGACTAGATAGATTAGTAAAGAATTGAATTCTTTTAGATTTGGATTTTATTGATCTCAATATTTGTGTGGGTTGTATTAAGGGAAAGCAAACAAAACATACAAAGAAAGGTTCCACAAGATGTACTCAGCTTCTTGAAATTGTACACACCCGATATATGTGGACCTTTTGATATTAATTATTTCAGTAAAGAAAAATACTTTATCACCTTTATTGATGATTATTCGCGTTATGGATATATCTATTTACTGCATGAGAAATCTCAAGCAGTGAATGCCTTGGAAATTTATATAACTGAAGTTGAAAGGCAACTAGATAGAAAAGTGAAAATCGTTAGGTCTGATAGAGGTGGTGAGTATTACGGAAGATATGATGAAAGTGGACAACACCCTGG
>JANZXP010000196.1:45809992-45830917 GCA_027576715.1 Erythroxylum flavicans | reverse complement strand
TCATTTAGGCTTGAATGGAGCTTGAAATGTACTTAGTTTGTTGTGGGAAATAAGAGATAAATGGAGTGATATGTTTTAGGTGATGATTGAAAATGCGAACATAAGAATGGATTGTCATTTATCAAGCGCTCAATTATGAATGTCGGGATGTCATAAGAACCCTTCAGAGTGCTGTACTCACGTCTCATGACTCTGAATGTTGGGCTTTGGAAACGGGGTCCAACACACGGACTAGGTTTTTTTACAGTTTTCTCAAGACGTAAGCTCTCTTAATGGGTCAGAGATTCCTTATGCTTACGATTGATATGAGCAACTATAGGAGACCTTAACCTATATATATAGCTTCTTTATCGAGCTTCTCCATCACAAGGCCGATATGGACCAGATCTACACTAAAAGGATCCATTTTTTACCCGGACTTCGACTCATCGATTTAGATAATTTATTGGGCCACTTTATTATCTTTATCTGGATCAAATTACGTAACTTAACCAATAATTTATTTAAAAACCAAATTACAATTAATAACTGTCCACTATATGGAAAATTGACAAAATTGCCCTTAGGGGCAAAAATGTCTTACAGTTAATTCCTTCAATATAGCAATTCTTTCTAAATATCACTTAGTTTCCAACCCCAACTATCATTGTTCTTGAGTTTCCAAGCGAAATACTTTCCTGACAGTGATTTATTCTGGACTCTTTTTAACAGGAATGCCTCATTTACGTAGTCTAACATTTATAAATCTCTTTTAAGTCCTTTGGGATGACTGACTGTGCAGGCTGGAAATGTCTATCGCATTAGAGTTTGAAGAGACAGCAGGATGCTCTCCAGTATGATTTTCAAAGTTATGTCTCCAATTGAAACTCTCAAATAAGAGGTTACTGTTGATATGCTATTTGAGAGAAATTGTTTAAACAAAAAAAAGAGATCTCACCCCGAACATCTTTCACCTATGGATTCAAAAATCATTATAAGCCTCCAATGATATGGTCATATGGTAAATGACATATAGGTGGATACACAGAATGGCAACCACCTAATCAAATTTGCATATCATGAAAGAGAAAAGAACTTATAAAAGGAGTTAATATATTTCTATATGTCTAAACTATTACAGAAAAGTGGTATTTATACATGTAGCTACTATTACATGTATTAACATCTCCCTCAAATTTAAGATGGTAAGGATCTGGAAGTTTTGAAAACAAGTTCTTGAAATTGCTGAGGTGGATAGAATTTGGTAAAAATGTTCGTTGTTTGAGACACGGACGAAATAAGGACAAGTTGAATAACTTTTCCAATGACATAGTATCATACAATATGATAATCAATATCAAGATATTTATTACGCTTCCAGAATATATTATTATGACCAATTTGTATAACATTGTGATTATCACAAAGGAGAAGAATTATAAAAGAGAAGAAAGCACCCATATTTCTAAGATCAAATGTTATGTCTGTAGGAGCTAGTATTCTGCTTTTCTGCTTAATCAAGAGATAACTATTTGTATCTTACTATACCATGAAATAAGAGATGTGTTAAGCCAATAGTGAAACATTGATCAACTAGATTTCTAGCTGAATCAATATTAGAGAATGCGCATAACTCCAGTATAAATGAATAACATAAGTGAAGACTATGAAAGAGAGCATCTTTGATATATTGAAAAATACAAAGAATAATAAAAAAGAAAGTAATACGAGGTGCTAACATGACTTGACTGATGATGTGAGCAATACGAGCAATATTAGGATAGGAGTCAGTGAGGTACTTAAGACTGTCAACTAATTGACAATAATCATTGAGGAAATTCCCTTTAGTAGCAAAACGATGATTATTGAGTTTGAGTGGAATGTTAGTAGTTTGAGTGCTAATGATACTAGAACGACAGTTAAGATTAGTGGCATATTTTACTTGTGATATCTAATAGCCAACTTCATTAGATAAACTTCAAGACCCAAACAATAACTCAAATTATAGAAGTCTATCTGATCCAGTGAGAAAGCGATACAATTCGCATAAATAGGAAAACTTTGCAACTATTATTTGAATTATAAATATTTCGATCCCCTAAGATTTTCCTAAATAAGGATTTCAATAGGACAATAAATCTAATAGAAGTAGGAAACAGAAATTTACGAAAATACCCTAAAAATAATACGAAATCATAAAAAGAAAAAATATAGTCTGTAACTTGCGTTCTAGAGGAAAACGACATCAACTGGGTTTACACCTTACTTGCCACGTCGACCACGTCAATCCCCTCTACTCGAGAAAAACTCGACCTCGAGTGTATTGGATCATCTGGATATAAAGGTCATCTGTAGAGTAATAAGGAGAAATATCCACCACATTAAATGTTTTGGAAATGTCGAAAGCATTTAGTAATCCCACAACATAAGCATTGTCATTAATCTTTTGTAGAATCTGATATGGTCTATATTTCTTAGGTTGTAACTTGTTGTAAGTGCCTACTGGAAATCGTTTCTTTCTCAGAAACACCATAACTTGATCACCCATGTTGAAGACTCGTTCTCTTAGTTGTTGGTTTGTAGCTTTCTTACATCTGGCATTAGCTTATTCCAGTTTCTGTCTCACCTCTTTCTAAACATCTTGCCACTGGTTAGCTATATTTGCAACAGTTGCATGAATTTTGGACAATTTAATCAAATCGACAGCATGTTATGGTGCCCTTATGTAGACAATAGAAAAAGGTGACCTGCCCAAGGCACTATGAAC
Source organism: Erythroxylum flavicans (assembly GCA_027576715.1). Taxonomy (NCBI): domain Eukaryota; kingdom Viridiplantae; phylum Streptophyta; class Magnoliopsida; order Malpighiales; family Erythroxylaceae; genus Erythroxylum; species Erythroxylum flavicans. Next base: position 45,828,171 of record JANZXP010000196.1, on the reverse strand, counting down.
AACACTATTGTAGGCAAACTCAGCCTGCGATAATGCACAATCCTATGCTTAGGTCTATCTCCACAAATACTCTGGATAAGATTGTCCAAGTTTTTGTTCACTACCTCTATCTGACCATCTATTTGAGGATGAGTTGTACTATTGAAATTTAGAGATGAATCAAACATTTTTCACAAAGTCCTCTAGAAGTGACTGAGGAACTTGCTATCTCTATCAGAAGTAATGGATTTAGGTACCCCATGTAGACATATAACTTTTTTGAAAAATTGTTTGGTCACATTGGTTGCATCTGCAGTCTTCTTGTAGGGAAAAAAATATGCCATTTTGTAAAATTTGTCTACCACAACAAAACAGAATCCACATCCCTCTAAGTTTGTGACAATCTGAGCACAAAATCTATAGAATCCTCCCAAATATTCTCTGAAATAGGTAGAGGAGTATACAAACTAGTATTTTAAGATTGATCCTTCATTGCCAGGCACACATGACACCTTTGCATAAGATGCATCACATCCCTTCGCATGTGGGGCCAATAATACCTGTCCCTAATTGCAACATAGGTCTTGTCACACCCTAGATGACCAGTAAGACCTCCTCCATGTAGATCACGAACTAGCTTCTCCTTCAAGGAAATTTTGGGAATGCATAGCTAAATTCCTTTCATATATAAGAAAGCCATCATGGATGCGAAAGTCACCATCAGTGTGTTTATTTACAAAGTTTTCCCACACTCCCTGTAAGTCTTCATCAGAGGCATACAAACTCTTCACAATTTCGAACCCCACAACCTCTTGACTCATGGTGATAAGCAGGTTAGCACGTCTACTTAATGCATTAGCCACTGCACGCCAACTTTATGCTTCAATATGAAAGTAAACTTCTCTAGAAATTGGGTCCACCTAGCATGCATACCTTTATCAATCTTCTTCTAAATCTTTAAATATTTGAGGGCATCATGATCTGTATACAACACAAATTCCTTGCTAATTAGATATTGCTCCCATGTCTTCACTGCACGAACTATAGAGTAAAACTCTTGGTCATACGTGGTCTACCTATGCCTAGCATTATTGAGTTTTTCGCTGAAGAATGCTACTTGCTTCTTTCGTTAGGATAACACAGCACTTATTCCCACACCACTAGCATCACATTCAACTTTAAATAGGGCCTGGAAGTCTGGTAGTGCACAAACAGGAGCATTGCATAGTTTTTCTTTCAACACAACAAAACTAGTCTCAGCTTTTTCCCCCCACTGAAACATCCCTTTCTTCAAGCACTCTGTAATTGGAGCTACAATGCTACTAAAGTTCTTTATAAATCGCCTATAGAATGTAGCCAGCCCATGGAAACTACTCACTTCAGTTATTTATTTGGGGGTTGGCCACTCCCTTATAGGTCAGACTTTCTCTTCATCAACTCGAATATCGTTTGCTCTAATGATATAACCTAGAAATAGTAGTTTGTTTGTCATGAAACTACACTTCTTCATATTAGCATACAATTTATTCTTCTGCAATGCTATCAAGACTTCCCAGAAATGGGCTATATGCTCCTCCTCTGTCCAATTGTATATTAGAATTTCATCGAAATACACCACTACGAATTTGTCAATAGATAGTTTCAATACTTGATTCATAAGCCTCATGAATGTGCTAGGAGCATTGGACAATCTGAATGGCATCACAAGCCACTTATACAACCCCTCTTTTGTCTTGAAGGTTGTCTTCCACTCATCTTCAGGCCTGATTTGGATATGATGGTATACGCTACGGAGGTCTATTTTTAAGAAAACCCTCGCACTATGAAGCACATCTAGCATGTCATCCAATTAAGGAATGAGAAACTTATACCCCACAGTAATTTTGTTTATGGCCCTACTGTCCACTCACATTCTCTAGTTCCCATATTTCTTGGGGATTAGCAATACTGGAACTGTACAAAAACTCATGCTCTCTTGAATATGCCGCTTACGCAGTAATTCCTCCACTTGCTCTTTAAAAATTTTTGCCTCTTTTGAACTTATCTGATAGTGAGGTAAGTTAGGCAGACTGGCTCCAGGAACTAAATCAATATGGTGTTGAATGTCCCTCATAGTTGGAAGCCCTATGGGTAATTCTTCAGGTACGACATCACTAAACTCCTCCAGTAGCAATCTCACACCATCTGGATTCTCTACTACAGCTTGCTTCTTCTCTATTACCAACACTTGCCTCATAATCAGAGCATGCACTTCTTTGGTCTTCCTTAGTGTCTCTTTAAATTCGGCCTCAGAATGGGTTACTGTTAGGAAGGCCTTACCCTTCACTTTAGAATCTTTGGGTTTAAAACTCCTGTTCATTAACAGAAAGGTATATTTCTTCCATTCTTCTGCAACTTGTATGTATTTTCTTTACCATCGTGTTGTGCTGCAGCATCAAACTACCAAGGTCTACCAAATAATAGGTGACAGGAATCTATGTTTACCACGTCAAAATAAACTTCATCCTTATACTAACTGATAGAAAATGGTACCCTGTAGCGTTCAATCATCTGAATCTTATCCCTTGCTTTAATCTTACTGATTGAGTACGGGTTAGGGTGCTTCTCCACCTTCAATCCCAGACTTTGTATAACTTCTCTCCCCATGATATTTTCATAGCTGCTACTGTCAACAATCACATCGAACACGCAGTTGCGAATGGTGCACCTAGTTCTAAATAATTGGTGCCTTTGGGTATCATCCTTTTGTTTTAGGGTGAGCATCATCCTCCTGATCATATAGCTCTGGCTTTCTTCATTCTCTACTCTACCATCGAACTCGTAATCCTTTTCTTCACCATTTGGACCACATTATACCTCTTCCTCCTCTTCCTCACGTTCTACCACATGGACTGCCTTTCTGAAGGGATAGTCATTGGATCTGTGGCCTGGCTGATTACATTTAAAGCACTTTCCTAGTATAGGCCTAGCGTAGGGATTAGTCGTTTTAGGTGTTTCTTTTGTTTCAGTTAACTTCTACTTCCCTGTAACTCTATGTTCCTAGGTTCTGCTATCTGTGATTGTTCTGGTTTTTATCAATGATAGTCTTAGAGGTATCTCCGTAATAATTCGTACTATAATTTGCACTGTTATTTTTACGGGAGTATTCTGGCCTGTTCCTCTCCTACATCAATTGTTCAACCTTTAAAGTCAAATTTTTATCTTCAGACAATGTTCTCACTACCTGCACCCCAATTGTGTCTTTAATTGTCAATTTTAGGCCCTTCAAAAATCTGACTACCTGTTGTCCTTTAGTTTCTCTCAAGTCATTCCTGGTCGCTAGCTTGGTAAATTCTGCATAATATTCATGTACAAATTTTTGACCTTGTTGGTACCTTTAGTACTGTTGAAACAGAAATTGTTCATAATCTGGAGGGAGAAACTTGTTGTGTAATTATTGTCTCATCCTTCCCTATGTTCTGAGAGGTATTTTGCCTTTATAGGACCTCCTAAACTGTAATCTCTCCCACCAGGCAGAAGCTCCCCCTCTCAGTCTACATGCAACCAATTTGACCCTCCTTTCCTTCTAAATCTTCATATACTAAAAAAAATGGTCTATGTTTGCTATCCAATCTAGGAAACTCTCAATATTTAAATTGTTATGAAAATAGGGAATATTTACCTTCAATTTATATTCTATTTCTTTGTCACCATAGTTATCCCTCCGGTAACCTGGAAGTCTTTTGGGAGGTTCTTTTGAATATTCTTCTTTTTCTTCTTTAGAATCTTCTAATACACCAAATTTCCACCCACATCTATGAAGTCTAGGAATAGGTAAGATGGTAGGCTGCCTGTGATATACGTCGACACCAAGTACTCTCCTACCATCATTTTGGTTCTTTTTGGGGATATCGAGCCACCCCTCCAGTCGAATCAGGATCACTTGAAACCTGACATCAATCTGATCAAACCGAATTGCCAAATCGTCAATCTCCACCAACTGATTTGGGGTCTCAGCCCTCCAATCACCGTGGAAAGAATCGCCACCAACTCTACCTAGATTGCCTGTCATTGAGTCGTCAAGCACCACTCTAATACCAAATTGATGCAGCAAGAAAGCGATAAATTCGTACAAATAGAAAGAACTTGCAACTATTATATGAAATTTGAATATTTATATCCCCTAATATGTTCCTAAACAAGGATTTAAATAGGATAGTAAACCTACTAGAAATAGGAAATAGAAAATTACAAAAATACCCTAAAAATAATACGAAATCAAAAAAGAAAAAAACAGCCTGTAACTTACGTTCTAGAAGAAAATGACATCAACCGGGTTTACACCCTAGTTGACACGCCGACCATGTCACTATCTCAAACTATTGATGTAGAAAGGTTTTAAGAGTGAATTTTGAGTACCATCACCATTAATTTTCATGTTACAAAAAAAAAAAGGATGTACCCTTGATTTGTTTTGTGAATGAATAAGGCATAATCATATAAGCTGGTCTAAAAATTAAGGAGGTCAATAATGGAGTTAAATTTGGCAAAATAGGCTTAGTGAGCTTGTTTTAGTTTATAAACCTTATTGGGTGGATGACTATAACCTGGTTAAGGTTACATATACACTTCTTTTATAAGATATTAAGGAAAATATTCTTAACATTTATTTTAAATAATGTCCAACACTTGAGCAACTATAATGAGATTGTGGAATGAAGTTAAATGAGCTACTTAAGCAAATGTCTATCAAAGTCAATGTCATACTCTTAGATAAATCCCTTAGCAACCAAAATGAATTTTATATTGCTCAACTAATCCATCAATTTGAGTCTTAATTTTATAACCAATAATAGATTTATTTGGAGGTAAATTAACTATGTCTCAGGTCTTGGTATTAGTAAGTGCCTATAGTTCTTTTCACATTACTTTCTACCATAAAGGGCCATAACTTGCCTCGTGATAAGTGCAAGGTTTATACAAAGATTCAATAGCATAATAAACATGAAAACTTGGAAGTTGGATAGAAAGGTAACTTACTCGATTGATGAATCAAGGAACAAGTTGAGGGAGCAAGAAGTTCTAATGATAGAGAAGGATTATTTAGAGGAGGTGATAGATCCAAAGCTCATAAAGAAGCAAGACTAGGCATAGGTTATATTGAGTTGTTAGAACTATTAAAAAGTAATCCTACTAGAAAAATGTTAGGAAACAAGGGTATTGTGCAATCATAGAAGAATTGTTGAAAAGGTTTAATGAATTGAACTTAAAAATAGTTGAAAATATCTTATGTCCCCAAAAGTCACATGCATAAGTTAGAAAGTTTTTGGGACAAATGATCTAACAATTATACTCTTTGTGCTCTATATAGTAATTTACAAAGTAATACAATCATGCTTCGTAATACAAGGTTTATGGGAAAAAGGAAGTGATGAGAAGAGTTTGAATAGTATTGAAGATGTGTTTATGTTTTTATTCATCTTTACTATTTTGTTAGGAGATGCTTAGACATGATTTTTGAATTATAGTTATTTATTGATAAAAAATGGGTGAAAGATTTATTTTTATATTATATAAAATTATCAATTCACAAGGTTTTTATTTTACAAGAAAATTGAATTTAAATAATAATTACAAAGTGAAAATAAATAAAAAATAATTTAGGCCTATGATATAAGAGATAAATTCATATATATCTAAGGAAATCATCAATAAAGATTTTATATTATGACAACCACCCATAATAGCATAAGCAGCAACATGAAATTTTATAGTGAATTAAGGCCTTGTTTGGCAAATAGCATATTGCATTAGCTGATAGTTGATTCTATCAACGATTAACTAATAGCTGATTATATCAGTTGATTTGACCAGCAGATAACATCAACTATTTATTAAAATATTTGGTAAAATTAGTCGTTTAGTATTAGCTGTGGATGTGTAAAATGACTTATGAGGGCATGATTTTAAAAAAATTATTAAGGGCATGAATATTGTATATCTTAGTATTTCGTTGAATATTCTTATAAAAATTTAGATTTTTAATTTTTAATTTTACAAAAATTAAGTTTATAACTTTGATAAAAAACATAAAACTAATAATAATCATAATCATAATCATAATAATAATGATGATGATGACGACAAAGATGATGATGATGATGGTGATGATGATGATGATGATACATCCAAACATAAAATATAATAATCCAAATGAAGTTTTACAATGAAATTCAAATAAAGCAAAACAAATGAACACTTCATTTAAAGCAAAGGTTTAGAACAATTTAAGAATGATGTCGAACTGCTATTAAACTAGAAGTAATATTATTACGAATAGTTGCCATCTCCCGAGTTCTATGTTCTTCAGCGCCTTCTTGTATAGAGTTAACTTTAACATCTTGAAATACATCTAGAAGTATAAATTTAGGATCTTGATCGATGATGTTAAAAGTCGGGTCGTCAATTGTACTTCTTCTAATATAGTTATGCAACACAAAAGCTACACAAATTATTCTATTCTGATCCATCAGTGAATACTTAGGCATTTTCTCCAATATCTTCCATCGAGCCTTAAGAACACCAAAAGCCCTCTCAATACAACTTCTCAATGATGAATGAGCTTGATTAAAAACTTCTCAAGATCCTTTTGGATTTGCACCACGAAACTCTAATTGATGACACCTTGTCTTTGGGTAAGGTATCAAATATCCTTCTCTTTCCAGATAGTCTTTGTCAACCAAGTAATATTTACCTAATTAGTATAGATGATATCATAAAAAGTCTAAAAATTGAATTGCAAGTCTTAAAAATCTTAAAATTATCTATCGGTGGTTTTAGAAATTTAAGTCTCGAATCACCGATTATATCAAGGAAAATACGAGAATTGTGTGCTAATCTCTCCCAACCTGCTAAAACATACGTAAATAGTAAGTCAAAGTCATATGCTGCCAATACATTTGTAGTCGTTATTCCTTTCCATCTTCTATATCTCATTTGATCCTCCTCTGCAATAACTACAGCTATATATGTACCATCAATAGCTCTAATGCAATCATAATATAAAACAATGATCATAAGATGATAAAACAACATTTTTCAATGAAAAATATAATAAAGGGGAGGAAGGACATATTAAATTACCTTAAAATGTGGCATATATCTAGCATCATTGTCAATTTGTTATGGAATCTCCTTGAATCTGGGATCTTTTGGTACGAGTATATCCCTTGAAAATCCATCCATGGTAGTCAAAACTTCTTTAAAAACTCTACTCAAAGTTTCGCCTAAATGTTGAAAGCACTCTTGGGTATCTCTATTAGGGGAACCTTTACTTAGGACATGCACAGATAAACTAACTTTCTCCAAAATAGACATCCTATCTGAAGGTCTCAAACTATTATTTTTTTCTAAAACCATACATAATTGATGAAATATATTTTGATTCACCCTAAATGTATTAAAACACTGTTTTTCATGACCATTCAATAATTTATTCATCCATAGTTCTCTTGTTTGATAGGAAGTCATGCATGGTTCCTTATATAAGTAGTTAAAAAATACACACCCATGTAACCTGCTACACAAGCCACAAAATCCGAAAATTCATGCTCATTGTCCAAAATTGCTTAATTTATAAAAGTTGCATACTTTGCTTAACATTATCATCCATACCTACAAATCAACAAGTAAAATTATATTTTAAATAAAAAGACACATATATCTAAATATAAAGAAATAAATAATATAACACGTAATAAAATTATATATTACCAACAAGATAATATAATATAATAAAATAAGCTAACCGAGTTCATAATGTCTTAAAACATGCCATGTCAACATAAGTGCACAAATAATAAAAACAATAAACTAAACACAGTAAAGCATAGATAGAAACTATGTTTAATGTTTTTTATTTTTGTTATACTCATACATAAACTTTATGTATTCAACTCTCTTTGTATTATCTGGTAAACTGAAAAAAATGGCCCTTCTTTACGGATTTTCATTCAAAATGCAAGCAAAGTAAAATTCAGGAGTATCGGTCTCTAAACCAAGCAAAGTATATAGTTTTCTCAAAGCTTTCGTAACATCATGGTGTGACGCACCTGCATCAGTACTATGTAATGCACCAATATTCATCATGTTCAAAATTTTTTAATAGAAGTATTTATCTCCATTATTGCACTCTGCTTCTCTTGAATGAATTGCATCATGTCGTCAAGCCTCTCATACATTGCTGCAGATCTTTTTACCCTTTTAGTAGAATCAGTTCTTGCACTTTTATTGCTTTGTGCACTATCATTCTCCAAAGCCATTTTGCATCTTCTTCTCTCACTCCCTTCATCATGTGAAGCTTAAGGGGTAGCAACAGGAGTAAATGCACGGGTCGAGGTTGGTTTCTCTCCAAACCTCTTCCCAATCACCATTGACATGATAATTATTTAAACCACTAGTCTCATCTATATTCTTATGATCATGATAGCCTGACAATTGATGATGAGCATTATGACTCACAGGTGGAGAAGGAACATATACGTCCTCAACTTCTCAATGTTTTTATAGAGGGTCAGCTACAAGACAAAATATAATCTTTCCTCAGACCAAACATCCAAAAAGTTGATCCAACTTACATTCAAGATCAGGTTCAAGCCCTTACTCTTTAAATGTTTTAAAATTATGGTTCTACTAAAAAATAATTAACTTATATTTAACTAACTATTTAGCATTAAAGTAAAGGAAAATAAATTTAAATGGGCTAACCTTAATCTTTAAAGTCCACCATTCCTCACTAGCAGCAATTGTTCCTTTGTCATAGTCCCATCCTAATCTCACTTCTTTCCCTTTCAACTGTTTCCAAAGACTCCTAGTTCTCATCTAATTAAACTTATTTTTAAGCTTAGTTTTATTTCATTGTAAGTTAGTCGCTTTGTGAAACTCTTCTTCCACCTTCTTCTATGGTATCCTTTGACAAATAACTCCACCACGTTTTCCCTTACTCCTTTCAATATATTGGTTACATATGTCACAAACGATAAGAAGTGTTTGTTTTAGCCAACGAACCCTACCTATATCATTCCCCCTTGACTTTCTCCTTTGTTTCTTTTTTAGGATGATGATATCTAATCTTACAAGATGAGAGAAGATTATATATTAGTTAATCAATTTGCAATTGGTTTCACTAGTTAGTTACTTAAATTAGTTGCAATTAGATTATTCCAACTATATATATATATACTTTTTATCATAGATATATTTTTATTAATTACTTAATTTAAAATTATTTGATCTCTTAATTTAAAATAAGTAATTGAATTAACTTGTGAATATTATTAAAAAATATATAAAATTTTATTGTAATATATTTTATTTAATATATAATAATTTAAGAAAATGCTATATTTTGGCAACAAAGAACTATTAAATAATTAAACAATATTAGAAAAAGAGAAATATAAGTTTGTAAATGTTAAATAATCAAGTTTTAATGCATGATTACAAAACCATCTTAACAAGATTCGGAGAAGAATAAAAAATCTACAAAAAACCATCTTAAACATGAAAATAAAAAAAAGAGTTAGGGATAAAACAAAATAGTTGCAAGTTATGCTTCAGTGGAATGATAGGAGAGAGTTCTAATTTAACAAGGTCATTATAAAAAATAATGGTATTTTTTTGTTCACTAAGTTTGACAAATTTGAGATGATATTTCAAAAACATAAGTGTGCATCAAATAAAAAAAATATTCTTACCAACATGTCCTTTTAGGATTGCATATTTACTGTGAATAAGAAATTTATTAAACATTTGTCTATTAAATTATTGTTTGTTTAAATATAATAATTTAAGAAAATACTACATTTTGGTAACAAAAGAACTATTAAATAATTAAATAATATTAGAAAAAGATAAAAATAGATTTGTAAATATTAAATAATCAAGTTTTAATGCATGAATGCGAAACCATATTAACAAGATTTGGAGAAGAATAAAAAATCTAGAGACAACCAACTTAAACATTTAGTGTAACACATATTCTTCATACTACACCTCATTTGATTATTGTTGTTTATATTTACATAATAAACCAATTAACTAGTGCATACTCTTGGCAACCACAAATATGATTTCATCTTCTAGTTTCTAATGATTAGCACCTCAATTCCTACCACCCTTAGACCTTAACATTCAATAAGTCTCAGATAGAAGAATGATGTTAAAAATTCTTAATTCAGACGAAAGCATGATCTTAGAATATCATTCTTGCTTACAATTACAATATTAACTAGTTGAATTGCACACATATATTTCCTTCAAAAATATGATTCAAATTGAAGTGTCTAATAATAAACAACTCAATTGGATTCAGTCCCTGTAGAAAAAAATGTTACTAGGAATTTAACAAGATTCAGAAAAGAATAAAAAATCTAGAGACAACCATCTCAAAACTATTAAAACATAATGGTTATAGTTACAGACATTATAAAACTATTAAAACTCAACACATAATCACTTTTTTCTTCTTTGCTTTTTATTTCTTCTCTCGACCTCCTATAGCCACTATCAAAATCACAATTCTTCGGCTTAATCCGTTCATCTTCATTCATTCTATTTCTACAATATATCTAATAACATAAGCCACACAACCTAAAGAAATGAAAACTGTTGGTAGGGAACAACTAACAATGGTGACTAACAAGTGTTCAAGAAGAAGAGAGAGAATCAACTTACTAAAGAAGACATCACTGGTTGGAATCCGATTGACGAACTGTTGTAATGTTTTTCACTCTGTGTATCAGTGAAATATAGGGAGATTTTTGCGTATAAGTATGTTGTAATGTAAGATTGTGCTAGAGCTTTTCCATTTTAAAGGTGAAAAGAGACGGTGGGGCTATTAAGAGTAATAAATGGAGTTAAAAGGTCCAAATACAAAGAATAACTACAACCTCCACGAAATTAATGCAACTTTCTACAACAAATGGTGACACATACAATATACTTCGGTTGACACAAAAGACTACAACAAATCCATATTATCTCAACTACTATTAGACTTTATTTAATGAAAAATCTGAGAAACACAGTAATGACTGCAGCAATTCCATATTGATCTCAACTACTATTAGACTTCATTTATTGAAGCTAAATCTATCTCAGAATTAGTTTCATTAGATCTCATATTTTCAACAAAGTAAAATTACCTATTAGGTTGAGGTGAGTGGACAGGCGTTTCTGCTCCCACTTTACCCAAACCTGACTTGCAAAACAGATAAATGAGGATCCAACATGAGTTTCAAACAGTTGTTTAACAGAAAAATACTATTCGTGTTCTAAGACAGCAAAATTGTACCTTTAACTAAAAATGCAACATGAGTTTCAACTATCAAACTATTTTCTAGTTTTCCATTTGGTTCACTTTCCTCAAGCAAATCCAAAAGCGAGAACTCTGAGAAAAGAACATGATTTTTTGTTACAAGTTAAAAAACAAATGGTTATTAATACTAAAGGAATTTGTAACCAAAACACTCTAAAAATTGGTTATAAAGTAAATAGTGGAGTATCCTTATCAAAAGCCAGAATGGAAGTAAACTTTCTGTCAGAAAAATGTATATGTGCTTACCTTGTTGATTAGCTATCTTCTGAGGATCTAGTTTCTCATGAACTCCATTACGAGCATCATTCTGATTCTCATGCAAGCTAAACAGATCTGTAAACAAATTTGGACAAAGCAATTCATCAAGTGGAAAACTATCAGAAACAACTTGTGAATAAGAGCATTACAACCTATTCAGCAATAATCTAAGAAGTGGTTGTTTAAGTTTATTGCCAATAATAAACTCATTTCTGCAATTAGATTATCATTTTGTAATAATTCATTTTAGTTTAAAGGTCATAAGCAGCATTTTCAAGTGCAATTTAAAGAGTTTTAACTTACAAGAAATGTACAAAAGACTCAATTTCCTTTTTTCCTTCTTTGTCCGTCGACTTCACAGTGAATGATTGTGCAAGAACTTCATTAATATGTTGAAAATAGGCACATTGCATATTAATCAAAAGACTACATACAAAAACTGAAGTAATAAAACTTGCAAATGAGTAAAATCTATGTTCATTCTCCACGAAAAGGTGAAACAAGAAGTTGAAAGGATCAAACCTTTATACAAAATTTAGACTTTGAAGTTTCACCTGGCTAGTTAGAGAAGAGACTTCATTTATTCGAAGGTTTACCTGGTTCAGGTTGGGGACCCACAATCTCTTGACCGGTAGCCTGGATTCTGATGGAGAGCCCAACTATTATTCTACCCCTTTTCCTCCTACCCTTCGGTCGACATTCCAAAAACTCAACAACCAAAGGAAAGAGGGTTTTCGTTGAGTATGATGGGATTTGGGTTAAAAGTACTGAACGTGTTAATGGCGGTGATGGGGTGGTTTTGGGTGAAGTTGGTGGTGGGTTGGTGGTGTTTAGGTTAGGGATGTGGTTTGAGTTTAAAGTACTGAACGTGATGGCGGTGATGACCGGTGGTTTTGGGTGAAATACGGTGGTGGGTTAGTCTGCAGTGATGGGGGTGGTTTTAGGTGAACTACGGTGGTGGGTTAGTCTGTGGTGATGAATTAGGGATGTGGTTAACGCGTAAATGGTGGTGATGTGGGTGGTTTTGGCTAATGGCGGTGACAATTTTGGGTGATAGGGTTTCGACGAGGTTGAAGAGAGTCAGAGGGGAGGAGGGTAGAGACGTGAGATAGGAGAAAATTCTAGAGAACCTAGAGAAATGAGAACGGAGAGCAGCTAATTACGAGGGCACAATCATCATTGCCAACAACTAATTCAGCTGTTTGGTCCAAAACACTCTTTTTTAAAAAAATTAAAAGTAATATATTGCCAAAACTGGAAACTTATATACAATCCTTTACAAGGAAAAGAACAAAATCACTACGACAACTATTATACTACTTTAAACATACATCCGAAAATCACATTAAAACCATCTATATTAATCAAATCTATCTGATTTCCTGTCTAATGGCTTCTTGCTTCCCGTTGGCTATGATGAAATCTTTAATCAAGTTAACTATTATAGTAGCAAGCTCATACTTATGTTGTTCCATTTCTTGATATAAGCATCGATGCCTCTCCCTCCATATGTGATCACCATCTGAAACGATGACATGATAATGATACTGTCTCTATAAGGCCCTAAAATATACCCTAGATGAAACGATATATGTTCATAAAAGTACATGTGAGATAGGAGTTAAAATTGTGCTATGAGTTGAATGTGAAAGGTATATGACTTGAATTTCGGTATTGGTGGACTATAGTTAGTAAATTGGAATTAATAGATACCATTAGAGAATTGAGGTATTTAAATGTATATTTGGACAAAGAAAATTTTCAAGTGGCAAGTTAAGTTGGTGCATGAAAATTTGAATGATTAAGCCTATGAGTTAGTGACACGTCGCATAGCTAATGCATTAACATTTTGCATCATTGATTTTGTGACAAGTGGATCAACTTTGGAATGACATGTGGACTGATTTGTAGGTGATTAATGGCAGCATCTTGAGATAACAAGGGGCAGCATAATTAAGTGTTACATGACAGGACATATTAATTGACACATGCTTAAGTATATTAGAGACACCTGACAACCACAGGTAGCAAATTTTCTATTGGAATGCTCTTCACTTCTTTCACTTTGCTCCTCTCCACCGAACCTGTCATTCTCCTCTCAACTTCTGGACTTTTTCTAAAGTTTGAATCATCAACACTTGGAAGCTTTGTAAGTTATTTTATCATGAAGATGGCCTTGTAATTTGATGTGTTATCATCTTGTTGGTGCTGAAAGTTGCACCTTAATCTTAGATATGTGCTGATTGCTTGGAAGGATTGGTTTGGCTTAATCTTTGAAGTGATTTGGAGTTGTTCTTTAAAGTTTAAAGAGGTAAGGGAGTACTAAACTTGATATCATGATAGAACATGTCTTGTTTGACATTTGAAGTGGATATAATGTGTACTGAATTAATGAAGAAATGTGGTTAGGAACGTGATAGGTGCTGGGTACTCATTAGAAGGTGTGGTTCTACTGAACAGCCATCGGTTTTTCAGCCATATCTCAACCTATAGATATCAAAATGGGATGATTTTGAATTCAGATTAAACTAGATACATTTATCTATAGCTTTTATGAAGAAGTAGAATTTTAATTCTGCCATTAACGGTTTTGAAATTTAGCTTGAAGTTGAGTTCTGGAATAGGCTGCAGCACTATCCTTGACAGAAATCATGTCCTGCTTTTATCGAATAAATTGTATTGATGCAGGCTGAATAAGACAAAGTTGTCTTCATAAAAGTTTTAGCTTATTCTCTTACCTTTCTATTGGTGTAAATTTTGTAATTTTTTGATATCATAATTGGGATATATTAGTTTTACAAGTTTGAGTGCACATGTACCATCATGCACTAGCCAAAATTTTGAACGTGCATAGTCTGTAGTATTTTGAGCATAACTCATGGAATAATGAACCAACTTGAATGATTTTTATTTTGTTAACAACTTAAGACATAGAGGAACATTTTTTTAGAAGAATATATTGTCTAAAAATGTCAGATTCTATGTCAAAATGACCATATACAGTTGACCCGAAACTGCCTAGGAAAATCTGGAAAACAATGTTAAACTTGATTGTGTAATTGTTGACATATATAAGAATAGGACTCTCAACAATGGTTGAATTTTAACTTAATTGAGATGTTATTGTAAAGAATGTATGGTTTACAATTTTTAATTGCTTGGTGTGATCATAAATGAATGAATTCCAAAGACTTATGTATTATGATTTGGATAAGGATGTTTATGAATTGGGAATTTCTGCTATACATTGTGATAATTCCGGACCATCAATTGTCCGAGGAGTTTGATAGTTGAGATTGTGTTGGAAGTGCTTTTTATGTGTGTGAAAGATTTCGTCTTGTTTTAAAACTTTTAAGTCCTAGTCGTGGGTAAATAGATATGCCTAGAAGGGTCTGCAGCTGCTCCTAGACACATTTAAGGTGTCGACACTTCAGTGTCTCCTGATAATGATACTTTGGTATCTGAGACATACGTCTCTCTTGATATTACCACTTCGATGTCTCCTGATATTGAGATACAACTCTCTTCTATTTTGTGATACCAATCGTGATATCTCCTGTATTAGTCCCGTTACCCACTTCTGTATAAAGGATTGGCATTAGCAATCTAACTTGTTTTGTATTCTGATACATGTTCAGTTCTGATATAAACAAAATGTTGATTTGATATTGATTTGATATTAGATAAACTCTGAATTGATACAAAACAAAGTTTGCTTTGATACAAAGGTTTATACCCTATTCTGATAATCAGTCCTGACATTTGTACAATCTGTTTTGATACTTAAATGGTTGGCATTAGCATGAGAAATGTTCTCCAGTGATAGATTATATTTTGTTCTGAAATCTGTTACGCTTGAATTATTCTTTAGTATGAATCTTTAATGATTGCTTAAGATATAATTTGATTCGGTATATGTGGATGTTAGGTGACTATTAAACAGTTGCCAGTTTATGTATGATTTAGTTATTTCCCATTAAGCTTTATGTTTAGCACGGTGGTTTTGCCCGTATAGGTTCAGATAGGAGGGTTTGAAGACTGGGACAATAACAACCACGATGGCCAACGAAGAATGTGTTTTGTTTTGGAAATGTATGTACAATATGAGACATGAGGTATTTTGTTAAACGTTTGTAACTATTGTAAGACAGAGGATATTTGAACTTCAAATATATACTGTTTTGTTTAAGGGATTGTAATGTAATGACCTTAATTCAGGATGACTTGACACATGTTTTTGAATGAATTTAATGTACTGATTAAATTTTGTTTGAAGAAGTCAAATAGGTATGGAAAAACAATGATTGGTTGTTTGAGTTTGGGCAACAATTTGTATTATTTTGATTTGTTTTAAATCCTGTTTTAGGTAATATCCACATATCTTCTAGGGGGTCAGTGGGTGTTACAATATGACTAGGCTAGAAGAGCTCTAAAAGCTTTGAAAGGTTTGGTGAGGCTTCAAGTGCTTGTTCGGGCCCAAGCTATGAGGAAACAAGCTGCAATTACTCTTATTGCATGTAAGCTTTAGTGAGAGTCCAAGCTCGTGTATGAGCAAGGCGTGTTCGCTTGGCATTGGAAACTGAAATTGCTCAACAGAAGCTTCAACAACAACTTGTAAATGAAGCTCGAGTTCAAGAAATAGAGGTTAATTTTGTGAAATTTCTTTGCTGTCTCTTTCCCTTCTTGTCTGATTGTACATATATTGGTATGCAACATACTTATCTGAGACATGTATATGATAGTTCTTGTTTTAATTGGAAGATTTGAGTTATTCTTCTCTGTACATTTAGAAAAAAATAATTGTATTTTATATCAGAGGAATGCTGAGAAGTATATCTTTCATTTACAATTACAGTATTTAAATACAAGTCAGAGGATAACAACTCTTACTTTGAGATCCTATAATAATGGACAGTTGGAATCTAATTCCTAAAACTCAGGAACAAAAAGATAGAATAAAAACTGATATTGAATAAGTCTCTGGTTTGTTACAACAAGCCGTGATATCCTTTAATATTTTACTCATTTTTTATGTCAACAGTTGCATGCTTATTGGCCAACTTGCCAGTTGTAAAAATTTTAATTTGTTTTATTTTAATTATTGTACCTTTTATAACTGGTAAAGACATTGACAGAAAGATTGAGGTCTATATAAGAGGGGTTCAAATGCAGTTTTGTCACTAACTCCATTAGATAAATATAGTGTTCTTGAACAAGGGGGGATTGAGGTCTGAGAGTGATTCAGATTCAGTTTTATCACTAGATCTGATAAGTAAATGTGAAGGAAATCAATCATTCTCCATAAACCCTCATCATAACTCATCATTCGAAGAACAACAATTGGGGATTTTTGGGACAGATGTGTGCGTGTGTGTGAAGTGAAGAGAAAAGACTCTGGAGAGTTTGAAGAAGAAAAGAAGAAAAGGCAATATGTTGAATGATCAAAACGCATAGCATAAGAAGCATAAGTCATACACTTGAGTAGCACATGGGAGACATGCAAAGCATAAGCAAAAATGCAGCATTTCATTAAACACAAAACAATGGTCTAATAGGCGTGAGTACAAAGAGTAAGGTTGAGTTTTAAAGGCACGTGGATGACACATGCAAAAATAAACAAAAGCATAGGCGTAAACTCAAAATAGAAGGCAGATACATCTTCTTCACTGCTGTATAAATACATGTACTTAGTCACAATGAAAAACACAATCAGCTTATACAAGTACACAATCTTCTGATTCAAAAGAGAGAAAAAAATTTAAGAGAGTGCTAGAGTACTTATCAAAAGAGGACTAGGGAGTTTGTGAGGGAACTCTTTCAGGTGTTTGTGAAACACCCAATCTCTTCTATTTTTCTCTTTTTGAAGCTAGTGAAACCTTAGTGTGAGATTGACTCTTGGACGTAGATAGCTTTGTGCTATCGAACCAAGTAAAAATCTGAGTCTTCTTACTTTTCTGCAACCTTTTCATTTCTAAAAAACAAGTTCAAAGCATCAACCATCATCAATCTTGTTAATAAAGAAACACAAAGCCATACAAAGATCCTAACAAATTGGTATTAGAGCATCTAGGTCTCTGTTCACATCCCTATTCACAAGTCAAGAATAAATCAAGAAGGAAGATGAAGAACAGAAACAAATCTTTATCATTAACCTACAAAATGGTGGGAAAAGATATGGAAGTGTTCACTAGAAAAGGAGGACTTTGCAATCTAGAAATTACAGATGTAAGCCCTTCTTGAATCCTACGAATGTTTTGGAGCCATAGATGTTACATATGATGATGAGATATAGACCTTGTCAAGAACCTGAAGAAAGCAAGATTGGCTTACTGCAAGTTAATGTTGCATCTTTCACCAATTGTCATTAGAAAAGTGAAAGGTTGCAACACTGTAAAGCTATTATAGGAGAAACTCGATGAGATTTACTCTAAATGGTGCTTACCTAACAAAATGACTCTGCTACACAATCTTGCAAACTTCAGAATGAATATAACAGTAACCCTTTAAGGCACATACCTAATGATACTGCACTCACAAATATTGTAAACGCTAGAATAAAGACAATAAGAGAAGCTCTCCCTAGTAG
>JANZXP010000196.1:45782870-45809892 GCA_027576715.1 Erythroxylum flavicans | reverse complement strand
GGAATTCTATTTCTTAAACCTTGTAGATCATTCCGCAACCATATGGGCTGAAATCATTCCAATTATCAAACCAAAAACAAGTATCCTCACCATTCCCTACCCTACATTTAATAAAAGGATAGATCATGTCTTTAAGATTCAACAAACTTTTAAAAATTTGAGAATGATCGTACCTCGACTGAAGTTGCCAAAAGCTTTGCCTATTTAGGCGATAGATTTGCACCCACTTGACCCACATCGCTTCTTTATCAACAAATAATCTCCATATTCTCTTCATAAGCAATACTTTTTACATTTGTGTTATTGGAATAATACCCAAGCCCCCTTGTGTTTTTAGCACTAGAATATCGCTCCATTTGACCTTTGCTCCCTTGCAATTATCATGCTTACCATTCCATAAGAACAATTTTAGTATCCTCTCAATATCCTTGATTACTCTCTTTGGAATTACCACATGAGAAGCCCAATGTACATGTATACTATTCAATAAAATAATAAGAGTGACTCTAGCAGCATGTGATAGGAAGCGATTTTGCCAAGCATTAATTCGACCTTTCAATTTTTCCATCAATGGCAAGAAATCAGAAAATTTTGGCTTACCCGAAGTGATCGGAACTCCCAAATACCTGAACAGAGTCTCTTAGATAGTCAACCGCACCAAAGTAGTAATCCACTCTGGGTTTCGTACATCTGAAGACACATAGATTTTGCTCTTTTGTATATTTAACTTCATCCCTGACTAACCAGAAAATGTATGCATCAAATTCATCATCATCGAAATCACATGTGGTTCAGCCTTGCACAGTAGTATCACATCATCAACATAAAGCAAATGTGATAACTTAAATTCGCTACATTTATAATGATACTGAAATAGCCCATTACAATCCACCATTCGAGTCAATAGTCTTGAAAGTCCCTCCATCGCAAGAGTGAATAGGTAAGGGGAAAGAGGGTCCCCTTACCTAATCCCTCTAGTGATGAGAAATGGTTTTTGTAGGAATCCCATTTATTAAAACAATCATGGACGTAGTTTGAATACATTGTAATATCTAATGACAAAATCGTGGAGGCATACCAATCCCTTCCAAACAATCCTTTAGATATCCCAAACCTAACGTATCATGAGCTTTATACAGATCAATCTTTACTGCACAACTATTAATCTTTTTGCCAGTATGATATTCTCCCAACAAGTCTTGCAACATCAATATATTATCTCTAATACTTCTTAACAGAAGAAAAGCCCCTTGGGCTTTGTTTACCACCTCAACTAGCACTGGTTTCAATATGTCAGCCAAAAGAGACACTATTATTTTATACACCATTGTGCAACACGAAATAGGATGACAATCCATAATCATTTCTAGTCTCTCCTTCTTAGGAATCAAACATAAGTAAGTATGATTGATCTCCTTCAGGAGCTTACCAGTCCAAAAAAACTCTAACACCGCTTCCATCAAAAGCTGGCCGGTGATGTTCCAAGTCTTCTGAAAACATTTAGCAGAATACCCATCAGGACTGAGAGCTTTCGAACTATTTAACCGAAACAAGGCCTCTTTAACTTGTTGGGCAAAAAAAGGAGCATTTAACATCTTCAATCTTTCATGGCTTAAATGATACTCCAAAACATCTTTAACCCCAAAACCACCCCTTTCACTTTCAGTATTTCTCATAAGCTTGAAAAAGAACTCCCTTATGTGTTCAACAATTTCCTGTTGACCAATGAGCTTATTACCCCCCCCCCTCCATCGGTCAGTTCAATAATGGTGTTGGTATTCCTCTGAGCTAGAATAGATGCCTGGAAAAACTTGGTATTAATGTCTCCCTCCTTAAGCCATGTTGGTCTCGCCTTTTGTTTAATGATAGAGTTGTGCAAATTCAAAGCCTCCTAGTAAGTCTTCATCCAATCTGCCTCAAAAACTCTAAAGTTGTCATTAAAAGGATCCCTATAACACTCCTTCTGAATCTCAGCCAACTTAGTACCCATTTCTTGAAGATTTTGAGTCCTATGCTTGCTAAACTCTTTAATAACTTTTTTGGCAAGTTTCAATTTCTGTATCAACTGAAAGGCCTTATGCCCTACTACCTGAGTCCGCCAAACTTGAGAAATAACATCCATAAAACCCTCTACCTGAAGTAAGCCATTAAAAAATCTGAATGGAGCCCCCACTCGATAACCATCACACAACTGTTGCATTAATATGGACGCATGGTCTGAAAATTTTGGTTCTCTAAACACAGCTGACGCAAAAGGATAACATTGGAGCTAGCTTTGATTCACCAACGCTCAGTCAAGTTCTTCTTGATAAACATATTACCTTTTTGCTTGTTTTCCCACGTGAACCATCTACCATTCCCACTAAGATCCACTGAATCAATGCTACGAAATAACTGATCTAGTTCAGCTCCTGAACCACCATGAAACCGTACACCTCTCTCTACTTCATCAGAAATAAGACAACAATTGAAATCTCCTATCACTAGCCACGACCCTTGCATCCCCTCGTGTATATCCAGAAACTCCTCCCACAATTTAGCACGTTGAAAAGCAAAATTTGATGCATATATTGTGGTAACTACAAAATGAAACTTCACTATCAGCCAACATTGCAAATGCATGAATTAGTCCCCCATCTTAAGCACTCAAACTTCCACTGAATTCGTGTTATACCAACATAAAATCTACCATTGTAATGGTGGATATGGTTAGACATGATACTTCATTTAGTCCCTAAAAAATCCATTCCCTTTCGTACAACATTGGCTTTTATTTTAGTTTCAAGAAGTCCTACCAAAACTGGTTTTTTATCTGCAACTATTTTCTGCACCATCATCTTTTTAAGGGGGTCATTAAGACCCCTAATGTTCCAAACTAATATCGACATGTATATTATCTTCTAAAAAAGACACTCAGGGGATATAACCTCTTTGTGCTTTTTTTCTTACCCTTTTTCTTGCCTACACTTCTTTTAGCAAATCCAACAGAAACCTAACTTGAATTTCCCACGTCATTGTCTAAAACTGCTTCTTTCCCAGTATTAGTACTAGGGTCAGGATCCTCAATATCCACACCATCCATATTATCTGATCTCCAAGTAATACCTCAGCATTCCTACTGTGTTGTTGCACCACATTTGCTACTGCCAGTTCACTATTCCCAAGAATACGAAGACATGAAGACTCCCAAATATAACAATTCCTAGTGATAATTGCCCTCACCCCTCGACTCATAAATGCCCCTGACTGAATAGTAGCTACATCATTTCCAATCTCCATTGATATCTCCAGAGACTTCCCTTGCTCCATTACCTCCCCTGCAATTGCTTTACCCCCCAAAGCCTAACCATTCGGAATCACTTTCAAGGCCTCAACTGTGTTAACATCACCCTCATTCTCCTCCATGTACTTCCCTTGTTTTGTAAGCCTTTCCTTATCCACATTCCTATTCATTTCTTGCACTAAACCTCATGCCAACCAGATTTTAGTAATCTACTAGTTGCTACCCATTTCTTATTCACATTAACCTGCTTCTAAGAATAGGATATGGAAATGAAATCTCTTACCATCTCCCCAAATTCTCCAAATCGAAGGATAGGCAAGGATTCAGGTAATGTTGCATCTTTCGGAACTTCAATACATATCTTGGCATAACCTATTCTGTCCATAGCTGCCGTCTGAGAGTCCATACAGATAGGCTTGCCTAGAACACTAGCTAAATAGCTCAGACCCTCCACCGTCTAATACTCCGTCGGAAGACCTTGAAATTGTACCCATAACGGAATCATCTTTATCGAACTCCTATCCAAACCCATCCATAGTTTCCACTGTCGTAGAAACAAGGGTTGATCACCTATGTGCCACGGTCCTTGTTCGATTATCTAACAAAGATTCGAATTCTCTGAGAACTTAAAAAGAATCGACCCATCCTCCATTAGCATAGCTTTTTCGAGACCTTTTTGTGCCATCTAGTCATTGCCCACGTGCTTACAGCTGGGAAAGCCATTCTTTTGGACCAGAAAAATCACACCAAAGCATTGGATCAAGCTCTTGGTCCAGCTTCTAGCAACTCCATAGGAGGAGAAAAAATGCCATCTTGCAGCTCATTCGGATAGTACTTTAGCTTACCTTTATTATGCTAAGCTCCAATCTTGTGTCGACAAGCTCCACCATCCACTAACTTATGTTGATTAGAATCGCCATTAACTTTTAACACTATCGATTTTCCTACCTATTTCCCTATAATCTACTCACAGGACAGAGGAGGAAAAGAAGCCTCCGACGGAGACGGGCCATCCATGTCCAGGAGACCCGCCAATGAGTTACCACCTGCTGTCCCTCTTAAGCCCTCTGGAAATGTCGAACAACACCAATTGATGGAAGTCTATGGTCGAGTTTAGGAAGGGTAGCAAGAAAGGGCATATAGGTAAAAGAGCAAAAGAAGCGGGAAAAAAAGGAAGAGAGAAGGCAGAGAATTTAAAGAGGCAAGAGAATTGATCCCCTCGTGTTTCAAGTTAAGGAACTTCCCAAAACGCTCTTGTTCTAGAACTTTTCAAAAATCAGCTGGTTGGGTTGAATCAGTCAACCTAACTAGCTCATAACTAAATAAATTTTTGTCTTTTTAATATATTCAAACCTCTAATTTGAGTCAACCAGCTAAAAAATAGCTTATCAACTATTTACTAAACGAGCCCTAAATCCAAAGGAGCTTGAAGAGCTATAATTACTATTAATAAAAGTTAAATAATGAGTTTTAGAACTTCGATATAAAATATAATCAAAATTTTTATATTTAATTTGACCAAAAAGCTATTAAAAATTAATAATAATTAGAGTTCAAGATTTGAAAGATGACCAAGTGCACTAAAAATTAATACTTAAAACTCTAAAATTGAAAAGACGACAATGCTGAGAGTGTCATATATGAGATATAACTACACTAACAATGAATTTAGACAGAAGGCGATGAGAGGTAAATTGCATTTATATGATATTTTGTTCGTTCTTGAAGTCTTCTTAAAACTCGTTTCTATTGATCAATTATGCAAACTTACAATTAATTTACTTATCTCATGTCCTGATACGTGACCATGTAAACAAAAGAAGAAGAGAAAATTTTAAATCTGACGTGAGAATATCTCTTCATGAGGTTCAAGTAGTTACACCAAGGAAAGAGACTCCCACCTTAAAAATCCAAAACCCTCCCCTCAAAAGCCACCCCTTAAGACAAAACCCAGCAACATTTTATTGGATCGGTCTTTTCTTTTTTAGAATTTCTAAAATATTAATCTAATTCTCACAAAAAAAAGTAATGATTTCAGTGTGTTTAAACTATTACATAAGAGTGAAATCAGATTCTCTATTATATTCTGGTTAATCAATTCTTACCATGTTTTATTAAATTTTATCCACACATTTATATAAGGTCTACACAAATATGTGGATAAAATTAAGTGGCATAAGTTTAGAACATCCTAACGGAAACAAGGGTGCTCCAACCCGTAAGGTTACATAATGCTATTATTACACGAGACATATCCCTAATTATTAACTACTATTGCATAGGTAGTCAGTGTAACTTAAAGACTTTAAAATTCAATCAAAAACTAAGATTTTCCTATAAAGATTTCGAGGGATGATCTCAAACATCAATTGATGAAGAGGAGAACAAATTTGGGAGAGCCAATCTGTCTTTTACGTCGGGAACTAGAGGAGATCAACTTAAAGAATGCTGATACTCGAGGGCTGACCGGTTTTCGTCTCCTGATGTATTATGACCAACTCCAAGACTTCAATTTGATGGGTTTTATCCTTATTTAATTCTCTTCCTTTTGAACAATGTATTCATCGTCATCTGTTTATTATAGTACAATCGTAAGTGCGAGTGCATGGTTCTTCAGGCAGCAGCCCAAACTCAAAGGTTATGGTGTGTTTTCTCATTCTACTCAAAGAATGAGACTCATATAATAATGATCCTATCCTCCGTACCACCCCAAGCGACGCTTCCCGAATCACCAATGTTCAGGAAGGGATTGTTGAGAATTAATAATTGAGGGATATGGAATCCCTCGGTTCGCAAGGTGAGATGCGACTTCTTCACCCAGAACTTGAGAGGCAAAACTGTTTGTGACACTCTCCCTGTCTACTCATTATGCTCCAACTCCAATCTTGGCTGAAGTTTTGGCATCTAAGAAAGCTTTGTTAGCTGTCATTCAACTCTCTTTTGACAGTATCGTTTTGATATGTGAATGCTTGGATTTAATTGCTGGTATAACCAGCAACACTGCGTGCCTTGTAGATTACAAGACTCTTGTTGCCTGAGCTTGAGATCAGTGGAATTTAACAAGTACATTTAAGTTTGAATGATAATTCATTTGAGAAAAGAATATTAAAAAATCTCTCATAAACTATAAGATAATGTGAGTTTATGACACAGCGTATAGCATCGATTTTTCAAAGGTTGTACGAAACCCTCTGAAGAACCAAAGCAAATCCAATAGAAATCTGAAATGATGTTTTCAAACTGACCAAAAATTGCCGCAAAGTGACTACAAAGGGTAATATAAACTCTAAAGATGAAAAACGTAAGGATAAAACAGTCTTTTCTTAATAAAACAATTAAAACTACTAAAGCACCACTAGAATTATGTGTCAGTCTCCTCCACTTGGAAAGGACTCGTCCTCGAGTGTGCAAAGTTCTCTAGGTATAATGGATCATCGGAATTATGGAACTTAGACAAATATGCTATGTTGAAAGTGTTGGAGATCCTCGTACTATTTGAAAGTTATATGAGATAAGTTATGTTATTAATCTTCTTTAATACCTTGTATGGTCCACACTTCTTCGGCTGCAATTTACTGTATGTTCCTACAAGAAACCTCTCCTTACGTAGGAATACCATGACTTAATCTCCCACATCGAATTTCTCTAGTTGCCTATGTTTAGTAGCTGCTTGTTTGTACCATTGGTTTGCCGATTCCAATTTTTGTTTTACCTCTTGATGTATTGCTACCACTTGTTCGGCCATATGCTTAGTGGAAATACTGGTCCCTCACCTTTAGGTAGCTTGAGCAAGTCTAACGTGTGTTGAGGTACCATGGTATAGACAATAGAGAATGGTGATTTACCTGTCGCACTATGGATAACATTATTATATGCGAACTCTGCTTGAGGTAGTGCCAAGTCCCATTATTTTGGCTTTTTCCCGTAAATAATGCGAATTAAGTTTCCAAGTGTCCAATTGACAGCCTCCGTTTGCCCATCAATTTGTGGATGGGCTGTGCTACTGAAATTTAAAGAAGAATTGAATAACTTCCATAAGGTATGCCAAAAGTAACCGAGGAACTTACTATCACGATTCGAAGTAATGGTCTTGGGTACTCCATGTAGGCGAATCACTTCTCTAAAAAACAATCGGGCAATGCCAACTGCATCAGAGGTCTTCTTATAAGGGATAAAGTGAGTCATCTTAGAAAATCTGTCAACCACAACAAACACTGAATCTACCCCTCTTTGAGTACAAGGTAGTCCCAACACAAAATCTACAGATAAGTCTTCCCATATATTCTTTATTATAGGTGGCGACATATTCAATCCAGTAGTGTCCCTTTTCTTCTAGTATATGTAACATCTTTCTACAAATCTGGACACATCCCTTCTTAATTGAGGCCAATAAAAGCACTCCTTCACTACTGCCAATGTCTTATCACGTCCTAAGTGAACTGCTAGTCTCCTTGCATGCAAGTCTCGAATTACCTTCTCTCTTAAAGATGTTAAGTACCCGTCGTTGATATAAAATCCATCAATAGGCACACCATGAGAAACCTTGTCCTAAATCTTTGCGAAGTCATCATCTTGCTCATAATTGTCTCGCAGTTGCTCAAAGCCCACAATTTCATTACTGAGAGTAAGTAATAAGGATGCCCTCCTATTTAAAACATCCGCAACTTTGTTTTGTACTCCTAACTTGTGCCTTAAATTGAACGAAAATTTTTTGTAAAAATTGACACCACCTCGCATGCATATCACTACTAATCTGCTTTTGGTTATTCAAATACTTTAAGGCCTCGTGATCTGAATATAACACAAACTCCTTAGCAACTAATAATGCTCCTAATTTTTGTGTATTCACACCACCGAATAGAATTCTTTGTCGTAGGTACTCCACTTTCTCCTGACATCACTAAGTTTTTTGCTAAAAAATGCCACTGGCCTTTTCTCTTATGAGAGTACAGCTCCTATTCCCACTCCACTAGCATCGCAGTCAACCTCAAATAACTTGTTAAAATTTGGTAAAGCTAGTATTGGGTTGTACATAACTTTTCTTTAAGGAAGGTAAAGTTCTTATTTGCGCCCCACGGAAATTTGCCTTTCTTTAGGCACTTTGTCATGGGTGCTGCAATAGTGCTAAAAATTTTTATAAACCTTCGATAAAAGGTCACCAAACCATGAAAACTCCTCAGTTCCCCCACATTGTTCGATGTTGGCCAATCTTTGATTGCCTTAACCTTTGCTTCATCCACCTCATCCACCTTTATCTCATTCGCAGACACTATATACTTGATGAATATTAATATATCTATCATAAAATTTCACTTCTTAAGGTTGATGTATAATTAGTTGTCCCTGCCTTTAACACATGCTGTAGGTGTAACAGGTGTTCCTCCTCCGAATAACTGTAAATCAGGATATCATCGAAATAAACCATAACAAATCTACTAATAAAAGGCTTGAGTACCTAATTCATCAACCTCATGAAAGCGCTTGGTGCATTGGACAACCCAGTCAACATCACCAACCATTCATATAGACCCTCTTTTGTTTTGAAGGTCGTCTTCCATTCGTCACCTTCTTGTATAAGCCCCTTTCGTAATAACTCCACCTTCTCCTTTAAAATCTCACTTTCCTTCGGATTCATTCGGTAATGCGGCAAATTCGGTAAACTGGATTCGGGAATGAGGTCTATATGGTGTTAGATATCCCTTATAGGGGGTAACTCATCCGGGATATCATCTAGCATCAACTCCTTGAACTCCTGTAGTAAGGTCGCATTATCTCTGGGTACTCCTCCACTGGAAACTCTGCCTCACTCGTCAACACCTGTTTGATCACTAATGCATGTACTTGTGTTTCCTTGATCTCCACTTCGAACCTCTTGGCTATAGATAAGAAAGCATTACCCTTAGATGTTAAAGTCTTGGTTTTAAGCGGTAGGAGCATGTACCTAACCACATCCTTCTCCAATTGATATTGGTTGCTCCTTCCCGAATGCTGAGCATCCACAGCAAACTGCCACGATCTCCCAAACAACAACTAACAAACATCTATGTCAACATCACAATATACTTCATCTTTATACCTGCCAATGGAGAATGGAACTCTACACCTCTCGGTGACTTCTATCTTGGCTACTGCGATTTTAATCCAACCCAAGGTATAAGGATTATGATGTTTTTCCACTGGTAATCCTAACCTCTTCACTGCCCCCGTTCCAATAATATTCTCGCAACTTCCACTATCAATGACAACTCCAAATACCCTGTCATGAATGGTACATCTAGTGCAGAATAGTTGATTCCTTTGGGTCCGGTCTTCCTGCTTAGGTGATAACATCAGTTTCCTCACCACATATGCCGAACCCTCGTCAACTTCATACTCATCATCCTCATCTCCATCTGCTTCACAAGCGATTCCCTCGTCATCTTTGTCCCTCTCTACAAAGTTAACCGTCTTCCTCAAAGGATACTTATTAAATTTGTATCCAGGTCGACTACACTTGAAGCACTTCCCTATAACTGGTTTAGCATAGGGGTTCTCAGATCTCTTCATCTCCTTATCTCGTGCCTTAACCATAGGCCTTTGTCCCATAACTTTATCCTCCACATGCCAAATCTCATGACTACGGGAAGTATGCTCCTACACAACTTTGTATTTATCAGTAAATGGTGGAGTCCTATAGCTCTCTACACTCCTTCTGCTATGCTCCTGCTACATTATCTCCACCTTTAAGGCCGTGTTTTTTGCTTTTGACAGTGTGCAGAAAACCTATACTTCGATTCTGTCCTGAAGTGTTGGTCTCAACCCTTCCAAATATCGAGCAACCTGTTGTCCTTCAGATTCTAGAAGGTTGTTTCTCTTCGCCAACCTCATGAACTCTGCTATATACTTGTGCATTGTCCGTCCTCCCTAACTGCACCGTTAATATTGCTAGAAGAGAATTTGCTCATAATCCAGTGGTAAGAATTCCTGCTTTAATAGAAACTTCATTCTATACCATGTACGCACGAGTCCTTTCCTTTCGCGCTCCCTCCGTGACTGAATCCTTTCCTACCATGCCAAAGCTCCCCCCTTCAGTCTACAAGCCACAATCTGAACTCTTTTCTCTGGTGCAATCTCCAGATATTGGAAGAATCTGTCAATTTCTACAAGCCAGTCTAAAATATCTTCAATACCTAGACTACCATTAAAATAGGGGATATCCATCTTCAGTCTATAATCCCTCACGTCTCTATCTTCAAATCCACCATATGCGTCTCTCCTCCTACGCCCATCATGTTGAAAACTCCCAAGTCTATTCAACTCATAGTAATCTTCTTCCTCCAAATCCTCCTCATAGATTGGTTGTCTCCTCACAAGCACAGTTCTACCCCTAAGTTCACCACGAGCCATCTCCACCCCTAGTCTTCTACGGTTATCCTGCCTCTTGTGTGTATCAATTCCTAGAGCATCCAGACGTTCCACAATCTCTTCAAGACACTCCTCGAAACGCCAGAATTTGTGTTCTATCTGCTGCTCCAGATGTTGCTCCGAACGTTGCAATGCTTCATCTCCTAAAAAGGAGCCCTAACTTCCTGAACACCGTCACAAAGATCGTTGCTATCGCTCTCAATCGACATCCGCTCTGATACCACCTGATGCAGTGTATAGCGTTCGATTTTTTAAAAGTTGTATGAAACATTTGAAGAACCAAAGAAAATTCAACAGAAATCTAAAATTATGCTTTCAAACTGATCAAAAGTTGCCGCAAAGTGACTACAAAAGATAATGTAAACTTTAAAAATGAAAACCTAAGGATAAAACAGTCTTTTACTAATAAAACAATTAAAACTACTAAAACACCGCTAGAACTCCGTGTTAGTTTATTTTAGTACAGCTAGAACAGTAATCACAAATTTCGTTCTTGGAGGCCTTGAAAGCAACCTGCAGCAAGAAAATCAGTTGGTCCATGTAAATTTGCAACAAATGTGAAGGAGGTGAGGGCGAAACAATTTCAACTCTCATTTGGTAATATAAGGCGGTCTTGACCATCCACTAGCTTTGCAGACTGGATCACATCCCCAGTTTTTATCTGTGAAAGGATGTCCCTTCCAATGGTTGTGTATCTGCGCTCGAGAAATATATAGTAGATTAAATGACTAAGCAATACACAGTCCTGCAGGCAGCAAATTCTCTAAAACAAAACTTACAAGAAAGTAACACTCCAAAAGCTTACCCGAAAACAGAAAATTGTCCTTCGTCAAAAGATAAACCTCCTAAGCCAGCCTACAATACATGCATCAAACTTATCACACTGGAGAAGGAAACACCTCCGCATGTTTGGTTAAGAACAGATGATGTAACGGACTTACACTTCTTTTATCATAAAGATAGAAGAAAAATTGGTATGGTGCTGAATAATCCTCAGAGGCCTCACTGTGTGCCATTGCAACTGCTCCATAGACTGATAGGGGAAGAACCGGCAATTCTCCATCCTTCAACATGGTTATCAAAGAGAGAAAAAAAAAAAGAAAAAGAAAATTAGGCATTGAAGAGAAGTTACTGGAACTTGCTAGGACTTGTTACATTGTGAACTTGAGTACTTGAACATCTAGAGTTGTTCGATATAGTGGCTCAAATTGGCCCGATGGCATTATCTCTAAGGGAACGCTGTAACCACTGTTCTTATCGAGTCCTTTGTCTGTGAGAACAGCTTGGTTAGTGCAACTGAGCTTTGCTCCATTGTAAGCTCCATCAACTACCTGTAACATCTCTGGTTAAGTTCCTTATTTTCATCAGGTGGGGCGGCCCCAATGTTTTCATTTGAAACATATATTTTTAATTATATAACTGTTAAACAGACTTTTGAGAAGTAAAAGAAAGTAGAAGTAATAAACATAAAAGACGAATAACGTCTCAGTTGGCCTTTTATGTCCCTGAAAGGTAGACAAATTGCACTATAGGTACTGGAAAACCATAACTTAACTGCAAGTGGCAGAACATTGAAAATTCACTGAGCTTGAAGGGAAGGTCAACTACCTTACCAGTTTTGCAAAATTCCCCGCCGTCAATGGTGCTGAATATCCATCAACAATAACCTGCATCAATGGGTCAATAGAGTTTCAACTTCAGAGCCATTGCAACACAGATAACCGAAGGTGCAAAAATAGACTTTGACCGGTAATGGGTATGCATCATGCATTATCATCACAGAATTAACTATACAAATAGCACATCATATATGTCAGGGAATGGAAGAGCCGACATTCGAAAGAATGTTGTAGGTAGCAGACTTGTTTTGCAAAAATCATCAGAAAATTGTAATCACCCAAAGAAAGTTTATACTAGGTTTCTATGACATTCATGAATTCATTAAACCTGAATTTTTGCAGTCTGTCTAGGTTCACCACCAACTTCTGGGGAAAATGTTGAACCATCTACTTTGGCAATGGTAAATTCAACAGTTCCTCTTCCTGTTAGCCTACATAGACATCCAAGTAGAAAGATCATATCTAAACAAACCAATCACATAGCCTAGTTGCGAATAAGAGGAGAGAAACGTTTACGTGCTAAAGCAATAAAATATTTTTTTAACCCAACTTCAGAAAAGAAGATTACTTATTTGGGTCAGATTTTTTAAGTTTTTAGGCATACATTTACTAGTTTGTAGTTGTACCCAAATCCTTTCTAAAGTTAGAAGCACATTTAAGATATTTATCAGACAATTAGGATGATGGAATGAAAGGAAATAGATCTTGGTGAGAAGAGGTTATGAAAGTAGTGGCCCCAATGAGTAGAGGTTAGGCGTATAGGTGGTGGGCTCGCTATGAGGTGATAAAAGACAGACAGTTTCAGTTTAGTGAAAGGCTGCTTACAAGTTTTGGTATTGGATTTCGAAAATAATCAAGGGTTGATACTTGTAATAATTTGTTCCACAGTGCAATAAATGTTTTTTCTGTTTACTATTATCCTCCTCATTGTTTAATTCTTTACCGTGCCTGCTGTTGACCTGTGAAATATTATTCCATTTTTTTATAGCATAATCCACCAGTAATGGATCCTTTTAGAACCTTTAATGCATAAAAATCCCTTATTAAATTGACATATGTCAAAAGTTCAACAAGAAACTCCAAGTGAGATGCACAAAACCCAAAGATCATATTTAGAAAGGGAGAAAAGTTAAAGATAAGTTAAGAGTGCTAGACATGGCTTGACAAAGGCATTTCCATCAGTATAATATGCATATAGTACTGCAGTTACAACAAAAATGGCATGCATTTGAACAGTTATGCAGAGGACTTACCTAGGATATTTCAAATATTGCCCAGGTAACAAAAAGGACAACCCAGGAGCCTGTGGCAGAAAATGGTCAAGCTCAGATTGTGATCATGCTCAAGTTGTGTGCATAAGTTGCGGTTTTTATTATATTCAAATTTAAGACATCCTTTCTCGATAAGTTTGCCACAGCTACGAAATACATGAATAATGTTTTCTTTGGTGAGTTGTCCTTTGTTTATTCTTATGCTAATTTCATGAGAACCAAACACCACCTGCACATCAAGTTTACCTGCAGCAGTTCGATCTCCGCTATTGTATCTAGTGAAGTTGCGAGGGCAACAGAGACTTTGTCTGGGTCCTGATCCTTAATACTCTGAAGCAGCAATTGCAAACCACCCTAGAAAATTCTAAGCTAGTTATTGTGCTTACAACATATCCCATAAGTCATCATGAGTGACCATTTTGTTATTGACAACATATGCCTAGGAAATAAAGCAATAAAGATAAATTGTTGATGATGTGATTCAGGTCCAGTAGTGTATTATTTATTTTCTTGTGAACAGCAAACAACAGCACTACATAGATCTGGCCATGGAAATACATTTTTTCATCTTCTAATAGTATGACAGAATCCGGAAAAAAAAAATCAAACAGACGGTGTCAGAGACAAGTGGAAGTATATTGTCAGACTTTAAGTGAACTATAGCACTTTATCTAGTGATCATGGTATGACCACGTGAGTGAATTGTAGGTTGGAACACTTTTTTATAAACATTTTTCATCGGCAATCAGTGTTGGCTTCCTATTTTAATGTGCCACATTATGGGAAATGGAAGAACATATAACTCCTGTTAAAGTGGCTTCAACATATGGAGAGAACTACTTAGTAACTGCCTAACTTCTCATACCTGCCTAGTAACTGCCTAACTTCTCATACCTGCCCCTCAATTAGTGAAGTATACAAAGTAGACCCCTTCTCCCTCAATTCTGCAGGTATACTGGCCAAGATAGAATCCTTTTCATCTATTGCTATCTGCAATGATGACACAAAATGCAAATCATTTGCAAGAGAAAAAATGGTTAAGCACCATGGTCAAAATGCTGATAAGTTGATAATTGAAATCCTGAAGGAAAACCATTCAGTAACCACAAGTTGAAAAGGCACATCTCCTGATAAAAGGAAATGGCCTAGAGGTAAAGGTGCTCCCCAGACAACGGGAGCCATGGTATGAGTCACTTTTTCCCTTTGCCAGAGTTATACTCAAACTATGTATTAGAAATGACATAGAAAAGGACCATCTCTATAAGCAGTCAAAACTTTAGCATAAATTTTAAACAGGTTCCAATCATATGAATCACTGTGATAAAACATAACTGAAAAGCAAAAGAGTAAACATTTGAGCAACCCACTCTGGTATCATAAGCTTCTTTTGATAATAAATACGGAAGGATAAAGATGAATACTTTCAGAGCTTTCTTGACATTTCCCTCCATGGTTCCATAAGGCTTTCTCTGTGGAATTCTCAGCAAATATGAGATATCCTCCATTGAAGTCTAGAAGCAAGAAACAAGATGATCTGCAAATTGATTTCCTTCCAAGTTAGAGAATATAAAAACAAGATAACATATGAATATCAACCTGTATGTTCTTCATGTTTGGATTTGCAGGTATAGCCCTTCTCAGAGCAAGTTCCCCAGTTCTTGGAACCTTGGTGTCTGGAGAATAAAGAACTGCTTCGGCTGAAGGAATCAAAGGTAAAGGCGAAGCAAGCTGCACAAAAAGCAGTAATACAGCAACTAAATTCTCGAGTTTCTTCAGTCCATATGCAGGAGTTGAGATAAACAAACTTTTAGGAAAAACACAACAGGAGGCCACATCCTGCATCGCAAAAATCTCAAGTTAGGCGAGATATTATTAAGTAGATAGCAGAACTTGTCCGCATATTACCAACAAAAAAAAAAAACCATAAATCTCAATAAACAAAATATATCCTGAAATTCATGTACCTCTATGTCAATAGAAGCTTAAATACGACTCAAAAACACGCGAAGCATTCAAAGTATGCATCCTCAATATATTTTTGCATACATACAGAATGGACTAAATCCTTATGTCTGAGATGGCGAAAGGTTAAGCAACCTCTTATAACATGGCAGTTGATAAACTCCCACTGCAAATCCATCCCCCATTATCTCTTTTAATACCATGTTTTTCACAGCAGCAAATTCACCAACGATTTTAAGCACCATTTAGCGAGAATAAACACACTAAACCAAATATTGATTTCGGTGAGAGAAGTCAGAAATCCAAAAACTATCTGAACCGAAAAACATTCTTGCGCATGCCACAGATGGAAATAATTCCAATAACTAACATGCAAAAAGAACTAAAATTTGGAACTTTTTCTAAAGAAACAACCTTTTCAAGGCTTCGAATTGACTTGTGGAGGGCTGATCTAATTGCAACTTGACCACGAGCTGCATTGGCTCGAAAAGCCAAATGGGTAGAGAGAAAATGGTTCCTTTGGATTAAGGTAGAGAAGGAGACATTGAAAGACAGTTTGGGAGAGGTGATAAATGAGGACGATAACGTAAAGGCCATGACTTTGAAGTCGCGAAAGATAGACGGAGGAAGTGAGAGGTTTTTGGCGCGCCTCATCTATCTTCACAGTCCTACGTGGATGCTTTTCAGTGGTTTCTGTCCAGTTGTTGTTCGAAACTTTAATTTCTTTATTTCCATTGTTTCCGGAAAAATCGAGTTGACGAAATAGTCCCTAAATCTGAAGGATATTATCAAACCACCACGTTGCTCTTTTTGGTACTCTTGTTCAACCTGCAATAATTTTTAGCTAGTCACTTATTAAAATCGGAACACTTGTTTATTCTTTTGTATAACGACGACATACGGCACGATTTCATCCTTTTGCCATTTAGAGTCATATGAAAGTGTTTATCTTCTTCGTACTATTGTTTTGCTTCCTTTCCTATTTCTCTTTTATCATTACTTCTTCCATCGATAACCTTGTTCACAAGGTTGATATCTTAAAATCATTGCTGAATATCACAAAGATATTTTTAGGAAGTATTGTTAGCTATGGATGATGACAATCACACACAAAAATGTGCAGCTGGTTTGTTATGTCGATTAACCAGACGATGATTCGAAATCGCAAAGCAGAGTAAATTGATGCTGTCATGATAGGAATCACCGAAGGGTAGTCCCAAACCCTTTTCTTTAATTGAAAAATATGGACAGTAGGATGCATATATTTGTCTTGTGATAAATTCAAACGATATCTGACTTATTCCACTTGCTCCAGAGCTCTAAATGAATTAAAGAAAAAATAACGTGAGCTTTTAAGAAGATCCATATTGCACACTATGTTGACTGATGGACAATTTTTGATATAAACCTAATTTCCTATAACAAGTTCGAGATTAAAGAAGTAATTGTATTTTATTTTATTAATATATGCTTTACAAAATGAACATATATATATATACAAGTTGAGATGAGATACTTTTGAATTATAGCTAATAGAATAGATAATGGTGATAAACAAGTCAAGGTAGATTTGATATCCTTTTATGCCTAAAGAATCATTTTATCATACCGTCACAATTTGTGCTTCCATTATAGATGTCAATCTTGAATCTTTGTTAATAGGAATTGCTTCTTAGGTGTAGCTTTGGTGAGAGAGTCAATAAGTTGGTCACTTGAATATGTGAAACTTTTAATTATTGTTGAAGTACTTGATTTCTGACAAAATGAAATGTGTGATCTGTTTCATACGGGAGTGGAAGACAATATTTTACATAGATAAATGGCAACAACGTTGTCACAATAGATGGTTGGAGAAGAAAACGGTTAATGAAATTCCATCAAAAGGTTAGTAATCCAATTGAGTTTAGCAGCAGCAATGATAATGGCTTTACATTCGACTTTAGTTGAACTTCGACAAATGATTTTCTAGTTTTTTGAAGTTCAATTGATAGAGCAGCTACTAATAAGGACAACGTAAGTTGAAGTGGAGGTAAGATCATTTGAATTTCTAGCCCAATCAAAATCAAAGAATACATGTAAAGATAGGTTGGTAGTTTTTTGTGGGGATTCACTGATGTTGTGTGCCTTTGCGATATCGAAGTATTCTTTTGACAATAGCCTAATATGTTGTGGAGGAAAGGTTGTGCATAAATTAGATATTTTATTTATAGGGAAAAAATATCATGTTAAGTATTATCAAGATAATTATTAAAGTGAACTAAGAATTTTTTAAAATTCTCTTGCATCCATTTAGGAGTGGTATCATGTAGTTTTAACCTTGTTTTATTGGATATGGGAGTTGTCATTAGTTTGGCATTAAGCATATAGGCTTTAGAGAGAAGGTCATTAATGTATTTTTATTGAGACAAGAAGAGTCTTTGGGATGTTTTTATAACTTCGATCCTTATGAAATAGTTAAGAGGGTCAAGATCTTTTAACGGGAATTTAAAGGAGAGATTTGTAATAAATTTCTTGACTGTGTGGATTTTATTGTCAGGAATAATAATATCATCAATATAGACAAGCAAGTAGATGAGATCTAGACCATTGTCAAAGATGAATAAGGAATTATTAGAGATTGAATGATAGAACTTTGTTGAAGAAGATAGGAACACAATTTATGATACCAAGCCATTAGTGTTTGGCACAGCTCATAGTTGGCTTTGATTAATTGACACACATAGTTTGGGTATTCTGAGTTTAAAAAACTGAGAGGTTGTTGCATAAAAAGGGTGTCAGTTAATGTACTATAGGAATGCATTATTAACTTCAAGTTGAAATAATTCCTAACCATACTTAACAGCTAAATAAGAATTGTGCATATTATGGTTGGTTTCCTAACGAGGCTAAATGTTTTGGTGAATTCAACATCTGAGCATTGGTGAAAACACTTAGCAATAAGACAAGCATTGCAACGAGATATAAAACCTTCTAGGCTAGTTCTGATTATGAATATTAACTTACAAGTAACTACATTTTGGGTTAGTATAGGAGGAACAAGTTTCTCTATGATATTTGTGATAAATACATTATATTTCTCCATTTAAAACATCAAGCCATTGAGCATATTGAAGATTTTATTTTACTATAGTGATTTCAAGCAAAAGGGAGGGATGTTTTTTGGTGTGTAGATCAAGTCTTAGGTGAGGCTTCAAATTTCCTATTTTGGATTTAATGATATTAACACCGAAAGTTTAATGAGGAAGGATAATTGTGGTAGGTCATTAGGAGATGAGTACATGATATAATGGTGATGATATTTGTTCTTTGGTGAGTGGTGAGTGGTGAGTGGTGAGTTGTTGGATAAAGTAGGAGATTCATTAAAAATTGAACAAGTGGATGTTTCTTTCCTTGTTGGGGAACTGAGATTGGGCATGACTGATTGTTATGTTTGAGAGTTATTAGTTGTTTGAAAGATGGGTAGTGTAGGTGATATTTCAAGTGCATTTAAATTAGTTAGAGAATTAGGATTAAGTGGTATAGGTGGATTTTTAGGTGTCAGTGTAGGATACTATATAAACAATAATTAATCAGGAGGTTGGTTATTTTCTGTTTGTTAGGGGTTAGATGGAAACCATTGCTTGCAAAGTATCATATGTCTTAATATATAGGTAGAATTTACTGATGGATTATGACAGATATATGAGTTGTATAGTATGGAGAAGCCAATGAAGATGCATGATATGAATTATGGGTTAAGTTTTGTAAAAGAAGAAGCATGTAAATATGGGTAACATAAGCAACCAAAGGACCTTAGTTTGGCATAATTGAGTAGTTGATGAAACAATTATCATAGAGAGATTTAAACTGAAGAGTTAAAGTACATATTTGGTTGATCAGATATACTACCATTTGGAAGGCAGTAATCTAGTATTTGATAAGTAAGGAAGCATAATGAAGAAAGGCAAGTCATGTTTTGAAGACATGATGATGCTTTTGTTCAGTTGTAACAATCAAAAAGTGTAGGATGGGGACTGGAGAGGTTGAATTTCAAACTGGGAGAGAGTATGAATAGGCTTTTGTACTCACTATCATCATCAAAATAAATAATCTTGATTAGCATCTTGAAATATTTCCACTATATTTTTAAATTTAATAAAAACAACAGTAATTTGGGACTTGTTTTTCAAAAAA
Source organism: Erythroxylum flavicans (assembly GCA_027576715.1). Lineage (NCBI taxonomy): Eukaryota > Viridiplantae > Streptophyta > Magnoliopsida > Malpighiales > Erythroxylaceae > Erythroxylum > Erythroxylum flavicans. The sequence continues at coordinate 45,790,180 of JANZXP010000196.1, read as the reverse complement.
TACATCATGAATATTTGGCATAATAATCTAAAAAGATAATATAATATCTAAAATTATCTAAAGAGAGAGACAAGGCTGGACCCCAAAAATATGTGTAAATAGCATTAAGGGAAGAGGAACAAGGAATGTTGTTTGTGCCAAATGGAAGTCTATGACTTTTATTACTTAAACAAGAATCACAATAAGTTGTAATAGAAGTAGAAAATAAAAAATAAATGGAAAATTTAAGAAGAATATTATTTTATGGGTGATCAAGTTTATGTTTCCATATTTCTTTATTTTCAGTTGTAGAAATGTGAAGAGAAGGGGGTTGTTGTTAAGTTGTGGAAGGAGATGCTCATTTGTAAACACAATTTTTATTCTAGTCCTAGACAAATGATGCCTCCATATTCAAGTTTATCTCTAACAAGTATGTGTCATCACTTCCCTCATATTCAGAATTTGTAAAGAGATTATTCAAATAAGCAGTTAGAGAAGATCATAGTCCACCAACAATGGCTTTGTTTTATTAGTGATATTAGCTTAGGTCCAATTTGAATAAGGTGATGTTTAAAATAATGATAACAAAATTTTTTTTGTATGAGAAATTTTATCACAGAGTTGACATATTGAGCAAGGTGAAGAGTAATTATTTAAATGTCAAGGAAAGGATAGGTATATGTTTTTTTGTGTAGAAGAACTTATTGTTAAGTTTGGAGTATGTTGTGTGAAGTTAGATCTAATATTAAATGATGGATAATTGGTATGAATGGTGTATGAGGATGCTTTGTAAGATTTGGGTCCTCCATTATAGTGTTATTATATTATCATGTTCTTGATTAGGATGAGCATTGGGTGAGTTGGGCAGTAATGGGAGACAAAGTTTCTTTCCTTCTTATTTTATGAAGGTTTCACGATTAAAGGTTTTCTTGTAAAGCTCTTCAAATGTCATTAGTGCTTCTCTTCCTTTTATAACTGTGTTGAGTTCATTGTAATCATTATTAGACCATTCAAAGTGTGTGTAATTGTAGGAGGCAGGTAAGGAGAGGATGTGATTGAAAAGGTTCCATACTAATTTAGGGTCATTGGTGTTCTTAGGGGGAGTTCTAGGATTAGTCGTCAATCGAAGAGAGTTTCAGTTTAATTAACTTTCATGTTAGGAACTTAATCCTTTTTCTTTCCTATAGGATTGATCATTAGCGGAAAAGAGTATTAGTGTAATTAACTTTCATATTAGGAACTTGAATCTTGATGCATTTTTAACTTAAGTGTTGATGTTTGTTCCTTAACTGAGTTATAACCAAGATTGATTACAAGATTTCTCAAATATAACTCAGTGACCTACTTTATTCCTTAAACTTGTAAAGTTAAATAGATAAAGCACAAACTAAAATAGGAGAATAATGTTCATATATGCAATTTCCTCCTTCCTTATACAATTATTTATTTTAGGTCCCTAAATTTACACTATATTCCTCTCCATTATTGGACAAATTTTAAATATAAGATTATTAGCAGTTGTTTGGCAGTATACATATATCACATCCTTCATTCCAAGCTGGTTCATCATGCTTGGTGCTTTTACTACTTAAGAAATATTCACCAAAGGTGGATGTCAATAGGAAGCAGAGTTGACCATTTATTTTCTAAACTATTTGGCATGTGAAGTTCTTTTCATTTCTCATGGGGTTGGTTTTATGTTGATCATCCTTTCCATAAACATATACGAAAAAGGAAAGAATTAATTTTCATTAGGGCTAAACAATGGGATATATTTCACCATACAACAAAAAGGAAGCCTTTTACACTTTACAAATGTTGGTGTAACAGAAATTCCCATATTACTATCTACTAACACTTTAATGGCAACCTATAAACTCTATGTCCTACTTAGAAAAGTGTAGGAACCTAAGCTCTCAAATTGGAACCAATAAATGGAAATAGAATTTGGAATTTAGTATGCATTAACTGAAGAACATCATTTTTTGTTTCCTCATCCTATTAGTTTTTATCATCGTGCACATTATTTGTCCCTTTTGTTAGTAAACATAAGATGTATAAAATGACTCTTTTGCTTCTGTCATTTTTATTATTGTGGGTCTGGATCTTTTAAAAATTAAAACTATTATTTTACTATATTATTGATGTTTATCATGGTCTCTAAGGAGCTTGGAAAGTCTTAAAAGAAATATTGTAATATGATTTTGAGATTTCCACTAAGAAAACATTTTGTTTGAAGAAAAAAATAATGTTGTATCTAATTCACTAAAAACTATGACTTTATCCCTTTGTTAAGAAGGACATAACCCAGGTGCAGATAATTTAGAATGTGATCTTTTAGGATCCCATCATCTCCTGTTCTAGACCATCTTATTCCTAAGTATACTTTCTGACAAAAGCAAGCAAAACTTTATGCTAGTTAGCAATGAAAGAAAGTTAGTAGAGAACTAACTCACTAAAAACTAAAAAATAAAGAACATTATTTCCAGAGATGGTATAGAATCCTTAAACTCGTTGGAAACAATCATCCTTACAGTGGATGACATCATCTTTCCAAACGCTTTCAAATTACTATTTTGATTTTCTAGAATAGTTATATCATGTGTTGTTAGAGATTTTGAAGCACAACAAGTATTAGATAAATGAAAAGGGAAAGCTATTATTGACATATATTTTTATTTTTCTCTAAGAACTACTGATGGTTCTCAACCTAGTTTAAAAAGTGTTTTGGTTGATAAGCATGTTATTTTCTGATGTAAACGAGCACGAGTTAGATGGTTTTATCATTCATATATTCTTTTAAATGCTTTATATTCACTTATTTTCAAAAAGTAATATATGCTACAATAATGATAGATCTAGAACATTAGGCACTTATAAGATTCGTGTGCCTTTAGTTCAAGATTTAAAAAAAGAATGTTAGTTGAATGTGGATACATATAAGTCTAGTTAGGAATCAACATGATACACTATTGTGACAGATGAGTGGACTGATCAAAAATAAAGAACCTTCATTAATTTCTTAGTTTATTGTAATATTAGAATAATTTTTATCAAGTCTGTTAATATTTCTTATATAGTAAAGAGTGCTTATGCTTTATCTTAATTATTTTTTGAAATTGTAGAGTGAGTTACACCAAAGAATGTTATGCACTTTGTTATAAATAATGCGGGTAATTATGTATCAGATGGGTACTTGTTACAATCAAAGTATAAACCATATTGGTTGTATTGACCAAATTTATAATCTTGTTTCATGTGCATCTAAGATCACAATTTTTGTATATAATCATATTACATTTTTGTCTTATTTAAGAAAGCAAGCAGATTGTTTTGAGATTGTGATCTTGCTACAACTAGATTTGCAACTACGTTTGTTACTTTGAAAAGTATTTATGATCATAAATAACTACTTTAAAATTTAGTGACAAGTAAAAATTTTTAAAGTCATAAGTTATCAAAAAGTGCCAAAAGACAAAAAAAGTTTGTGTTATAATTCTAGATAATAAATTTTGGGTCATTAAAAATTGTGACTCTGCTTATAAGGTTGTTAAAGATTTGTTGACTCAGATAAAAAGTCATCTTTGGGGTATATATATGATGGAATGTATAGAGCTCGCAAAATAATTATTATTCTTTCTAAAGGAAAAGAGAAATCGTTCAAGCCTTATATAGATATTCGTAACCAATAATGAGATAAGCGTCTTATTCAAAGGATTCACTTAGCAACATATTTTCCTAATCCATTTTATATGTCTAAGGGAGAGGTATGTATAAATGATATTATAGGTAGTTTCTTTAATGTGATTGAATGAAGAAGTATATTCTCTATTGAAGAGCAAATGAAATTAAATTGTATCGTGAAAGTTTAAGGAGTTTTGCTAAATCATCTACAAGGAGTGAACTTATAATGAAAGAATACAGCCTGGTAAATTTTCATGATTTTATTTAATTCTTTACTTGTTAATAACATATATTTTTATTTCTCATAATTATTAATTTAAAATACATGAGTGGTGGAGATTATTTGGAGAAAGTGTTTCAATGTTGAGAAAACTCGCTAGTAGATTACTTGATCAAACAACTTCTGCATTAGGTTGTGAACATAATTCGAGTGTTTTGAATGTATTTATACAAAGAAACGAAATCATTTGGAACATTAAAGACTCAATGACCTTGTTTATATTACTTATAATCTGATAATGAATAACATCTATTTTATTGATTTGTTTTATTTTGAATTAATTTATTTTTATTATTGACTTTATAATTTCTCTATTTTTTATTTAGAGTGCTTAGTAAGAAGAGAACGTATAATTCAATCAATGTTTTAAAAACCATATTGGACATCAAATCGGTCAAAGAAAAGGTTTAAAGATTCAATTGATATTAAACTGCTATAAAATTGGTATATATTAAATAAGAAGTAAATATTATAAGAATAAATAAAACTATAGTATAGAATAAAATAGTTTGTTGAAATCAAAAATGCATTAATAATGCCTATTAATATATAACAAAGTAATAATAAATAAAATAATTTAAATTAAGATTGAGTCTAACATAAAATTTAAAATAAAAATTGTATTTCTATATTATCATTTATTTAAAAACTTATAAAAGTTGAACTAAGTTCAAAGAAAGTCAATAGAAAGGACCTTAACTTTATTCTAACTTCTTTTTTAATGCCCTTTAAACATGCTTCTTTATAGTTTAAATATTATTTTTAACATATTCTTAAATTATCTTAAGCAAAAAGTACCTATATATACTAATTAATAATTCAATTTATTAAACAAATTCAGAATAAAAATAATAATTAGTTTTAACAATAATAATTTAAAAATTTTCAGACAAAGAACCTAAATTTCGATAAATATAATTTATTAGTGAGATTAAATAATTTTAGTATTTTTTAAAGATAAAAATAGTAATTCATTTTTTAAGAATAATAGGTTAAAACAAAAATTTTAATTAAAATATAAAGATATAAAGAATAAAAATTTTGAAAAATATAATTTAGAGTTAATTACAAAAAAAAATCGCGAACTTTGAAAAAGTTTACAATTATAACTCGAACTTCAAAACTTGACAATTAAATGCTCAAACTTTCAATTTTTCCAATTCTGGCCTGACGTTAGTATCTCTGTTAACTTTGCTGATGTGGTTTGCTACGTGTTTCAGAAACTTTAACTATTAATACACGTCAACGAAAATTAACACAAGTAATGAAGATTAATGAAACGATCTCGTTTAATCATATAACTAAAATTATGTCATTTTAAAAAAATGACATACTTTTAATCCCTAAATCAGTTTACGCAGACCTTATACCCTCACCCTTCGTTTTTAGTTTGTTATCCCGACGTCCTCACCCTTTGTTTTATGTTTGTTCTCCCAATGTCCTCAGCCCTTCTTGCCTCATAGGAAGCTCATTTTACTCTCGCATCGTATGAAACTGATTTTGCTCTCACTTCACATCGCAGTTAGCCACGAAGGAATGAGGAAGTTGGGAGAATGAACTGAAAACGAAGAGCTTGTTGGTGCACTGCGATGTGAGAATGGCTTGGGGCATTGAGAAAACAAACTGAAAATGAAGGGTGAGGTCGTCTTGATCAGTTTAATTGATTAAGGGATTAAACTACGTCATTTTTTTAAAACGCCATCGTTTCATTAATCTTCATTACTTGTGTTAATTTTGACTAACGTGTATTAATAGCTAGAATTTCTGGAACACGTGGCAAGTCACGTCAATAAAGTTAATGAAGACATAAACTTCGGGCTAGAATTGAAAATTTTTGAAAGTTTCAGCATTTAATTGCCACATTTTGGAGTTCAAGTTATACTTGCAAAATTGAGCAAAGTTTGTGATTTTTTTATTAACCCTATAATTTATTAGTTAAATTGTGTGAGAGAATTGAAAAGAAAAAATAATTCATTAAAAAGTCAAAAGATTTGTGGAATATATCAATTAAAAATCTCAACTTTTGTATAAAACTTCAATTTGCATTAATGATAGGTTAATAGATATCAAAATAGAGTGACAAGAACAAGGAGGTATATAGGTTAACGTGTAAGAGTGAAGCTAGGCCCCACATGCTCAAGATGATTTAGAAATTATCAGTTTATTACTTAATGGTCAGTTTTTTAAGAAAATCAGCTGGTTTTTCTTATAAAAATTGGTCGATTTATTAATTAACCAATAAGTTTTTTCTTATATGGGTTATAAACACAAATTGAATCAAAAATCAGACAGGTTCATAATTATTTTGGTTGAATCGACCGGTCCAGTCGAGTTTTAGAATCATTGGATATACTAATTTTTGGATCGAAAAAGAACCGATGCTTAATCTTCATTATATTCAACTTAAAAAGGCAATTCACGAAGAAAATACATTTGTCACAACGAATGACTTAAGAACATTTATTAATGGTTAGTTGATAACATTTATTAATAGTTAGTTGATATCTTATTTTAATAATATTTATTAATGCAGTAAAAGAAATTATTGCAGGTATTTTGGATGAAAATGTGATTTACGAGTCTTTAGATAGCGTTGAAGAATTTACTTATAACAATAATGAGATACAACCTCTTTCAAAAATATATTTTTGATTTTTATTATTATTTTAAGTTTTATGTTAGATTCAAGTTTAGTTTGAAATATTAGTTCATTATATATTGATAGCTATTGGTGTATTCTTTTTATTTTAATAAAATATGTTATTTTTACTTATTCTTATAATTTTTTTACTTTATTTTATTATCTATTGATTTTGTAACAATTTAATACCAATTAAACCTTTAAATCTCAAGCTTTTCCTCCTACTAGTTTGATGTCAAGACTGTTTTCTAAAATATTGCCGAATATACAATTAAGAATAAAAAAAAGGTATTTATATATAAATTTGGCTTCTCACTAGTCCTCCAAAGACCACAAGACAATGGGAGACCACTTCTCCAAAACTAAGTGGTTATCACAACAATGTATTCTGAGTAATGCAGAAAATTGAGTGATTGAATAAAATCATTCTCGAGACATAAAGAGGAGACAATTTCTATATATATAAAAATCACATTATAATAACAAGTACATGGATTTACTGATGTGAGCACGAGTAAGGATCACTGTGGAGATAACGTGCGCGATGGGGGCGAACTTGTCATTCCAGTTATACCTATGTCCAAAGCTAGGACCGAGAGACTCAAGGAGGCTCTCTATGTGCATGTAGGCCAATTTGTGGAGAGGATGGAGTGCACCAAGCCTATTGGAGGAGAGCTATCTGAATCACAGCCCTAAATTGATTCATTTATCTCAAATCTTTGGATT
>JANZXP010000196.1:45765825-45782770 GCA_027576715.1 Erythroxylum flavicans | reverse complement strand
GTGGGATGTGCATGAGAGAAGAGCTCAAGAAAAGAAAAGAACAAAGAAAAGAAAGAGAGAAAAGTGAGCTTGTTTGCTAAAGGAAAAGACTTGGGGAGAGAAACTGGAGAGAAGAGAGCATTAGTAGTGGTGAGATATAGAGAGTGTAGTTTCTGACACTAACCCTCTTGAGGCTTTGCCTAGTGTTTTTGCTTCTCTTTTGTAAAATTATACTGATGTCTTTCCTGATGAGATGCCTAAAGGACTGCCACCCTTGAGAGGCATAGAACACCAGATTGATTTTATGCCCGGAGCTCAGATTCCGAACTGCCCAGCTTATAGGAGTAATCCTGAGGAGATAAAGGAGCTTCAAAAGCAAATGGGTGAGTTACTGAAGAAGGGGCATGTGAGGGAGAGCTTGAGCCTTGTGCAGTGCCTATGTTGCTGGTGCTGAAGAAAGATGGGACCTGGAGAATGTGTGTATATTGCAGAGCTGTCAACAAAATCACTATTAGAATGAAACCTGGAGATTAGGTTTGGGTGCATCTGAGGAAGGAGAGTTTTCCTACCCAGCGAAAATCCAAGTTGGATCCTAGGGATGATGGTTCGTTCCAAGTGTTGGAGAAGATAAATGACAACACCTACAAGATTGACCTGTTAGGTGAGTATTCTGTTTCTGCAACTTTTAATATTACTGATCTTTCTCCTTTTGATATAGATTCAGATTTAAGGACGAATCTTTTTGACGAGGGAGGGACTGATGTGAGCAGGAGTAAGGATCACTAGGGAGATAGGTGCGTGACAGGGGCGAGCTTGTCATTTCAGTTGGACCTATGTCCAGAGCTAGGACCGAGAGACTCAAGGAGGCTCTCTATGCATATGTGGGCCAATTTGTGGAGAGGATGGAATGCATCAAGCCTATTGGAGGAGAGCTATCTGAATCACAACCCAAATGGATTCATTTATCTCAAATCTTTAGATTAGACTCATTTGGGACTTGAAGACCATTATATTGGGCTGCGCATTATCACTTAAGCCTAAGAGGAGAGGCGTGTCTATGATCAGACTTGGGAGCGCGTTGGATCAGACTTAGGCGTGTTTTTTTTATTATTCTAATTTGGACTTGTTTTAAGTTATTTATATTTTGGGCTTCCATGTATTTTAAGCCCGAGTCTTTTACCATTAAGCCTAAATATAAATACGTATATTTTAGGGTTTTGGAACAACTTTTGGATCATATTATTTCTTGTGTGCCACCGGCCATCTTGAGAGAAAAAAACCCTCTTGTTCTTTTCAACTTAGGAATTAAACATCACTTATCAACTGAATCAGATTGTAGCGTGATTTTGATCCTAAACAATTTTCTTGGTTTGTTCTTTACTCGTTATCTAGGTTGCTTGAGACAAGTTCTTCGTGAGGTCTAGTAGGTAAATTTGAAACCCTACGTATCAAATTTAATTTAGTTTCGAATCTATCATTTTCTTCTTTCCTTAGATTTGAACAATCTTTCAATTCCGTAGTGCATGTTACTTACCATTCTAATCTCTTCAGGAGAGAAAGCGTGCGATGGGATAGGAGATGGGTTGGAGATGGCTGTCGTGAGAGAGGAGCGTAGAAATTAGGACTTGTGATGAGCAGAGTAATTAGAATATGAGAAATTATGATTTCAACCCCTATTTCCTTAACAACCCTAGTGGTGAAAACTTTAAAGACCGTAACATACATTTTGCCATCGTTAAATCAATAAGTGGAAGAAGAGGTGTTAATTTTCACTTAGGCCTCATTTAGTTGGCGGGAAACTAAAGTCAATTTAGAATCTAATTCTTCGAAAAATAAATCTATAGAAAGTAAAGATATTCATATGTTTGGATACTTATAAGAATTCTAATAGAAAAGTTGGGTGGATTCTTATTATAGTATTTGGTACGCAACAGTATTTCATGGAATGTAATTTAATTTTGACTTGTGTTTTCAATTATATTTCCACAAACCGAATAAAAAATTGAAATCATTAAAGAATGTTAATTTGTAATACAAGTTATATTATTAAATGTTAATTTTTTTCGTTTTTGATATTCTAATCATATAATATTGTTATATCATAAATATAGTATTGAAAAATACTAAAACAACCTCAACGGAGTACAAAGATAAATCTTAAAATTCAAATCAAATATAAAAAAAATTAAAATTGAAAAAATACAAATTGTGCATTATTTAAAAGAGAATGAATGGTTGAATTGACTAGCATAGTTTTTAGATTAAATTCTCGAGGAAAGCAATATAAATACCAAGGAGATGATGAGATTTAGAATACAAATAAAGTGCTACTACTTTTCTTAGATTGGAAAAATTTTTAATTTCTTAACTACTCAAAAAAATAAACCAAATGTGATAATATAAATTTAAAAAAAAAGATTACTTTTCCAAACAAAAATCCATGTCAACCAAACAAGGCTCTAAGGCATTGCTTGTATAAGTATTTTAGGTTCACCGATGAAACTAGTTAGTATGCTCTTTGCTCATTTGTGACATTTTTCAACACGTACAATTACTTCATTATTGGGCTGAATTGAAGTCCCCAGACTTGTGAGTTTGCCTAATAAAGTGCAGTGGCAAAAGTTCACAATGACTACCTAATGAAACATAAATTTTTGGATTTTTAAGTCAAGAAGATGAGCCTAGCTGAAAACAAAAGTGTTTAAACTGGAACGGACACTCTCTTTGAACATACTCAAGGCTTCGCTGACAAGGGGGTTTAGGAAGAAAAACATAAACATAAAGGTCCCACCGAGATTTGAACTCGGGTTACTGGATTCAGAGTCCAATGTCCTGACCACTAGACCATGGGACCGGCGGTTGGTATCTAGTTTCAACTTACTTTAGATAACCTTTACTTTTCCATTTCTTCAAATGCCACTTTTTACAGCTTTTGGTTTAATTTAAGGATTTAAAACAAGTTAAAATATTACCATTCATTATAGTTAATGAAGATCCTATATTTAAAGTTGAAAAATATAGCAAAATAATATAATGTGTCCATATTATTGCAAAAAAATCAAAGTAAATAAGTAAGCTTAGTCTTACAAAAAAGACAAAGTTAGCAAGTAATTAGTTACTTATGGGAATGTCTAACCTTTTTTTTTTAATTTCTCTGCACAAGCTGTAAAAGAGAGAATACATGAAAAAAGCTGCTCCCTCCCACACTTAAGGCTCTCTCAAAAACATAGAATTCAGCTTCATGGTCTTATCTCTTTAGGCCATCATTCACAAGGCTTGAATTTTGGGGTGTAAAGTAACTCGGAGAGTTGCTTACAACATCAAAAAAGGGCAAATTCAAGCTACTTGAAACCATTAGATCACAAGATAAACCTGTAAAACAAGCACAAGAAAAAGGGACTTGTCAAGTTTTCCAACAAAAAAATATAATTATGTAAGAAAAATTTTATTGTACACACTACCATGTATTAATCTAAATCTTCAACATCTAATTTTAGAACAGACATTCCATGATTTGTTTTTAGTGACTATCATTATTAAAATTTTATTTTAAATTAATTATATTAATTTTTATGTTTTAGAATACTTGTACACAACTTTTTTCCTTCCGTAATAACAACAAAAAAATTGTGCATGATTTACACGTGACTAGCCCTTTATATTAAATCAACTCACCTCTAGCATAAGGATGACAATTATTGACTCATGGGTTTAAATTTAATTATTTTCAATGGACCGACCTATGGATCAAGCCCAAACTTAAATTGACTTGAGATCTGATTATTCTAAATAAAACAACATTATTTTATTTAAAAGAGTTAGCTCTTGAAGAAGCCTAAGCCTGGACAATCTGAACACAGATTTAATTAAAAAATAAATTATCCTATATTTTTAATTTTTAAAAAAATTATTTTAAAAATTTTTGCGAGGTGGCCGTTGCTATCCCTACTCTTGCAACCGCCAATCATCATGTTCTTAAACTTCTCTTGTGTGGGCTATGATTGTCAATCGACACCATTAATTTTCTTGAGCTTCTTCGAGTACTTGAGCAGGCATGCCTGTTTCTAAGATTATGTTCTTGTTTTGGTTATTGATAAATCTCAGCTTTAGAGATTATACAGTAGTCCTAAAACAAAGAAGATTATGGCCCACCAGAGTTTATTAACAATTGAAGAACTAATTTATGCTTGCCTTCGTCTCGATTCTCATCAACTTTTTTTGAAGTGTAAATGTCAGTGATAAATATGGAATATATACCTGTATTTTCTAGGGCAATTCTTATGCTTATCTGTACAGTCTACCTAGTAGCAATAGTATAAAACAAGTATATCAGAAACCAAAAAGTGCAATTACCAATCTTACGATCTCAAGGCCAGAAGAAGAAATGGAAAAGAAAAACCAGAAGGGGGTCCTAAAATCTTCTCCTGAAGTATTTGCAGAGCATTAAGTTCCCAACTGATTTATATCATATCCGTTGTCCTCTGTTAGTGACCTTGGATGGTGACTTCTCATCAATCTCACCCAACCATTATCCTTCTGTGCTCAACCAAATTGCTAGCTTTCCAAAAAATAGTATTGTTCTGTTTAATACCAAAACTGCAAATATCTATGGACGCATCGAGACGACTGGTGACCACCATTACTGAACTACTGTCCTGCATCGACCAGCCGTACTCAGTTCTGGTTACGAATTAGCCACAAAACTAAAATAAGAAGTCTTTTAACTTTCCACAAAATATCAAGGAGAGGAGAGTCATATGCAAGGGCTTAACATTTTTTAAATCTGATCTGCCTCCAGTGAATTAACATCCAAAACGAATGTGCGAAAAGAATTCAGAGCTTATGAATTTTGAAGCTTGGCATTCTAAAGATGGTCAGGCACATGGTGCATATGAACTTGGAATAACCGCACACATGGTACGATTAAATTGTTTCATGAGTTAGATCTGATAAAGAATGACTCATAAATTTGCTGCTTGGTACCTAGCTTGAATCATAATAATATTTTAGTTTCATGACAGAATCCTAAGATGTTGCTAAAATGTATTTTCGAGTATCAACCACATTCTGAAGTTAACAATTGTCGGATAATACAGTTAATCTAGATAGTCTTTTTCTGAACAAAACCACACACAACATGTGCAGACTAAAAGAGTACAGAAAGTGATCCATATTCAGAATCAGATATGTAAATCTTGGTCTTTTTTCCCTCGAGAAGTTATAATGGAATAAGATAAAGACAAGAAAGCTTTCAATTAAGACTTGGCATTTTCCAGATTTACAGATTAATTTCCAGAATACGAATTGCCATACTGTGTGTACGCTTTTTCTCTTTCTATAATTAATAATTTTCCAAATTAATCAGCTGCCAACAAACAGTCACCTCCATATCGGAGGTTACTTTCTTTTTGCTGTTATGGAGCTGAAGTTAAATTAACCCTGCAATTGGGAAAAAACGCTGCAAAGAAGAATCATTTTCACCCTACTCCCAGCTCGAGCTCGACCCTAACTCCAGGGAAAGTAACCATGGTGGACAGCCACGTGCTTGTGCTACTTCCCACTTCTACTTTCCCAACCCCAATTAGTTTTGCAACTCTGACAGTTTTTATGGCCAAAGCGTTTTAGTATCCAACACCACTCATTCCCAGTTTAAGTACCAAACGGACAGGATTGTGACTTCACAACAAACTCCATATCAACGGTCCCAGCTCTAACCGGCCCACCAAAGTTATTACTCCAACACATACATCACCGTCTCATCTCGGCTTCACCACTTGCATTTTCAGGCGGGTCGGGTCACATGAATTGGATATCGAATGCAGTTTCAGAAATCTAGTAATCCCAATTGTCACCCCTATCCATAAATTACTTATAACCCGGTCCCATCCATATAATCTATTTTATAAGATTACGTATCCATAAAATCGGTATAAATAGTTGGCAAAAATAACATTAATTATCTATCTCATAAGCCTACGTAACATAGTTGGAGAGAATTGAACTCGCTCAGAAAGCACCAGACCTTAATATCAAAGCCAGATGATGTTTCCTAATGATCCAAAAAAGACACCTTAATTGCCTCCCTAAACTGCAGTTGCGAGAGCATACGAGCATAGCCACTTAGAGTCAACGTCCACGTTAGCAAATAGAGTGAATACAAATAACCAGGAATCTTCATAACAAGAAGTTTTTAATCTCTTCCAAGTATCCAGCACATTCAACATTTTCTTTATATCATAATAATAAGATTACAAGGTTTACTTTGTTTGCAACATTGATTTATATATCAACTACTTGAATGACATCACATACATAATAAAAACTTCATGATACGTATGTATATTCAAGGCATCTGGATCGGCTTCGTCTCCCCAGATGATTCAAAGTAAAACCATGATGAGCTTAATATGTATATTTTTACTTTTTCCCCTAACCATCCATCTTGTTCATCATCTTTCAGAGATGTATATATAAATTACCACATCAGCATCTCCAGTCCAACCGGACTTCGCCGGGACCCACTATGTGCTGACTAGGCTTCCTGAAGGATACAATGTGGCTACTGACCATGAAGGCTGTTACACGTTCCGATACCCTAATATCCTCCATCTTCAATTCCTGCAGTCTCCGGACGTATTCCGGCACGTGAACTAGATCCCACACAACTCCAATCCCATCAGGCTTCAGAACCCTAACCATCTCACCCAACACCCTCATTCTCTCTGCTGCTGCCTCCACGCTCCGGTGGCCGTATTCTTTTCCTACAGTGTGCACAAAAAGAGCAGAAACCACAACATCAAAGTAGTTGTCCCCAAATGGTAAGCTCCTCACATCACCCTCCTTGCAAGTCACATACTCTCCTACACCTGATAACATAAAAACACTCACACATGCTAAGTTCATCATTCAGATTAAACATATAAAACCGTCAACATCAAATGTATATATGTCAACGAGAAGAATTTCAGTACAAGTTGGACTTTTCTTAATTTCTTGGATTTCTTTAACAAAACTCATCTAAACGCTATTAATTTTTTATAAATAAGGCCACTTCTGTTTCATTGTTCAAATTTGTAGAGTAAAATCAGAGATTACTCCATCATAATATCATATAGTCAAATTCCAAAAAAATAACTAATTTAATTTAATAACACATGCCCACCTTCCATGTTGGCTGTACGGAGAGTTGACAAGGTTGTCCGTTTTGACCGGTCCAAACCGACAACCCGACCGGAGCTACCCGATTTCTTCAGCTGAGTCGCCACCGAGTTTAGCAATATCCCACGGCCACACCCAACATCCAAAGCCAACTTCACCGTTGACCAATCACCGACACACCCCACCATTCTTTGCGTCATGTCGTGATGCAACGCCAACGAACTATAAAAGAAGTTCCCGGCTGCAAAAAAAAGGCAAACCCCTGACAGCGCCGTTACGCAACCTGTGAACCCAGCGGCAAAGCGGGCAGCGCCACCTGGGCCGTTTCCAAAAAGGAAAAAGGTCTCCAAAAAGCTGCAGATGGGTTCGAAGTAGAAAAGAAATGCGAAAGAAAGAACAGAGAAGAAGACGGCATGGAACAAGAGGAAGAGAAGTGTTTGCCACTGGTCCATGCCGTAGATGGCGTAGATCTGGGTCCAATCTCTGGTTGTGGATGTGGGTTTTCCATTTCTAGGATTGAAATGGTGGAGGGGAGGCCTCACCGTGAGTGACATTGATGGTGCTTGGCTTGTTTTGTTCTTGTGGACTCTGCAGTGAAGAAGTGAGCTGTTATAATAATACCACAAGTGAAAAGATCGTGTCTTGGAGGAACTTTAGTGAGAATTTGAGGATAAATGGAGTAAAAGAATCAAATTTACAATAGAATCTGGTATGATTTTTCTGGATGGATCAACCGAAATTTTGCAGCCAAAAGCTTGGGTTTTTATCAAGTGCTTGTTTACTTTTTGATTCTCAGACAGAAAACTAACATTATTTTAAAAATGTTAAGAAAATTATTAGAGTTGAAGCGATGTAGAACTAATTAGCTAATCTACGGTAGAGAATATTTCACTAACCCAAGAAACACAAAGTCTCGCTTTTTCTGTAGAAGCTGGAGAAAAAAAAATCCTTCTTTTATGCTTTCCTCTCACTTTTCTAGAGAAACAAGCGGAACCCAGAAATGCAGAGGTTCAAACTCTCAGTACCAATATAAACACATCAGATCCACTTCCGAGCAGAAGAAAAAACCCATCTGCCCATCATACAAATACAGCACAAAGGGGTAAAAACATCACAGAACAGGGCTCCAGTACCAGCAGAAACCAAAAAAAGAAAACGAAGAGTAAACAAGAGACAGTTGGAGAAGAGAAGATCAGTGGCAATAAATCTCCAATTGTCAGGAAATAATGATTGTTTGCTACTGAGAAGATAACAACAATGATTATATATCCATCTCTACTGTTGTCTGAGCACTTCCCACTACAGCACACAACTTCAAACGCGCTTGTGGGTTCGTCGTTTTGTGATCTCGAGTTTTAACGTAGAGAGAAATGGAAGCACCTCTTTTTCCATCGGAATTCTTACAGGGGACAGGGGCGTAGATTTCGTACGGACATTACAGACATATAAGAGAGACACAAAAGAGAAGGTTGTTGTCTAAGTCTGGTTTTGCATTGTACTTGTATCCGCGTCAAGGGGCAAAAGACGGAATACAAATTACTAGTGGAGGCAAATTGCGGAATAAATTTGGTTTGCTGAGAAGTCATCCAAGTCAGTGTAGGTTAGTATTGGGTTTGGGGGGTTTGAAAATCTGATTAGGATTTTATGAACACGTGTGTCGCGGGTGAAACACTAGTTTCCTTCAAAAGTTTATGGCTATAATTGTGATAAATAAGATAGGTTAATCAATTACTGATTACTGATACGATATTTATGATAATATATTGCTAAGGTCATATGGATTACTGTTTAAAAGTTTACTACCGCTTGTATTTAATTTTGACATGATTCCAGATCATTACAAACTGATAAAATTCTAAAATCTGGTGCACCACGCAGGTTTATAACTTAACTATGATGGAAATGGTATTTCGAGGTAGATTGTGCTTAACGTTTCGTCTTTCTTATTTGTATATGTTGACTTGATCAAGTATTCATAATTTCCTAGTTAAGCCACATGAATTGTTCATTTCTTATCATGTGGTTTCGTCTTTCTTACTTGTATTGTATATGTGGATTTGTTCAAGTATTCATAATTTCCTAATTAATCGATTGTCTTCTGGTTCACAAGTCCTAGTTAATCGATTGGATTAGGACCTCTTGAATCGACCTGGCTCCTGTGCCGAAACCAATAAGAAAGCAAAGAGGAATTTTAAGTTGGGCTTTGACAACCATACAAAATGCCGTCGTCCTTAAGCTTATGAAGTTTAAACACACTAGTTGCCGTTTAAGCCTCTCTACGTTCCAGATAGTGGAAAGTAACTTTCACTTTTATGTACGCAATTACGTCTAAATGCAACTTCCATACAAAATAGAACAAAACTGAAATATGTGTTATTAAAATAACATTATTCAAGATTTTAATTCCAGTTGTCCACTCTATTTCGAAACATACTTTTAAAATTCTCCTTTATGCTAAAGGTCTGAGTTGGTACAAATACTGTTTATTATTCAAAAAGGTAAAATTCACCATCTTTTTATTGTTCATTTTAGTTTAACATTAAGAAAACTTTTAAAATGTGAGAGTTCATTATCACTTGGCTTTGCATAGCAAGCACTCGTCAAAAATTCATATAACGAGCCGGTGGCGTGCATTTTGATATAGCAACAAAGAGAAACAAAGTAGCTAAGACTGAGTTAAATTAACAACAATGTAAATTAGACAAGCCTATAAAAAAAATCAACTAGTAAAGTAATAGCCACATACGTGTTATGTAAGAGAGGAAAAAAAACTAATGCCGCAAATCACGGAATAGATGGTGATAAATTAAAGACCTTATGTTGGGGGTTTGAACCTAAAAAATTGAAAATTGATTGAGAATTAGCTTTCTGCAAAGGTCTTTTTGACCAGCAAATTATGCTTTAAGCTCCAAACGGATTTGGAAAGAGGTCGCCTGCATCTGCGTATGCTTTAAGCTCCAAATGGATTTGGAAAGACTTCTTCCCTTGATAGTAACCCTTAAATTTGAAAAAATACAAACATGAAACGCCTTTGTTTTGCATGAAATTGACTCTTCTTAAGTAGAGCATTTGTCAAATTGCGATGTCCGAATTTAAATATACCCTTTTGCCATTTGTCTTCTCATTAAGAATCCCCAAATGTGGAGAATTTGGAAAAGCATAACAGTAAATATTAAATGAAAGGGTAGGCCAGGCAGGCTCCACTTTGACAAAGACGGAAAAAAGGGAATGGGAACCGAAAAGATAAGAAAACGCGGGAATGACATGCATGAAAGCTTGGCTACTGAGTACTAACGGCGTCAATTGAGGGAGGCACGAACCTTCCATCCACTTTTTCCTCTCTACTTCTTTTTTGATATAATTTAATAATTCTTTTATGCTTTTCTTTCTTTGACGATTCCCACAATGCCTGTTTTACAATGACGCTCACCGACTTCAAGTACCCCGATTATTTCTACTACTAACTGTTATTATTTTCAACATGTATCAATTGTCAACTTTCCATTTCCAGGAAAATATAAACCATCGCTGATCGCTCCTTGTTTTGAAGCCATTTTGTTCATTGAAATGTTGTCGGTGAGTTGAGTAAAACAAGTTAAACTTTAGTTCATGAAAGAGAATTCTCGCGAAATTAACAATTTTCTTCTGTAATTTCTCCCCAATATGCTGTCTTTAGCTTTGCGAAGGTAAGGGAAGGGATATCAAATTTTTCATAATTTTTTCTTTATATTTTACAAAAAAAAAGTTGCTTCTGTAATGTAAATCTTGGACCTTTCAATTACAAAAGAGTAATTAACAACATGGTAAATATTTTTCTTCATTATCTTTTTTCATATTTTGAATTTTGTAATGTATTTACCTAATTAATTACATAAATTTTCTTAGAACTTACGAAAGAAGAAGAGAAAAGAGTGATGGAAAGATTTACCTTTGTATCAGCGGCCAAATATGAGTGTTATTAATTACGGAAAGAATAGGTACAGAAAATATTAAAAAAATATAACAGTCAATCAAACACTTGGAAGGTCCAAAAGCGCAAACTCTATAATTAAGGTCATATTATACGCAATAGGGTAAGTACACAGTACGGTATTTGTAAGGCTAATAGCAAGAAACACAAATGCATGGTGGGTTTACGATACTTCCCCATCTCCGTCTACTGGGGATGGGGTGGGGGTTGGGGTTGGGGTTGAGGATGTGACCTAAATAATGCAGCCAATTTCTTCTACTGATTCAAAAGCAACTTTCATGAAGATTGTGGTCCATATCCTTTAAGCATGCATTGTTTTTATACATTACATGTGGAGACATGAATGATATGGTTCATAGTTTCTCGACTATGTTTAAGATATTTTTGAGTCCATGGTGATTTATCATCAAACCAAATAAACGCTTTTCTGAGCATAATTAAAGGATTGCTTGAAAGTGAAGACGAGGATTCCTACTTTCTCAAAGCATGATATTTGTTTTACTTAAAAACAAAAATCAACGCAAATAACCTTTACTCAATTTATTATAAAGGACTCAAATCTCGATAAATGATACCACCAAAATAAAATCCAACATCTGATGATTAAGGGAGAATATTTAAAAAAGGTTAATTGTAGAAAAATCTCAAACTTTATTTAATTTTGCAATATTAACTCGAGCTTTAAAAAGTGGTACTAAAATATCTCAAATTTTAATTTGTTATGAAAATAGACAAACGTTAATCGACAAACCAATTCAAAATTTTTACGTACTGCGTATCTAACACACGTCCCTATTTTTCTAACTCATTTCTTTAAAAATCAAATAAATTAAAACATAAAAATATTATTGTTTTGTTACGTTCTTGAGTCTTGATGATACAAAACTCTCCTGCGCTGTGGAGTGTTGTAGTCTCTTACAATTATGTATGAACTCTCACTATCTATGGAGTGTCTCTAGAGTGTTGCTGTTGTCTCTTACAGTTGGGTGCGATTGAGAGTGTCTCCTACAACTAAAAGGTAAGTTCATCTAACCTTAAGTTATCTCTTTGAGAAATAATTCAGTGTTGTTGAGTTTGGTTGTTTAATCTTCTGCAGATATTATCATTCTTCTATTCAATTTCAAGCAGCTTCAATTCTGTCTAATAACCTATTTTGCTTCCTTCCTACGTAAGTGTCAACAATATAGGTAGAGGTGAAAGATCAAATTCTTTCCAATAATTTGGTATTCTATTGTTGAATTTTGCTATTTGTTTCGCTTGCTTCTGAATCAGTTTTCAGTTCTTTTTGTTCTTAAAGGCATGGCCTCTTCTATCGATTGAATTTATTTGATTTTATGTTCTGTTGTTGAATTTGGCTATTTGTTTATGTTTTTCTTTTGTTTAGTTTTGTTGTTGAATTTCGTTAGTTAATTATGTCTTGATTTATCTTCCTTGTTATTTTTCCAAAAACATCATTTAATTCAACATGTAGGAAGAATTTTTAACATCAATTTGTTAAGATCCCATACAAGATTAGTGGCACATGATATAAAAATTCTTATTAAATTCATCTTGGTCATAGGTGCAAGCGTTAGTAATCTATTACATAAGTTAGAGTAAACCCTTTAACTATCAATTTACCTTTTAGTCTTTTAACTAAGTCATTTTCCCATAGTGAGAATCAATTTACATCCTACGTGTATTTTATTCAAAGGTAGATCAAAAAGCTCCCAACTTTTTTTTTGGCTATCGCTTTCATCTTTTCCTGTATATTTTTTTCTTTTTAAGATCCTTCCATCCTTGTGGTATACTTACGGAATCTAAAGAAGCCAAGAAAGCTCTAAAAGAAGGAGATAGTGAGTTATAAGAAATAAAATTTTCATGCTCCCCTTGCCAACTACATTGCTTATGAGTCAATTGGTGGGATTACATTCAGTTCTTAATTGAATCTCTCAGTACATCTAGTTTTCATTTTATATTACTCTATTTACCCCTTTTAAAGGATGTTTTATGAAAATTTTCAATGATGGTTATTTATTCCCTTTTAAAAAAAAACATAATGCTTTTGTTATTCTCACTGCTCTAAATAGGCCTTCAATTTTCTTTATTAGTGCTTCTACTTGAGTTTCCATGAGTAGTTTATGTTCCTGTTCCCTATTTAATTTCTAATAGTAGTTACAAACTTTAGTAGGTGAATTAATGAGTTAAGATAAAAGTGATTTCAAGTACTTATCTATTAAAGTGCATATATCGTTATCTCTATATTAAATTCTGATATTTCAAATTTTGGTATTTTGTTATTTTCTATATCAAATTCTACAACTTGTTTCGATTTAATTTTCTATTTTTTCACACATTGAGGACTTGTTCTATAAATAAGTTATGACAATAAAATTCTTAGAAAGAGCATGTTATGGATTTGGTTTGATAAGGTGCTTGCAATTTTGATTTGTTATAAACTAATAGTAAAATTCTTTGCAATGCAGATGTTGGAAATTTTAAGTTTATTATGGTGGGGTATTGGAAAGAAATGAAAAAAATATGTTAGAGGCAAAATCAACAAAAGAAGGATATTGGTGTTGTTGAACTTAGTATGTTAGTACTAAAAAGAGTATTAGAAGATAAAGGACATATAGTTTTATCTATGTTTTACAAATCTTCAGAAGAGTTAATGAGATGCGTGAAAGAGTTGAATTTACACCATGATAAAGACATGTTGTCAACGCTTAAATGCATGGAAGAATTGAAGAACTATGATGTTGAAATATACTATAAGCATGGTTATAATAATCCTATAAGTGATAGTGAAGAAATTGATTCTAATATTGACAATAAAGAGGGGTTATTCCAAGTTTAAGTGGAGCAAGATAATGAAGATTTTGTTGTTATGGAGATGGTTGAATCTGAAAATGATATAGGTGATGATGAAATTTATGCAACTGATAATGAAGAATATGTTACTGCAAAAACTAATGAGAAGAAATATGGCAAAAAGATAGGTAGTGGGTTTGAATGTGATGGTGTTGTAGATGGGGTCAAAAGTAGTGGAAATTGTAGTAACGAAGAGAGAAATTATTCAAACAATTCACAAAGAGAAGTAGAAAGTTCACGAGGTTGGTGTAGTGAGTATGAAGACAGTTTCAATCACCAATATGTAGTGATGATGATGGATGCGAGGCCTCTAACAAAAGGAAGAAATATGTTGTTTTTAATCCAAAAGTAGATATGAAGATTTTTAGTTTAAAATTGGCATGAAGTTTAAAGATGAGATTCAATTTAAGGAAGAAAACAGAAATTATGCAATTACAAATGAATATGTTTCAATGATGAGATTTAATGTGAGAATGGAAGCTCTTTCTGATCCATACTATCCTTTTAGCGTTAGTTAGATTAGAAATGGAAAAAAACTTTGTAGTGAAGATATTAGAAAACAAACATACTTGCAAGAAAGTGCAAAGAAATAATCAAGCTAGTAAGAAGTGGATAACAAATTAATTCTTACACAAGTTTAGGAGGAACCCGAATTGGCCAATTAGCAAGATAATAAATGATCTTCCAAGGAATTATGCATTGCGAGTGACTAAATCTGAATGTTATAGAGTTAAATAGGAAGCTATTATAATGCTACTAGGATAAATGGAAGGACATTATACAAAATTGTGGTCCTATGGACAAGAATTATAGCGAGTCAATAAAGAAACCTAATTCATCATCCAAATGAATTTGATGAAAAGTCTAGAAAACCAATGTTTAAGAGGTTTTATGTGAGATTAATACATTATAGTTTCCTTAGTAGTTGTCGAAAAATAATAGCACTTGATGGATATTTTTTGAAAACATCTCTTAGAATTGTTTTATTAGCTAGAGTTGGGTGTGATAGAAACAATCAGATATACCATATATATTGGGATATAGTTAAGGGAGAGAGTTACCAATCTTGACATTGGTTTTTAAGTCTTCTTAGTGATGATCTAAGTATCAGTGAAAATTCATGGACATTTGTAAGCAACCAAAAAAAGGTTAAAATTTTGATATCGGTACTATTTATTAGTAAATATGTTTTTAATTATTGTACTTACATTATAATGTTTTGTTTTTATTTTTTTCTAGGGTTTGGTAAATGCATTGAAGAATCTCTTCCTAGAAGCAAAGCATAAACAATGTGCTAGGCATGTGTATACCAATTGGTCTAAATTTTATAAAGACCACACATACAGGAGATTATTTTGGTAAGTGGTTAACTGCAGAACAAAAGTGGAATTTGATGAAATGATGACGCAATTAAAGAATGTTCATAAAAGGATTACAATGACTTCAAAGCAAGGAATCCTAAGACTTTCGTGAAATCATTTGTTAGCATAAAGCCAAAGTATGAAATTGTTCATAAGAATATATTAGATACATTTAATGGATTTATATATGGAGCATGATCGAAAACCTGATTAATATGACAAAGGATATTCAAATTGTTTTAATGACCCGAATTCATAAAAAAGAGATATAATGATCATGCCACAAATGAAATATGTCCAAGGGTTAGAAAGAAGATAGAGATTGCATAATGGGAAGCAAGACATTGTATCATTATGACAAATGGAAGTTTGAAGTTCGAAGTTCGAAGTAATGTATTTTACAGATAACTTCATTGTTGATTTACAAGTAAGTACATGTCAGTGTAGACTTTGGGATTTAATAGGAATCTAATGTAAACATACATTTGCTTGCATAACAAATTAAGGGAAATACATTAATGGGTATGTAAGTTGATATTACAAACGTGAGTGTTACTAAAAGAAGATGGTTAAAAGACCTAAGAAGGCTAGAAAAAGGGATAAAGATAAAAAACCATGGAATCCAAACAGATTGAATAAAGTTGGAGTACTTATGTGATGTCAACATTGTTTTAAAATTGGTCACAATAAAAGAGGATGCAAAATAAGGACCAACCTTTAAAACAACCTGAAATTGCTAATGTAAATGTATACTAATTTATAATTGTGTTTGTGATAAATATTCTTCAAATATCTGATCATTCACTTCAAATTCTACATGTATAATGTAAAGAAAACGAGGAAGACCATTGAAAATTTTGACATCTATATCCAACATTGACAATATTATAAGAAGAAGAGACTATCTATAAGATTCAACGTTGCAACATCTATCTTACAAAGGGAGTAGAGGGTAGTGAATGACTATTCATTTTTAATTTTGGTTTTCCAACTCTTTAAAATATCACACTACAAGGAAAATGCCTTTTTGCGACAGAAATTACTAACAAAAAATATGATAATTCCGTCGGTAATAAAGATTACCGACAGAATTCTCTGATAGACAAAAGCATCGTAGAATCGATCGTAGCTAATACTTACTGACGGTTAAAGCATATTCTGTCAGTAACTTTGTATTTACTCTGTGCCTGACCGTCGATACCATTTAGCGACGGTTGTTTTGTTCCGTTGGCATATTTACCGATGGTAACAAACTTACCGTTGGTATATTTGCTAAAAGCTTTACCGACAGATATGTGGTTCCGTCGATAATTCCTTCTACCATTACCGACGAAAAACTGGTGGATCGTCAGTAACGGGTCATGCATTTACCGATAGACTTTTTTTCTATCGGTAAATGCGTTACTTAATTTTTGTAAAATATATAATCTATATTGTAATTATATTTAAATTATGGTTAATGCGTAATTTTAATAATTATAAATTTATAGTGTACATTTAATTTGCTGAAATAGAAATTTTGATCAATGATTAAAAGTTAAAATATCTTGATTGATAATAAAAATATTACATTGTAAATAATAAGTATTTGTAATACAAACTAAATGACCAAAAGTACACTATTGAT
>JANZXP010000196.1:45734846-45757404 GCA_027576715.1 Erythroxylum flavicans | reverse complement strand
ATGCTAACATATGGAAAACAAGATCTGCAGTGAGTAATTTGGAAGTAACTAGCAAAGAGAAAAGGAAGAAGTTTTTTACCAGTTACAATGCATAAAGGCTGAAAATGGTGTACAGCTACCTACACGAGGGTGACATGCAATGATCCAATGATAATAGGTGCAAGTAGTGGATCCTTCTTATATATTGGAAGTTATGAAAACATGCCTTGTTGGCTGGGTATAAGGGTGGTTGTAACTACTAGTAAATTTCCAAGACTTTGACAATTTTTGAATGTTTTTGAACAATTATCTTATCAAATAATGAAATTATTATTTAATTATGTATATTTAACATTTAATTAATTTTATTTGACATGATTAGCTTACAACATTAGTTTTGTATAGCAAGTAAAGTAGGAATAATTTTGTTGCTTTAGATTTCATAAATCTTGTTTAAATAGAGCTCTTTATTGTAAGACTTTTCCTTTTCGGTATGAAAAATTTTATTATTAATTATAATTATAAAGAAATATTATTAATTATTCACAAAAATTAGAAAGATGTTAACGATATTAAATATATTCTGCTCTATTTTATGTATGTTTAAAATTATTTACATAATAATGTATTTATAATATTAAATTTTTATTTAAAATTTACAAATTGTGTGGTGAGAGTCATCTATCTAATACATGCATAAGTTTGCAATAGGACAAAAGAAGTATTTTTGACACATAAGTTTTTATAAAAATTTAACTTAAAATAGAACTATAATGCCAGAAAATGGATTATATTTAAATTTCAAGTTAACGCTATAAAATTGGTTATATTCAAACTTCAAATTAATAAAACTTTGGTTCAATTTCCTTAAAAATATACACTTAATTATATCTTTTAATATTTTAGTAGGCCTTATATTGACTAGTTGGGAACGTGGGCTCTAATGAGATTCTCCTTTTCAAAATAAACATGATAGTGTTAGAATCCAACAGCAATCAAATTACGAATGCAGCGGAATATAAAATTTTTTCAGATTCCAAGCGGTTCCCGATAATTGATTAACTTGAATAAATTACGAATATGAATTGTAAGAAATCGTACCTTATTCGCATTTCTGTTAAAATCCTTTGAAGGTCTCTCAAATTTGTCAACCACGAGTTGTTCACTTATCCTACCTCTAATGATATCCACAGAACAACTTCTCATCACTTTGAGAGGAAGAATGTAAAAGTGCTAGCTCATTTTTCTTTTCTTCCTATTAATAGAAAAATCATTAGGTTGGTTTTGTTATTTTATTAAAATTAAATTCCTTAATTATAATTAAAGTCATACTCTAATTATAATTAACTTAATTTTAATAAAATCAAATATCTTATATTTGATCCTTAATATTTCTCAAACTTTATAATTAAGTTCAACTTAATTAAATTGATTTTTCCTTCACAAGCTGCTCTTTAATGTGTGACTCATTAGGTTCTTAACATATTGGTAATGATTATAAATTATAATTCTAATTCATAATTAAAATTAGATGAATTAAAACTCCTTTTAATCTATCTTTAATTCTCCAATTAAATAATTTATAATCACAGGTTAAGATTGATGTCTAGCAACATGTCATGACCACCCAAATATCAAGAATGTCAAAGTGGTTTGACTTAACCGTTCCATGTATGATTATGATGTATAATCTAATCCTTTTGTCATCCAATATTCCAATTAGACAGAGTATGGATATAGTGTCTACTCTTTTAGTCCAATCATGTTCATTCTTGCTAATTAGTAATTGATTTATAATTGAAATTTGAAAATACTTTTTCAAATGTGAATTAACTCTGGCCAGAGAATTCCATAAATCACTACTAATCAAGAACAATAGAATATTCTCTCTAATTACTTTAGAGTGACGAATCCTTTATTGACTTACTCAAATATCTCCATATGGTTCATATTGTATCTAAGTATTACCGACTAAATTGTCCTAGGATAATTCATAAGTAGCATCAAAATACAGTAATTTTCTCACGAGATACCTTGGTAATCTCAAGTATAAGGATCAATTATACAACCATCATTATGAGAAAATCCATAGACACATAAGTAATATTCCATTTGGGATTCTCATAGTCAGTTAGTTCGGTGACTTATTCTTTAATAATCACCCACACATTAGTTTAAATATCTCCATACTTTAATTTGTGAGATCAATTACTTTTTTATACGAAAGAAACATAATATGTGCTAGTTTTACCGTTTCAATAATATCTTGTCTTGATAAAACTACAACTAGGAACATTTAGGCATAATACGTAAATGTAAATTGAATCTCACAATTATAATCTTATCATAATTTCAATTACACATTAATTATTCCAAGGATTTTGTCTTTAGTGTTAAAACATCAAATGTTATTAACACATAAAGATAAAGAACGCCTTTATTAATTATTTTATCACTAAACTATAACCAATCGATTGACTGTAGGGCATAAACTAACATATTGACCAATTTGCTGCTTTTAAAACTCAGCAGAACTCAGAAACAAGAACTATAGTCTTTTCACCCCCTTAATATAATGTACGGATGTGAAATTGGAATGTAAGAACATTCATAAGAATTGATGATTCTTAAGAAATCGATTCAACCATCCAAGTAGGCAAAAATTTTAAAAACACAACAATAAGAAGAAGTATAGCATACTTGAGTCTCGTGCTGTGTGCAACCCCAACTGCAAAATTATAGTTTGAATTGATTCTCTCCATAGGTTCGCAACAAGTTGCTAATGTTGGATCATCAATCGAAGAAACCTGAATCTGCTTGCCAAGATTTAGCCACTCAAGCTTCTTATATCCATTTATTAATGGTTGCCATCATGCTTTACCGTTTCCTCTCACTGCATACATGACACATCTACCTTCCGCTACATCAGAAAGAGGTGTAGACAGTGAAATGCTCAGATTGTATTGATGATTTAGCAATTTCTTCTTCGTAGGATAATTAGCAAATTCAAGAATATCTAAGGCTACAGGAGTCTCCTTGGGCTTCTGAAGACCATACTTTGGAGCTTTTGCTAGGCATTCATTTACTGTGTTAGTTACAACTCTCAACAAGGCTACCACATCTTGTTTTAAGAGTGTTTGAACTTCTTCAACAACTATGGACAATTGATATATCCATTCATCAGAATTCAAGTGAGAAATGGGGAGAATATTTGGTTTTGGTTTTATCATTGGTCCAGCCAAAGCCTTTTATATTTGAGGGATGATTTAGCTCAGCTAGAATACTAGTTCATACTTAGATCATCAAAGTTATTTCTTTCAACCTTTGGCATCTCTTTAAAAAAGGGGCTGATATGCTCCCTAATTACTATCTTGACTACTTGCTTAACAGTACACAAATGGATAAACTTATCTAGATCCTCAAATGGTTCTTTCACTAGTACCTCTTGTATTAAAGCTATCAGATCTCACAATCCTCCCATCTCTTGATTCAACATTGTATGGAAGGGAACCTTGAGTCCTAAGGCCTCTTTCACCACTTAGTTGGCAGCAAGGAGAAGGTTGAAAACAAAAGATAAGGTCATTGGTTCTAATGATCTTCTATGTGAGTTATGATGATCTTCTATGTGAGTTATGCTGCTTAAAGGCTGAATCTATTGATCGTATTTCCTTCAAATTAACCTTACCTGTTCAGATACTAATTAACATAATATTCTGATTTAGGTTGATAAATAATTTCTAAAGTTAGGGAAGGATCAAATGTGTCTTAGTATCAATTTAAATTGATGAATATATGTGATTTGGATGGAAAGAAACCAAAGGCTTTTCCTTATAAAGAAAACTGAAAAGTATGCATTAGCACACAGAATCCAGTGCTGGATTAGAGAAATAGTGGGAGTTCATCAGTTGATAGGCAAATAGAGTCTTTCTATCAGGAGAAGATGGAAACTTTAATTTATCATGTTTCTAGCTTTTACTGGATCATAATCTAATTTTGTGATTTTTGTTGTATAATTCCAAAGGGTCGGGCACTACCTTGTAATCCATCTTTCATTGCCTTTTATGGCTCTCAATGAATTCATTAATTAAAAAATTATATGGACAACTTTTGATCCATAAAAGAGTCTGCCAATATCCAGCTAACAGTGGCTTGAACACTCCAATCTATTCAATCATTGAAACCAAATACCAAATTGGAAACTGCAACATGTCTGACCAGAGATGAATGCAGATCGAGAAACTAATGGGCAATGTGAAGAAAATTCATATAATAGAGTGTTAAATGTAAAGAAACATATATGTGTACGTATATAAAACACTTTATCATCAAATTCCATCCATAAAAAGTTGAATACTTAAAATAACAGAAGAACAATAAAAATGAAATTAAGTACAGAATAATCCAAAATTTTCTTACTTAGGATTCCAATCATCAAGCAACTGAACAATAATCAATAACAGACATTTAAAAGAAACAAGAAGCGCAAGATTCTCTTTGCATATCATGTTACTCTAAGCTGGGTTGCTCAATGTAGTTCCTACATTTGAAATGTTAAAACAGAATCTTGAGTGCATTACATGATGTCTTCAGGTAATGAAACCCCAACAATCAAATGCTACATGGAAAAGATTCATTTCTGCATATTTCCTTTCAAAACAACTCCAATCATACCCCAATTTCCAATTCCTGATGTCCTCATTAGCCCATAAACCAAAAAGAAGCGCCATTACTGTAAGGACCACAAACTACCTGCAATTGTAACTGGAGAGTCATCGTTCTTAGACTTAACCTGGTCAGTAACACGAGAAACTAAACCCTCTTGGACTCTCTGGCAAAGAGAACAAGCCACGTGAATAACTCTAACAACTACTTCAAATTCTTTATCATTCATTCTACAAGCCATCGTCTTTCTCTTTCTTTTACCTATTAACATGATAACTCGATTGCAGAAACTAGCTCCTAGTAGATAACAACCATAGAACAGAGCAACAAATCATGGTCCGGATATGTAGAGACAAGTGGGCTTTGGAGGGTTTTGATGTTAAGTGGCAATGAAGTTTTTGATCTCATGTTTGTCTGCTTGCTATGGGACGAGGTGACAACCGTTTGTTGATTAATTAATATTAAGTATATGTTAAATAATAATAAATTAATAGATTTTTTTTTCATTTCAATACTAAATATCGTAAATTTTAAATTAAATAACTAACTTTTAAAACTATTACATTATAAGTCAAATATTAGTTTTAATTATTTTTTACTGACGTGTCTAATGGAATCAGATATCTAAATATTTTTAAAAAATTTATGAAAACATCATAAACTAATTCATAACTCATAAATTTAATTGACCTATAGTTTAGAAAATCAATTAATATTTCTTTTACGTGCTATAATCTAATTACTGGACATCCAAAAAGATACCAGAGACCCAAAATCTGAACCAATGATTTTCCTTTCTGTTTGCCTTCCACCATTTTCTATGAACAATAAGTAAACATGATAATAGATGTCGTCAAATTTCAAGTTCACAAATTTTCTGTCACCCTCTCGCAAAAGGCGTAGTTTTTATTGCGAATACAATAAACCTTAAAATTGAAAGCCCGCCAAACATGGGAAAAAAATAAAAAAGAAGTCAATTTTCCCAGTACGTACCACACAACAAACCAAAATGAGATTAAAAAAAAAGAACACTTAACAGTTACGGGCACAAATCAAATAAAGCTCAACAAAGAACACAACTGAAACTCAGACTATTTCAAAAGAAGAATCATAGCAGGGGAGACAGTACGCGGAGCCCTGTGAGGGAAGCAAAGACACAGAGGACCCGGGACATGCGATAATCAGCCACACGTAAGTTCCCTTTCCAGCGTTCACTTCATTAGCTTTCCCTAATAATTCATCAGCTGTCACCATCTCCTCTTCGTTATATCCTTCTTCTCCCATGGTTTCTCTTTCTCGGTGTTCACTATTTAGATGGTCTACTATGTTTGGGATGGTTTTTCCTACAAGCATAACAGACCAGGATTATATATATCTTTATATTCCATGGAATTATCATTGCACAAAGTTTTAATTATACAAGAAATCTGAATTTGAATCATGTTTGCATGGATCTAAATCTTACTCCTTGGATTGAGCAACCTCCTACCCTTACGGATGTAAGTTCCTTTGATGAAAATAAGAACCGGGAAAGATGGGACTACATATATATATAATTATAAGAAATTATATATATGTAGTCCAAGTGGGAGATTATTAGATTTATTTTTGGGTGGACTAACATATATGTGTAATTAAATGTCATGGGCTATTGTAAGGTATGACCCAAACAAAATTGGTCTAATGAAGTTTTGAATTATTAGGCCTAAATCATCTAATTAAAGTATGACCCAATATATGTATAAAAACTCAGTGTTATATTTCTAATTTATGATGGGAAAATTAGTAATCGACACTAAACATATAAATATGTGGTTATGGTCCCCAAGAGAGGCTTAAGGGTTTTCCTTTTTTTTAATCCCATCAAGAAAAAGATAAAACAACCAAAAGACATCTCTTGGAAGATCAACAAACATCGCAATATCCTATACGTGATTTCTCCGATGGATTCAGGTACGCTTCCGCTATTTAGTTACTCTTAATAATCTGACATGGTCGATCTTCATTTTCAAGTACTGTGATTTGATTGTATCTTACAAGGTTTTGATGGAAGAAGAAAAGGGGTTGAGTTTAAATAAACATCCAACCTTACGCTTTATTCCAAGGACTTTGCTAATCTATAAATCTTGTATAGTACAACCACAACTAAAAAAAAAAAAAACTAAACTAATACCAAGTTTATAAACTTGATAAAAAGAAATGAGATTTAAAGAAAGTTTATGAACAAATGTATCAAAAAATGATAACTTAGGTCTTTAAATGGTGCCTAGACTTTGAACATAAATGGTAGATATATCACTTATATAAGCAATAAATAAAACATAAGGAGTTTTTAAGGAATCAAATATAGAGGAGTTAAAGGTCTTACGATTGTAAGAAATAGAATTAAAGTACCATGAAGAGGAAGCAGTTGATCTAACAAACAAGATAGGGGAGGAAGCCATAATAGAATCTGGTTAGTTGTTATGGAAAGACATCAAGATATTTCAAGGAGAATTTGGGTGATGTAACCTCTATTGGATCCTCTGTAGCAATAAGAATTACAATAGTAGGCTAAAAGGATTGGAAGAGTTACCTTGTTTAGAAGCTTGTCAAGCTCATTTTATTCACTAGTATAGCTGATGACCTCTCTTTTTGTAGTAGCTGCAAAATACCTTACGAGACTTCTTAGTATAGGCCTAATAAGTTGTGGTTTGAGTGACAAGAATAATACTAGTAGATACAACATATTTTCCATTCAATTTAAGGTTATTCTACAATTAGTTCCTTAATTATAATGTCTATGTTTAACAGAAAACCTTAACGTGGAAGAAAATTATGGATGAACTCAAACTTATTTATACTAATCGTTAACAAATACCAGATATTTTGTCAATCATGAATATTGCATAAGATGGGTCCATCCTAACAACCCACCACTGGCCAAAATTTTAATGGGCACAAATTGTGGCAGACATTGGTTGTTGCAATTTTTTTTTTGGTTTTGTGGTGTTTGACTGGCTAGAGAAGTAGCCAAATTTGAAGCCACAAATTCATGCTGCTTGGAGCTTATAAATAGGCTTGAGGTTTATAGCATTTAGCAGAGAAAAGTAAAGCAACAAAACTCAATACACAGAGAGAGTTTTGAGTGAGTCTTGTGCTTTGGATCACATCCACAGAGAGGTGTGAGGTAAAAATAGAGCGGTAAAATTTGAGAGTTGCTAGAATTGTGATCATATTCTAGCGGGTGAGAAATTTGAGTGATTGTAAGAAAATTTCTCCATACATATAGTGAAAATTTTACCAGCTAAGCCCGTAGTTTTTCCCAATAATTATTTAGGGGGTTTCCACGTAAATATCGGTGTCTCTTATTTTTATCTAGCATTTATGGTAATTATTTAGTTTTTTACCATGGTTATTATTTCTGGTGGATTCGGTCGTCAATATCCAATAAGTAATTATTAGAGGAAAAGGTGGTAATGGTAATTTAATATTTATAGGCGCTATTAACTTTTTACCATCGGTAATTTTATTTTACTTTTATCATTGGCATGTTGTAGGGCCCACCTAGGATTCGAGCATAAATCCCAACAACTGGTATTAAAGCTCTTGGTTCGGCAGATCCAGGAGCTCGACATGGACGGGGCAATAATCAAGTTGACGGATTCAAATTACTCAATGTGGAAATCTAGAATGGAGGATTGTCTCAATTGTAAAGATCTCTATGATCCAATTGAAGGTGACAGTTCTAAGCTAGAGGATATGACCGAGAAGCCATAGGACAAATTAAAGAAGCAGACGTTGGGTTCCATACACCAATGGATAAATGCTATCATGTACAATCACGTGAAGAATGAAAAAGATCCTCAAGTTCTTTGGAAGAAATTAGAAGGTATGTATGAGGCTATTAATGCTCAAGGAAAAGTGTTCATGATCAGAAAATCATGAACTTGAAGTTATCAGAGGGATGATCAATAACACAGAACTTGAACGACTTTGAAGGACTCGTAACTGAGTTAGTAGTTACCGGTATGTCCTTGGATGACGAGATGCAAGCATGCCTGCTGTTGGAATCTCTGCCAGATTGTTGGGATACTTTTGTGGTATCTGTGAGCAACTCAGCTCCAAATGGTAAGGTAACGATATCTACGGTAAAGAATCGACTACTCAAGGAAGAACTGCAGAGAAGAGACGTTGCTAGTTCAAGTTCACAAGCCCTTGTTACAGAGAATAGGGGCCAGAGCAAAAGTAAAGGTCGACGGTATGGAAAGTTCAGGGATAGATCCAAGAGAGAAAAGATAGTGTTACCATTACGGTAAGACAGGTCATCTCAAAAGGAATTGCTATCTTCTCAAACAGGAGAATACAAACAGAAATCAGGACAATGACAAAAACACATCTGCTATAGTCTTGGCGGAAGATGGCGAGGTAACTCTAGTTTCTCATGATGCAGATTGTTGTCATATTACAGATGCAGATACCGAGTGGATAGTAGACTCCGGTGCTTCATACCATTGTGTTCCAAAAAGTGAATAATTTGCCACTTATAAAGTAGGAAATTTTGGCACTATTAGAATGGGAAATCATAATGTCTTGCAAATAGTGAGGATCGGTAACATCTGCGTGAAGACAGGTGTCGGGTGCACATTAACACTCAAAGATGTGCGGTATATTCCCGATCTTCGGTTGAACTTGATTTTTGGTAGTGTACTGGACAAGGAAGGTTATCACCATTATATGGGTGACGATAACTAGAAACTCACTAAGGATCTTTGGTGGTGGCGAGAGGAAGATTATGTTACTTGCTGTACAAGACGCACGCGGTGATATGTACGGGTCAACTGAATATAGTTGAGAATGATGCTTCACCAAATTTGTGGCACAAGCGACTGGCACATGTAAGTGAGAAAGGGTTGAATATGTTGGCTAAGAAGTCCCTCATCCCACTAGCCAAAGGTAAAATAAACCCTTATGATTATTGTGTCTTTAGAAAGCAACATTGTGTTTCATTTCAAAAGAGCTCTAGACGGAGGGACAACAAGTTAGAGTTGGTACACTCTGACATATGCGGTCCTATGGAGGTGGAATCTCTTAGAGTTGACATACACTTTCTTACATTTGTCGATGATTTCTCACAGAAAACATGGTATAATTGTTGCACACGAAGGATTAGGTATTCCAGCATTTTCAACAGTTCCATGCGATGGTGGAAAGGGACATTGGAATGCCATTGAAGTGTCTGCACACTGACAATGGTGGTGAATATATCTTTAGGGAGTTCAGAGATTATTGCAGTAAGCACAGTATCAGGCATGAGAAGACAGCCCCTAGTATGCCTCAGCACAACGGCGTTGTTGAACGGATGAATCACAACATTGTTGAGAGAGTCAGATCCATGCTAAAAATGGCTAACTTACCTAAGTCATTTTGGGGAGAAGTTGTTGGTATTGTTGTCTACCTAATCAACCGACTACCTTCAGTACCTTTGACCTTTGATGTCTCGGAGAAGGTCTGGACAGGTAGGAATATTACATACTCTCACTTAAGGATATTTGGTTGTAAGGCATTCATGCATGTTTCGAAGAAGCAGAGATCAAAACTTAACGACAAGTCGGTGCCTTACATATTTGTTGGTTATAGAGACGAAGAGTTTGGCTATAGGTTATGGGATCCAATGAAAAAGAAAGTTGTCCAAAGTCGAGACGTAGTATTCCACAAGAATGAGATCATAGAGGATACAATTGTGGATGGTGCAAGATCCACAAGTAACGGTGTTATTGATATTACACCTGTGAGCATTCCAACAGATGGTACCATAAGAGGAGGAATTCCAGAATCAGAACAGGAATAAGACGAGCTAGTCGTGAGGGATCAAGAGTCAGCCATAGATGATGAAAAGGGTGTTAAGCAGGGGGAGCCAGAAAACCCCATTCTACCAGAAGGAGTTGAACCTCAGTTGAGAAGGTCAACTAGAGAACACCAACCATTTACGAGGTATCCTAGTTTTGATTATATTTTGATTACTGATGAGGGGGAGCCAGGGAGCTTCCAAGATGTGAAATCTTGCAGAGATAGAGATTGCTCGATGAAGGCCATACAAGAGGAGATGAATTCTTTCAAGAAGAATAACACGTACGAGCTGGTGAAACTTCCGAAAGGGAAGAGAACACTCAAGAACAAATGGGTGTACAAGCTGAAGAAAAATGATGGCAACCTAGTGAGATACAAAGCTCGATTAGTCATCAAAGGTTTCACTCAAAAGAAAGGTATTGACTTTGACGAGATTTTTTCACCAGTTGTGAAAATGAGTTCTATTCGAGTTGTGTTAGGTCTAGTAGCCAGCTTGAACCTTGAGTTGGAGCAGCTCGATGTAAAGACCGCATTCTTGCATGGGGATCTAAAGGAAGAGATCTACATGGAACAACCAGAAGGTTTCAAGGTTAAGAGAAAGGAGGACATGGTTTGTCGCCTGAATAAGAGCTTGTATGGTTAAACAAGCCCCTTGACAATAGTATAAGAAGTTTGATTCTTTCATGGTGAATTCAGGCTACAAAAGGACGAATGTAGATCTTTGTGTATATGTCCAGAGACACCTTGATGGTAAATTTATTATTCTTCTTTTATATGTTGATGACATGCTCACCGTTGGACTAAATGCAGACATGATTAGCAAGTTAAAGGGAGATTTGTCAAAGGCGTTTGACATGAGGGATTTGGGATTAGCAAGGCGAATTCTTAGAATGGAGATTACCCGAGATCGGACGTCCTACAGGTTGTGATTATCGCAGGAGAAATATATTGAACGAGTTCTGGAGAGGTTCAATATGAAGAATGCTATACCCGTTAGCACTCCGCTTGCCTCTCGCTTCAAGTTGAGTAAGAAATCCTAGCCATCAACCGAGAAAGAAAGAGAAGATATGTCAAATATTCCATATTCTTCAGCAGTCGAAAATTTGACGTACGCAATAATGTGTACGAGACCAGATATTGCTTATGCGGTTGGCATTGTGAGTCGATTTCTGTTAAATCCTCGGAAGATATATTGGGCAGCAATAAAGTGGATATTTAGATACTTAAGAGGAACCTCAAAGTTATGTCTGACTTTTGGAGGGGAAAAACCTACACTTGTTAGCTACACAAATGCAGATATGACCGGTGATCTTAATGAAAGAAAATTTACGTCAGGATGCCTATTTACATTCTCAAGGGGAGCTATCTCATGACAGTCAAGATTACAAAAATGTGTTTCCTTATCAACTACTGAAGCAGAGTACATTGCACCAACAGAAGCAAGGAAGGAAATGTTTTGTTTGAAGCGATTCTTTCAAGAATTGGGTGTGCAACAGGAAGAATATGTAGTCTATTACGATAGTCAAAGTGCCTTAGATTTGAGCAAGAACACTATATATCATGCACGGATGAAACATATTGACGTAAGGTATCATTGACTCAAACTTGCCATTGAGGAGAAGGCGTTTCAGTTGCAGAAGATTCACACTGATAGAAATGCTGCCGACATGCTGACGAAGGTTGTTCCCAAGGAAAAGTTCAAGTTGTGTGTCGAACTCGCCGGGATGGGCTCTTACTGAGAGCAGGATGAAGACCTCCTCTAGTATGTGATGGTTGGGGCTGGAGGGGGAGAATTGATGGGTCCATCTCAACAACCCACCACCAGTCAAAATTTTAATGGGGACAAATTGTGTCAGACATTGGTTGTTATAGTTTTTTTTTTTTGGTTTTGTGGTGTTTGGTCGACTGGAGATGTGGCCAAATTTAAAGCCACAAATTCATACTACTTGGAGCCTATAAATAGGCTTGAGGTTTGCAACATTCAACAAAGAAAAACAAAGCAACAAAGCTCAATACACAGAAAGAGTTTTGAGTGACTCTTGTACTCTGGATCACATCCACAAAGAGGTGTGAGGTAAAAATCGAGCGGTAAAATTTGAGAGTTGCTAGAATTGTGATTATATTCTAGCGAATGAGACATTTGAGTGATTGTAAGAAATTTTTTCTACACATATAGTGAAAATTTTACTGGCTTGACCTATGATTTTTGCTCTAATTATTTAGAGAGTTTTCACGTAAATCTTGGTGTCTTTTATTTTTATCTGACATTTATGATAATTATTTGGTTTTTTACCGTGGTTATTATTTCTGGTAGATTTGATCATCAATATCCAATAAGTACTTATTGGAGATAAAGGGGTAACGATAATTTAATCGATGATGACATGGTAGCTAATGCAATAAAGGAGTGGGACCCGGATGCTAACAACTATTGACGTACTATTGTGGGACTTTAATACTGATGTAGTGGAGGATATGTCATAAGAAGGACTCAGGCGCTCACGTGATTGCTGGCATGCATGATGGTTAGAAAAATGACATCGTTTTGAATCATCTTCTTTCGTTAGATGACGAAGTATTGGCAAGGGCTCTTGGCAACATGTGTGGGCATGAAAGGGAGATTTTGGACATAATTTGCAATGTTGCTGTGATTGTAAAAAGTAAAAAAACTTTTGGTATATATTAAATAGCTACCAGACGTTGGAAGTCTCTCCAATAAAACAAAAATAGAAGGCCGCAACTTTTGCTCCTTTTATAAAAGGAGTTCTAATAACATGTAAAAAGAGAAAGTGATTTAAAAGAGAAATAACTCTTGCATTTTTTTGTGTTTCAATTATTACTCTTAGAGTTTAAGTTGAGTTGAGAATAAGGTCGATCCAAAAGACTTAAGCTTTAAGGAAGATTACTCATTCTCAACTTTATATGTTATTGTTAGATGTTGTTTCTTTTCGATGTAAGATTTTTTATCCCAATACTCCCCCTCACTTGTAACCTCTTTTTGGTTTGTCAATTGAACTATTTAGAGTTTTCGAGCTCCAGGATCTTTACTGGGCCATTGGGCCTTATAGACTCTGATACCATATTAAGCGACCATTTCATCACAAAAGCTTAAGCTATTATGTAAGATCAACTTAATTGATTTTTTATATTCACTAACACACCCTTTTAAGTGGAAGTCCTTTGGGCTTGAAACTTGTACAGGTTCACTCTACCTTGTGCTGAATAATAAGTGAGTGGTAGGATTTGAACTCACGACCACTTGGTCACAGAGGCTCTGATACCATGTTAAGTTACCGTTTCACAAGCGGTCTTGAGTTCAAATCCTACCACCCACCTATTTATCATCAAATTAATTCAGTACAAGGTAGAGTGAGCCTTTGTAAGTTTCAAGCTCAAAGGGTTTTCACTTGAGGGAGTGTATTAGCGAATATATAAAACTAATTAAGTTGATCTCACACAATAACTTAAGCTATTGTAGTACAATGGTCGCTTAACAATTACAGACAAGGTTATTTATTTATACATATGACACTTATATAATCAAAGGGAACATTTCCTTGCATATGCTGATTGGATCTCGAAATATATGTTATTCTATTCACTAAACATGCCATAGTTAACTAATAGATTGATTTATAGATATGTTAACAAGTGGCGTTATCAGCGAGAACCCAAGGATGAGAGAATACTTCATTACCGGGAATATCATGCAACGAGTTCTCCTGTCAGATGTTTATACGTTTTCATTTCGCAGCCATCAAATATTCTGCAATGCCCAAGGTAAACTGTGCAAACTAACTTTGAGCATAGTGATGATTGAGAATTAAGAAGCCGCCACCCGTGCTTTGCCCGTAATGCCTTATTGAAGGCGAGTAGACCGCTACAGTACTCTTTATCCCCCATGGAACGTAGATTCCACTGAGCCACACTTTTAACGAGGGAGTACATCCTCAGCTCCCGTTTAGCCAATTCCAATCCTATGCTATAAGCTTTTAGCCACAAAATTTTCTGTCGTATCTATTTTTGTGGCTGAAAACTCATGGCATGGGGTTAGAATTGGCTAAATGGGCAGAAGATCTGAAGCCTTTAACGAGGAGCTGATTACCACCTCAAATCTTCTATCTAATTTTATTATATCTAACTCTGTTTAATGTTCAAAATAACATTGATCAGAGGATTCAAACTTGATTAGAAGAGATCTATTTGCCAAGTTTCACTCCTCTTCACTACCCAATTTTAGCTTTTGATAACCCGGTATTCCTTAGCTAACCCGAGACTTTTTTATCACTAGATAAAAAAAGGGGAGAAACATATGCTATATTTTAGTAAACTTTTCTTGTGATATTATCGTCAGGATCAAGTGGTTGTGGAAATGAGCGCTTTGCTTTTTGTCAAAATCGGTTAGTTTCAAGTTTCTATCTGAAAATGCATGTTGCGACTGTGTGCTTTCGATAAGATTTGCGTACACAGTTTGCTCTTCTTTCAACACACTATTAATTATCCGACAGCAACCCCGTGCTGCATTTTTTCTACTTCAATTAGAAGCCAAAAAAGTTTTACATAATTATATGCTTAATTACATACAAATCAACATTAAGGTTTCTTTACATCCTTAAGATTTCAGTTTATATTATATTATTACGAAAATAAAATTTCATTACCATTTTATCTTAAATTTCAACCATGCAACTTCTAACATTTGAAACCAAGATTTAAAAGTTTCTCTTTCTAATGATAGCTTGGATTGTTGTAGTAAAAAGGATAACTATTCTTATTGTTTAACTCATACAAAAAATATATTTTTTTATATAATGTACAAAATATTAAGCATTTATGATAATAAAAATTGTAAAAATATTTATTAAATATCTATTAAATTATCTTTATTTACCTTAATAAATTCAATTAATTATAGCAGATATCATAATATTTATAATACAAATCTAAACTCGATTTTGATTCAAATGAAATATATATATATATATATATATTTTGAAATTACTTTTTTTTCATCTTTTATCTTAATTAAAATGAGAATATAATACAATAGTTGTTCCACATCCCACAGAAGTTCTGTAAATTTTGGTTTTGATGTAGGTATGAGCGAGGACCTCTAATTGATGTAGGCTTGAAAAATGCCATACTTCAACTTTATAGGATCACCTCCTCCTCATATTCATTTTATGAACTGTAAAGTTATGATTATTCTGCTAATTATTCTTTAAGAAAATCCCGCATTTTGATATTATAACTCACAAAAGGAAGAGTAAAAAAGTACATATTAGTATGATTAACTAAAAATTTTCAAATTCATAACATGTTAACATTTCGAGAGACTTTTCTATAGCACTACATTAATTGCAACTGCTACCGGTTCCTTCCCCTTAATGGTCATAAACTATTAAATGAGGTAGCATTGTCACGGACAAGGTCTTGGTTACATCATCTTATATGTGTATAGTCTTGCCAAGCAAAATTTGGATATAAGTCATGCTTTTAAACTAAGAAATCCCTTTTCTCAATATACCGAGTGAGCGTGTGACTAAAATAATAGCTTTTGTGGATGATTTAGTGAAGTGCTTGGTTATTTGACACGAGAAGAAACGAACAGATAAGGAAAAAAAAGAGATAATTGGTCAGTATTTTTATATCCTCTTTTAGGACAGTATTTCATATAAAAAATAAAAGTTATATTCATTTTTATTCCTCGTTATATTTATTATAATTCATATTATTATTTCCTCAATTAAACCAAACAAATCATAAGTTTTCTTATCAAATTTCATAAATCGTATAGTCCCATTGATCAGAGGAATTTAGGACCATTTCTGTCTCCCATCCATTAGTTTGAAATTTATCTTTCGTAGAACAATCAACACTTCTCTCCGAAGAATTCGTTTACCCTTTGATTTTGTTTGCACTAATAGAATTGCTAATCAAAGATTGTTTTGACTAAGGAAGCTGCTCTAGCACTATTAGTCAAATCTAATCCAAAGTACGTAATTTCCATTACCGAAGACTCGAACAACAATGGTAGTGTTCAAACTCTAACCCAAGAAGTTAAATGTGTATTTACGACTGTTTCTTAAATCCTTCAGCGGAAATAAGAGAATTGTCTGTTCCAATATTAAAGAATGGGTTTGCCACATAAATTTTTAATTGGGAATATTAAATTTTTAAATAGAAGTCGTCTTTTCATTCCTACGTATCCATCGGTCAGTAGTCCCTAAGTATTAATTATATATCAGAATCAAGAAATTAACTACTATTTCTTATGTTCCTTTGTTACTAATATAAGCACAGGTCAGGAAGGATTTAGTTAGGTTTGTGAGCACAGGGTTTTTTCTCTTGTATATATATTCTCCTCAATATAAATCACTGCCTCTCCTAACTCTATTGTATCCTGACTCTTTCTTTTCTCCTTCTGTCTCATCAATGGTTTGCTTCTGCTTCTTGGTGGACCAAACCAGGAAGGTTAAGAGCCACAAGCCGGTCGCAGGATCTTGCACCCACTGCGGCGGCGGTGCTAGTGTCGCCGATATGAGGACGTCAACCAGATTTTGTTACGTCCCATTTTATTGGAAATCTTGGAGAGCTATTATCTGCACTTTCTGTGGAGCTACTCTTAAGTCTTACAGATGAATGTTTCTTAGGTTAAGCTAGCTGCAGCTGTTTCAGTTGATGATTTGATAGCTCGTGATTCTGTACTTATGGCCAATCTTTTTGATGGTGGAATGAAAGATGGAAGGAAAATTTACGGTGTTTTTAATGGCAAAGGTATAATTTATCCTTTTCTAAAAATTTGAATTAGTCATTATACTACCTTAAATTTTTAAAAATTTTTAACAATTTTTAATAAATGAGTCATTAATTTAGTCTACATGATATCATAATTAAGTAATATCGATCAATTATGTAATATTAAAATAAAATTTTCAAATATTAATTACATGTGTGATTTTTACTTTTACAAAAAATTCAAATAAGTTCATATTGTTTTCTCTGTTATCATTTTAGTAATATTAAGATATAAATTTGCGTCAGAAGTATCGATATGGATTTACTTAAACCTTTTATAAAATATTGTTATACATAGTGATCAAAGGAAAGTTTTTCTCTTTAATTATGAATACTCTGGCGTTAATTTGTTTAAGAGCACATGGCTGGTGGATAAGAAGACGAATGATGTATGAAAAGCATGTAACTGAAATTATACCATAGCTAGTGAGCTATTTTTGTGTTTCTTCAGTTCTGTAGTTAATGCCCCACGTTTGCACAACTGACTGATGGAATATTTAGTAATTTATTATTATTATTATTATTATTATTATTATTATTATTATTATTATTATTATTATTATTATTATTATTATTATTATTAAAGAATTTAAACTTATTATTTTTAAGCACCTTATAATTATCCTTATGCATCAACAAATAATTTAATTAATATAAGTTATTATGACTATGAAAACAACTCAATAATGATCACGTAATTCAGTTTTTATTATTATCGTTATCATTAACTAGGAAACCTATGCATTATATGTAATTTAAGAAAATTTTGCTGTAACGACGAGTAATTTAATGAAGTTCATAGTTTTTTTTAAATTTGTAAATTAAATTTAACCATTAAAGGCAATAATAAGTGTTACAAGCATAAACAACCCATCATTATGAATGGACTAACAAACAATAGGAAAATATTACATTATGAATCAAAATTTAAATGCACAGGCTAATCATTAATACAATACTGACATAACACCGGAATCAATTTGTATTTTGTCTTTAAATGTGACAAAGTGTGACTTGATTGCATTAGGTCTTTCTCTGTGTAGCTT
The DNA here is from genome assembly GCA_027576715.1 of Erythroxylum flavicans. Taxonomy (NCBI): domain Eukaryota; kingdom Viridiplantae; phylum Streptophyta; class Magnoliopsida; order Malpighiales; family Erythroxylaceae; genus Erythroxylum; species Erythroxylum flavicans. Next base: position 45,739,090 of record JANZXP010000196.1, on the reverse strand, counting down.
TGAACGCTGCTTCTTAATGCCTTTGAAAATTCTCCTTTGAAGATTCTCATATTCCTTTCATCCTACAAAGCTTTTACCAGATATGATAAAGCAATAAAAAATCACCACTATTTTATCATGCATTTATCTACTGTATCTCCTAACAACCGTCTTCTAAAGTCTTTCCACAAATATTGAGTCTAACATTTGAAGAATAAATTAATAATACTTTCTTGCTTTTACTTGCATAATACATATCTATTTGGTATTGTTATATTTTTATTCAATCAATCAATTGTAAACAATTTGTTCTTGATATCTCTCCATATTGTGAGTGAAGCTCTACGTATCATATATTTGCACTAAACTAGTTTATATCATGGTACTATGTTTCCCTACTCTTGAAAATAAATGCTTTCTACAAGACACACTAGTGAATTTACCATGCTTAGACAAAGTTCGCCAATTAAGCTATGTCTTATTTTCCTTGAGTTCAATGTTGTTAATGTGATTATGGAAACCAGAGTCTCGAATCCTTAATGAAATCACATATTTGTACATTGGAGCATAAGCAACATATTGATCCTCACTAATGATAGTTTTTATTGAATTAAGAAGCTCATCAATATCTTCACAAACTCTATTAGCTAACTATATGTCGTACTAGAAGAGTGTATTGATACCATTACCTAATAATCTAGTTATATGTGGCCTGACTTTATTTCTCAATTTAAAAATTGTTTTTATTGTGTTTAAAGCATTTTCAAGTACGTTGATCTTTTATAAACTCCTCTCTTTGAAGTAATAAGCATTTATCCACTTAACCCATAAGGATTGCTTATCTTTAATAATTCATCCACAACTTTTTAGTGAACATGACCAGATTATAAACTTTCAAAGGGATCACATTTAAACTACCATGCTTCTTCAAAGATCATACCTCAGACCATTTAACGAGAATTGAGTGTTTTCCTGTTTGGTTTCCAGACCATAGAAACATTTTGAGAATATTATCAATTGTCTTGATAACATCCTTAAGAAGAGACATATGAGCTACCCAATGAAATCTCACTGCATTAAGTACAGAGGAAATGAGTTGAGCTCTCCCAATTAACTTGATACTCCAACCTAAGATCCTTATCTGTATTTTATCAATGAGGATCTTGTGATCTCTATAAGTTGACCTGGAAGCATAAATAGGAATCCCATGATATGTAACTAACAATCCATTTATGTTGAAACCTGTAACTTCAAGTATCAATGCTTCTTAATCTATTTCTTTGTTAGAAGTATAACAAAGGCTTTTGCCAACATTCATCCTAAGTTCAAACATTCTGGAAAACATTTTGATTACAATCATTAAGGCTAAAGGATATGTTTTATCAGCTCTAAATGCTAAAAAAAGGTCATCAACAAATACTAGACTTGTTATACCTAGCCTTTGACATTTAGACTGATATCTAAATTGCTTTGTTCTCTCCACTACCCTTTTGAGTATTCTGCATCATACCTATATAACAAGAGAGAATAAGTAAGAAAAGGAAGGATCTCCTTGCCTTATACCCTTACTACTTTTGAAACTTTTTAATGGTTCCCCATTTATAAGCACGTTAAAAGATAGAGTTGTGCTGCATTAAGATATCCACTCAATAAATATTTTAGGAAAAGCCATTATCCTCATTATGTTTATTAGAAATTGCTACTCCACATTGTCATAGGATTTCCTTTTAATCTTCAAGGCATAATCTCTACCCCATTTTTGTCTGTGGTAACCTTTCATAAACTCCTACATCGATATAATGTTGTCACTTATTGATCTACTAGGGATGTATGCTCCTTGTCCTTCATCCATATGCTTAATTAAAATGCTCTTTAATCTATTAGCAATAATCTTGTAGGTGATTTTGTAAATAGAATTGGAGAAAGAAGTTGGTCTGTAATTACTAAAATACTTCATCTCTCTTCATTTTAGAATTAAGTTTATGAAGTTTCTATTTATTTCTTTGAGCAATTTCTTACTATTAAAGAACTTTGAGACAACTTTATGAACCATATTTCTAGTTAGAGGCCAAGTTTTGTTGAAAAACATCATATTAAAACCAGTTGGACCTAGGCTTTGTGTGAATTGAATGACTTTACTACATCAATCTCCTCATTGGTGACAGGCTAGGATAAGATGTCAGCATCCTCAGAAGTTATAGTTTCCAACATGATCTCCTTAAGTATTTCAAATATGGAGTGAAGCATTTGTTGTTGTATTCATGATTGAAGTAAATAATTGGCTGCTTCCTTAAGTAAAGCATGTTGTTCAAATATACTTTGATTGTATTTACATTCACAGTTTGATAATTAAAGTATATCAGGATCCTCCCATTAGGGTGATGATGGTGATTTGTAATCTTTCTCTGGTTAGAAGACAACATCTACGAAAGATGGCACTTATTAACCTTTATTCTTAATTCCAACGTGCAAAATATATCTGGTTTATCCTCCAAGGTAAGATTTTTGAACAAAAGTTTCTTAGAAAGAGCATTAGCTCCTCTTATGTTCCAAGTAATGACTTTCATGCATTTGCATATAAAGAAAGAGGGGTTTTTTTTTTCCTCTTATTAGGTATTCCTCTAGATAGTAGCTCGAATCCCTTCTCATTATCAATAGATGTAGCTACTTGGTCCTCCTTATCTATGATCTTATTCACTACTTCAGCCTATTTTAGGCACATGAGAGTTTTACACGTGTTTTCATCTTCCACACATTCTTCAATCATTATATGCTCTCCAACGTAACTATAATTATCCTTAATGTCATGATCAGTCTAACATGCACCTTCAGAGCCAATGTTATTCATTTCAAGGGTTTTGTTATTGTTTTTCTACTTCTTCTCTTCAATTTCAATAACAAAAGAAAATGATGTGTTAATATTAGAATATTTTCTGTAGATTTGCAGATTATCTTTGTTGATTTAGTCCAAGTTGACCAGGTCCTTAGTAGTTTTAGTTGTTGCACTTGAGCAAAACATGTTTTTTCTGTTTCCTATATTTTAGCAAGTGTCCTGCATGTTAGTACCTATTTTTTTTAAAATCTTGTTGTGAATTTGACTATACAAAGGCTTCCAATGTTCTGAATAATCCGAGAAAAAGAATTTTCTTCTTCAGCTCTTTCTTTTATTTTAGTTATTAGTGGTATCAGAGCATTAAATAAAAAGAGAAAGATGACAGATGTTGCTATTGTTGAGAAGATATTACATTCCTTAGCACCAAAGTTTGATTATGTTGTTTGCTCAATTGAAGAATCTAATCACATAAATGCACTTTCCATTGATGAACTTCAGAGCTCTTTGTTAGTCCACGAACAAAAGACAAACTGCGGTTCAAATATAGATTTAAATGCTTCTATTATTTTTCCTAAAATTCTAGAGGAAGAGGTAGATGTAGAGGTAGAGGAAGGGGAGATCGAGGCAATATAAATGGTAACAAGTCTACGAAAGCTGATGATGATCAATTTCGAAGCAAAAGCAAAGGTTGAGATCAACAATTTGACAAATCCAAGGTAGAGTGCTTTAGATGTCATAAATTTGGTCATTATCATTCTGAATGTTATACTAAGTTGCCTAAAGACAAAGAAAAAGGAGAGAAATCAAATTTTACAGAAAAGAAGGAAGAAAAAATTTATTAATGACAGTCCAAATCAATCAAGAGCCTCATGAATCAAATGTATGGTATGTAGATACAGGATGCAGCAACCATATGTGTGGAAGTAAGTCTTCTTTTTCTTATTTAAATGAAGACTTTCATTCTACAGTGAATTTTGGGGATTGTTCTACTGTAAATGTCATGGAAAAAGGTGATATTAATATAAAAACCAAGAATGGTTTTGTAGAAACAATTTCAAATGTTTTTTATGTTCCTGATTTGAAAAGCAATTTGTTGAGTGTTGATTAATTACAATAGAATGGTTATGTGATAACTATTTAAAAGGGTTCTTATGAAGTATATGATCCTTCAAGAAGAGCTATTCCTATTGTTCAAATGAGTTCAAGCAGACTGTTTCCATTGAAGATTGAAAGTGCTCAATCTTGCTTGATGACTGAAGTGAAAGACTCCTTATGGCTTTGGCATTTTCGCTACTGCCATTTAAATTTTGGTGGATTAAAGACTCTTTAAAAGAAAAATATGGTGATAGGTCTTCTTCAAATGAAGGATTGCAATCCTATAAGCACTCTAATTGAGTTTGGCTTAAAGCTAAACAAAGAAGGAAGGAAGGTG
>JANZXP010000196.1:45701592-45716963 GCA_027576715.1 Erythroxylum flavicans | reverse complement strand
GTAGCAATAGGTAGAGGAAAGCAAAGTGTAACTTTGGTGAAGGTTCGATGAATCAAGATCCGAAGAAGAAGAAGAAGCTTCAAGAAGAAAGCCACGAGAAGATATTTTTTTAAGACAAGACAAAACAGTGTCTTTGTCTTTCAAAGTTGAAAGAAAACGTAGGCTTAAGACTTGGACATTTGTCCAATTTCTAAAGCTTTAACTAGTTCAATCTTCTCTAAATTTATCTCCAATTGTCTCTAAATTGAAAATGGCATTTTCTCATAAATTCTAGAGTCATTATAAAAAATTCTTCATTATCATCTGACTCTTATTTCTATTTCTATTTATCCATTTACTTGCCATGTGGCATTTTTTTCCTAGTCCAAAAATATCCAACAATTTCAGAAATTTCTCCTAAAATTCCTCAAAAATTCTAAATCTATAAGTACGCTCTCCGAATCAGTTTTCATTATAAGTAAATCACAATTCTCAATAAACTCACATATCACATATATAAATCAATTATACCCGAAAATGTCAATGAATGCATGTACAGTCATTTTAATGTGCAAAAATTCAAATTCATGTGCGTGTATACTACATTATGCATGAGCATGAAAATACATTGTCCTTAATCTCTCATTGATCTCACATGTACCGTATTTTAGGGTTCTAACCCTTAGTATAGGAATGAGATGTTACATTGCACAAGGTCTATATATTCTTCAATTTTCCCTGTTGGCCTCCAAATTTGTTTATGATGAATTTTGTGAGACCTCTAGTTATAAATAACTATCACGTGGTCTTTAATGAGGTAATTAGCTTCATTTACTCTTCATAATGGAATGTAATTTTGGAACTTGGCATAACTAACTCCTTTCATATTAAATATTGCTTTATTAAGGCATAAGGGCTTACTCACAAAGCTAGCAAAATGACTTATTCTTCTAGTTGTCCAATACTCAAGGAGTATATTATAGATATTTAACCAAAGGGGGATCTATTTTTGCTTTAGATCTTAGAACTTAATGCTTAGTTTTTAGCTTTGAAAAGTATAAGCTTGAAATTGTAATGTCAGGGGCCTAACTCCAAAACATTTTATACTTTAATGGAGGAGCAGAACTTGAGTAGAAAGATATTGTCATCATTTAGTAGTACTTCCAACAATCTCATATGTTGTTTAGGAAGGAAGGCCTTTTATCCATAAAAAACCTAGGTAATGTAGTTTCCCATTTAACTTCTCCTCCTTAAGGATGTCAATCTTTGGAGCTACCATAGTCTTCCCATATGAGGAGCCAGGAGGATGAAAGTGGAGCTTTAATGATGGTGAAGGATCTCCTAAGACTTATTTCCAAAACTCCCTAGTAGCATCATCATCCAAGGACTTCTCAGAAGTGACCTAAGAAACTAAGATTTTGTTTAGGTATGTGGTCATAGAAGGACCTCGAATACAAGAAGGGGGGATAACCTATGAAATTGTAAGGACCTAAAAAGCTGAAGCAGACTAGGAAGGAATGTCAGGTAAGGCTTTGAGTTGTTTAAAGGAGGAAAGTCGACTGAGCGAAACATTAAGCTTAAAAGGCAAAAGGAGAAAGAAGGATAGGATACGAGCCTAAGGAAATGGCCAAAAGGAAAAAAAAAGAGTAGGAGCATAAATGAAAGATGCTCCTAAGTAAACGATCGCAAAGCCAATATAAGGAGAACAATAAATGTTACCAGGTAGTAGAATTAAAAGGTAATATGATGAAGATGACTCTAAGAACACCTAAGTTTACAGACCAATAGAAGAAGCTAAAAAGGAAGGGGAACAAAAGAGGAAAGGAGAGTAAACAAGACAAGGAGAGCACTAAAGGGAGGAGAGGGTCATTGAAGAAATCTAGCCTGTGAAGAAGGGACTAAAAACACAAGGTAAGAAGAAAACTAGACTGAGACAAAAGTTAAAGAATGTAGGAGCACCATGCATAAGCATGCAACCTTTAGAGAGAAGTTAAAAATTCTCTCTCAATAACTTGAACTTGCTAGACTCAACCATTAGACCCTTGATCCTTAGATTTGGCGACATTAATTTGAGCAATTCTTACGTAAACAACAATTTTAATTATTTACATCATTTAGCATGTTGAAGATGAAAATTGGTAGTCAAAATTGTTGAAATAAGAAAGATCTTAGTGAAATTTGAGGTCATGATTTATAGTTGGAATAATGTGAATTTTAAATTAATTCCAAAGAAGAGATAAGTATGCAATCCGATTTTGTTAATAATGAGGTGTGACATTATTTGACTCATTAGTTTAGCCAATCTTCAAATATTTTTTCTTTTTTTCAATAAAAGATTTTACATTCTACTAGGCTATTATTGATTTTGACTCAGTGAGCCTTCTCTTTTTCTTTTTTGTAAAATTTCTATCTAAGGTCTTTGTTTTTACCAATTTAAAGTTCATTCAATTTTTGTTCATGCAATTACTTTTACCCAGATCATAACTTATCGGCTTTTAGACCTAGCGAGTTACAATCTAACTTTTTCCCAATTTTATTATTTTTGTAACTTTTTTCCTAGCAAGCGTTAATTTTAAAATGTTGAACTATTATTTAATACCATTGCCATTATAAAAGAAATTTCTCACCCTTTTTCTATTTTTATTTATTGTATTTTGTTTTAGTTGAATTGATGAAATAAAAAATATCATGTTTGTAAGATAAATGTTCTAAAAATGTAACAATATACATATAGAAGATAAGGATAAAATTAAAAATTTTGATGCTAAGATAACCTTTGTTTATTCTTTTTGGTTAGAGTTACTAAGGCAATTAAATCAGGAAAAAAAAGCCTTTCTAATATAAAGGGATTTTTTGGTTAAAGCCACATTTTCGATGATACAACCATTCTACATATATACTAAAATAAGACCAATTTTTTAAATGAATCAATACAAAATTTTTTAATAACTTGCTCCTTTTAAGATCTTTATATTTTGTAGGGGATAAGTCAGTATCACCTTTTTGCTAGTTGAATATTTTTTTGAGTTTAAATGTAATTTCATATTTTTCTTTTAAAATTTTGAGTTAGAATTTTATATCTCAAACCTAAAGGTGATTGCATTAAAATTGTTTCAATATTTTTATTAAATATTTTTTCACTATTTTTATGATCTAAATTTGGAATGCTTTCATTGATAGCAATTAAGGCATCTTTTAAATTGATTGTACCAGCTTTCACATAGCATCATTTACTGAATATCATAATCATTAGCCTAAGAAGACAAGAATATACAAAACTTATTGGGGTCAACTTGTAATCTGTAACATAATTTGAATTTTATATTGTCTTAATATATATGCATGTAACTAGGATTAGGTCAATCAACCATAGAATTTTATGTGAATAAAAATTTATAAGGAACTTAAAACTATTTAAGTAAATACTTAGTGATTCATTAATTAATTAATCATTCTCCACAACATTCAAAATCAACATCTAAATAGCAAAGTCATTCATTCAAGAAAAACATTTTGAATCTAATGCAAGTCAAATTTAAGAGATTTCCCAAATATAAGAATGATTTATATTAGTAAACACTCATATTGTGAACCTAGCAATGAAAGAAAATAATGTTAGAGGAAAGAATAAGACTATTGAGTAATTCAAATTGCCCTAGGGCTCTTTCTTAAATAGCTCTAAATACTCCAACTCAAACTTAGTTTGTAAGATACATATTGTTATTGAGACATGAATAATTTAAGAAAGGAAAAAGAATTTCAAGGATAAAGGAGAACCTAGACAATAATAAATAATGTAATAAATGTAAATAAACATAATTTTGAAATAAAATTAAATTCAAACACATATTAATATATTTAAAATTAAATAAATGTAAAGAAATTAAAATAAAAATTGGTACAAAAAGGTTTGCACAAATTTAAATATCAACAATACACTTTAGTATCACATGTGATCCAGATAAATAAGGGGGCCCACGCACCATTTCAAAGGAGAAATAGACTTTTCTTTTAGCATGACTTTTGATAGCATCATACTTGTATTTATGTATACTTGTAGGATTTAGTACTCAAATTAAGTTATATTTTGTTTTCATTCTTTTTGTAGCATCTTTAAGGGAAAAGGATGAATTTATGAAATAATTGAGTAAATTTGGAGCAACTTTAGAATATATGAAGAAAGGACTTAGAATACTGCAAGAACACACCACCCGTTACAAGCTGTATTTCATTATGTCCCATTTTTTTTCGTTTTTCATATTTTCATCCAAAGAATATGACATCTACATGCCATTGTGTTCAGGTCATGTTCCAAGAAAGGACATTACATTTCTCCAAGCACAACCATTATGCCCTTGTGTACCCACGTTCACCAATATAATGGTAACATAAACCTATGTCTATCCACGTATTGGTAACGATGATTTACATAAAAAGTTATATAATGGGAGTTAAGGTAATATGCAGACAACATAATCTCGTATTAAGGTTATGTTATGCATAAAAATTAAAGTTCAATTTATTAAAAGAAGAGGCAACTAGATTTAAAGGGAGTTTTTGGTATAAACAAGTTTTGAAGCAAAAAATAGTCAATTAGGAGCCAATCAAAACAATCAGAGATCAAGGAAGAAAACAATATTGAACGAGGAACAAGAATTTCAACAAGATTCATCAAGAATTCAAATATTGAAGATTCACGAAGATATTTTCTTTATCATTTTTCCTTGTTTATTGTCATGTTGTTCTTTCTTATTTCTTCATGAACTAATTGGGATATAAATCTAAGTGAGGTAGACCTTATGATGTAATGTTTTAAAATGATATTTGGGTTTAATAAAATTCCTAATTTTCTTAAGAATTGTTCATATTCTTATAATGATTTAAATTTAAAGATGAAAGTTAAAGATTTAATAATCAGATTCATACATTAAGTTGTGACACAATTTGTATAGTTAGATCATAGCATGGATAATGACGGTTGAATGGGTTACTCAAGAGAGAATTGTGATCCTCCTTAGTTAGGTTAAAACCAATCATAAGAATTCACAAATCATATTAATGCATTCTTCAATTGTTAATAAGCATGGTCCCTACGTTGTAGATCTTAAAGGCAAGTATACCTATCTAACTATATTATAATGATGTGAATATTGAGTGTTGATTCCAAAGGGGCTATAAGTACTAAAAGTTACCTCTTTTATTAGCTAACTAAAAAAATAGGATGATAATTTAATTAAAAATAAGATAAAATTTAACACAATAATAAATAAGAATGTAATCAAATAAAATAATTAGTACCTAGGTAACAAATCACGTAAGATTTCTTAAGCATGTTACCTTTATCATAAAATTCAATTTAAGATCATTGGACTGTGAAAATTCCTATCCAATATTAGTATCTTTCTCAAGATTATTAACAATTAATCCTCGATTGATTAACGAAAATCTCTTTCTGGTTAAAGCTCCTAAGATTACATTAATCGATTCATGAATTTCACTACTAGTTTTGACCCTAATCTAGAGGATTTATGTTAACCTATCTCTTGGTTTGCATATAACTCCTTTCAATTATGGTAGATCTATTCATATAATACATTATACATAATTGAAATGGTGATCAATTGCAATCTATGAATAGACTAAATCTAGGCAAAATATTCCCTAGGAATTTACTATGTTTTGACTTCACTCTAATTTAATGAATGACTTTAGTTTTTTAGATTGGTAACAATTTCTAAGTTACAACTATGTTCTCTCTCAAGCAACATAATTCCTATTCCTAAATCAAATTAACTAAAATCTCTTTCTTATCAAGTCAACTAATAAATGCTTTATAGATTATATTTTTAGCCTCATGTTTAGTGCATTTTTCTTAATTATTTGTTATTTTATTATTTTTAGTACTTATTTTGTTTCTAGTGTGTTATTAGGTCTCAATTGCTTTAATGAATCAAAAGGATAACAGTTATGGTGTAATAATGATAGAAAACTGAAGAATTGGAGTTGTTTTGGAGGGGAACGCTCATGCTAATGAAGGACATACACTTGTAAGTCATGTACACAGTCATATGAGGGTCCGTATAAATCCCTAGAAGTGTGTAAAGCATTAAAAATGTTGTTTTCTTTGTTTGAAGGTAGACATGCTTGTGTAGGTGATAGACACAATCGTATTAACTACCCATGTAAGCTTCTAGGAACATGTCTACACATTACTTTTAAGTTTTGAAGGGCTTTTTAAAGACACAATAATACACACGACCGTGTCCTCTACAAAGCATAATTTTCAAGATATAAAAGACAACTATAAAGAGCAATAAAAGGAAGTCATAATTAGGAAGTAGAGTCACGTTCTAAACATAATAGAGAACACTCTTGCACTGAAGTTTCAATAGATCATATTAAAGAAAAGAGGATATAGAATGGATTCTCTTCTTTTTAATTCTTCTTATGAATTTCAGGTTATGTTTTCTATGTTTATGAACTAAATTTGTCTAATGCTTAGGTAGGATAAACCCTAAGTTAGGATGGACCATCTGATTTAAGTCTTTATTTGATAAATTTTGATTGTTAATTCATTACGATTCAATTATGTGTTTTAATTCTTGAATTAATATATGTGGGATATTATTTCTTCATTTATTTTATTTCAATCAATCATATTTAACAGTCTAGATAATGAAATTTGTGCCAATCAATAATTAAAAACTACTTCTCGTAGCATAAACCTATGCTTATTAGTGTTGGCAATAGTTATATCTTGTGCTAGCAATTAAAATATAAGAGATCAACATTTTTATCATTTAAGTTAATTTTTCTCTCAATTCCTCCACTTTAAACTTTTATAAATGTGATTACTTGATAGCTCGTTGTAACACTATACAAAATAACTAAACTTAAAACTATATCTAGTAATAAGTATAGGTCGATCCCATAGAGAGTGTTCAGTTAGCTTTCATAATGAAAGGAGTTTTTAAAATATGGTGGGACATTTTGGTTGAAAGTGGTAAAGAAAATCAAGTGAAATTAAACTAAAAAATTAAAGAAAGAAGTGAAAAATGATAAAATTAATGAATTTCAAAATCCGGTTCTTAGTTCAATCTCAACCTACACATGAATAAGCATACTCCATTGTCTTGTTATCCTTACACCTCTCATTAGAAACTATTAATTGTAGGTTAACAAAAAGCTCTATTAACCTTACTTTTTCCTTACGTTGTGTTCAATTAAAACAAGCTCTTTAATCGAACCTAGCTATCGAACAACTTAGAATAAGCTCTCTAGATTTAATAGGACAGTCATATTATAAATTAAGAAAACAGACTAATCTATGCAACAACCAGACAAAATCGGGTCACTTAACCTAGGTTACGTTATCCCTAATGATTTAACGTCATTAGTTGCCATAAATGAATTTGTAACACAGTGATTACATATTGTATTTAAGATTCTAGCAATGAGTTCATATACAAACAATCTAACGAGAACAAGAATAACGATTATCTATACATGAATACCTAAATCAATAGATATAGAATAAAATAAACAATTCTTAAAGAGAGAAAGAACAACGATAAATAATAACGATATGCTTAAATGTGATCCTTGGCAGGATTTCACCTCCAAATCGAAATAGGGAAGCGTAGCCCTCCATAGGTCCCAAATAGTAAGTGCTCTACCCCTTGACGAAGTTCCAAAACCATTCTCGTTATGTTTTGTCATTCAAATGTCATTTTATATTAAAGATTAGGGATCTAGGTAGCCATACGGTTGGATACACGACTTTGTATCCAACTGTGTATGTTATAAAAACGTGCCTAATTCGTGAATCTACACAGATGTGTAATTAGATTCACAGTTGTGTCTCTTTTAGATCATCTTCAAAGCTTCACTTTCTTGCATTGTCTTATCCCATCTTCACCTCAATCCATCTCCTTCTTATTCCAAAATGGTAATTGAATTTGAACATTAAAATGTTGGCTCAATAAATTTGCTCTTAACTCATTTTATATTTTATACTTCCAAATTATACCTAAAATCAAATATGAACTAAAATGAGTTTCTTAAGTTTACAACAATAATCAATAAATGTCAAGAAGTGAACATATAAACAATTGAGTACACATTAATTTCTAGCACACTTAACTTTTGACCGTTCTCGCGTAAAACAACAAAATCAAAGACACAAACTAAACATTTTCACAATTTCCATATTTTTTAAGAATAGATAGCCATAAATAAAGAGAAATAACTTTCAAAATCATAGCAAAAACTAAACAATCAATGCCTCTACTTATGATCAATCAACAATCATTATCTTTAGAAACTGAGCAATCTAGTGATAAACTTGGACAAATTTCGTTTAAATAATATTGATCCATAGATACACTCAAACATTATTCATGATCAAAACATTCCATAACTTTGCATATCATTTTATTTCTCCACCACTAAGATTAATATGCATAATCATGAATCAAAGGACTTTTCCAAGGTTGTAATGTGGGCAAGGGTTAAGGTGAGATGTATTTAGTTTATGTAGCACACAAGCAATCAAAGCTAATAAAACAAAAAAAGAACTCAATGTAAGATTAAGGGCAAAAACTAACATTCACTCAAAATTGAGTACCATCAGCTATAATGAATGCAAAAACTATATTTCGCAACTCTGATTCAAGTTCTCACACCACAAACTACATGAAGCATAAATCACTCACAACAATTGATGACAAACAAGACATTATAACCATAAGTGGTGATCCTTTAAAACAACATCTACCTCATATGCATCATACCCAAATCACCCATTCTATACAACTTTAGAAGGAAAAACTACTTATGAATAACTTTGCAAAACAAATGCATTTCCTCCTTAATACTTTCATTTAAACTCTTTTCTTTTTTTCTTCTTCTTTTCTTTATATTTTGCTTTTCTTTTTTATTTCTTCTTTTTTTAATAAAAAATTGAAATAAGCTACATCAACATTTAGAATTCATTGATAAGAGATAAAATGATCTTTCACTAATTATAACCAACTCACATATATGAACAACCCTACACTTACACTTTTGTACATCCACAAACACCAACAAACAACCAATGCTCAACTAACTTTAAAGCTTAGGTAAGACATTCAGTTATGTTTAAAGCATGTAATGTGGTTAGCACAAATATAAAGGCAAATAAACCTCAAAGGGGCTTAACATATGGAAAATTCATATCAACAGATAGGCTATTTGGCTAATGTAGCTTATGAAACAAAAAAATGCCTATATCATTTTCCTGTTAGTGCATGTGATAAAAATGTGGTCTTGAATAGACAATCAAAATAAAGTTAGGATGTGCATGTCATGAAGGTCACACATAAATAAAAGACAATGAGACTGATATGATGTGTCAGTCTATAAATGCTCAAATCCCATTAGCTTGTGTCTACCTCTATTCACTACTCTTTCAAAAATAATGTATATTGACCAATCACAAGAGTAAAAGTACATGCTCTAGTTGCCATAAATTTTTCTACTCAATTCACTCTCTAATTATGACTATATAGTCCTAAAAGCAATAGAAAATGAGAAATTATTTATTTGTTCATGTTGATTCTCTCTCTTTTTGTTTGAAAACTTAAAAAAAAACATAAGAAACAAACAAACTTAAAAACACACATGCATATCCTAATAAATGCAAAAATGTAAAGGAAAAGAAATAAACTTCCCTTAGGCTACCTCCCAAAAAGTGTTATTGTTTATTATTGCTGGCTCGACTCCTTATCTTCCTCATCACGTGAAAAAGTTATGATCTTCAGGTGTCACCACTTTTGTCTTTTCCACTTAAGGTAATTTGGGATAACACCTGAGTTGATGGCCCCTTACATTCAGTGTCTTCCCAATCTTCAAACTTTTAGTCTTTACTGAGTCCTTGCACTCTTGAAATATCTTAAATACATCTTCAACTTTTTCCTCCTCGTTTAATTTGTCTAACTTGCAGGGTAAAGGTGAGGGATTAGTGTTAACAATAATAAGGGACTCAACACTCACCTTCGAGCTAAATGATATATATTTTCTTCTTTGGGCTCCTTCTCCATTTCTTCTTCACATGCAATTCTTTGACTAGTCCTCTCAAGATTCTCTTGCTCTTTTCCACTAGTAAAGTTTCCGTACTAATGTTCCTTGGGGAGATGGCTACTTCTCTATGTTTTATGATTCCATATGGTTGATAGTTCCTACTATCTGGCCCATCTGACTTACCGAGATCGGGAATCGAGACATTACATTTTGCTGGAACCTTTTTACATCCTAATGAAATTGTAGAGTATTAGTAGCAATAGCATTAACTAAGTCTTCTAGATATGTACCAGAGTTTTGTTGGCTCTCCAAATTTTGGATGTTAGACTTTGTATCTTGCAAAATTTGCCTTACATCCTGCTAAAAATGTAGAGTATTAATGGCAATAGCATTAACTAAGTCTTCCATAGCATTAACTAAGTCTTCCAGAGATTTACTTGAGTTGGAATAAGAGGCTTTTAGTCTATACGGGAATTGTTGTATGTCTTGCAACTCAATTAGGAAGTAGTCTTGCTGGATATCCACTCCATAACTAAAGTTCATATGATCAAACTTGGTTATAAGATTATGAATATGGGTTATAGGAAAATTTTCTACCAGTAGTATTGATAATATCCAGCAGTGACATACTCCCTTCACTCTTTCTCCTCTTTATACACAAACACAAAAAAAAGTGAAAAGATTAAGAAATAAATGTAAAAACTAATTATGAAAAAAAATACAAAACAACAATTAAAATAAATAACAAAAAATAAAGCACCATACTCCCCGAAAATGGTGCCAAAATTGGTAGTGCACATAGAGCTACACAAAATAAATAAAAGTAAAACTATAATTAGTGATAAGTCTAAGTCGATCCCATAGAGAGTATTCAGTTAGGTTTTACAATGAAAGGAATTGGTGTGGGGTTTTGGTTGAAAGTGGTAAAAAAAATAAAGTGATATTAAACTAACAAAAACAAATTAAAGTAAGAAGTGAAAATTGATAAAATTGATGAGTGGCTTTCAGAATCCAGTTCTCAATTCGATCTCAACCTACACACGAATAAGCATACTGCATTATCTTCTTATTATTACACCTCTCATTAGAAACTATTAATCATATGCTAACAACAAACTCTGTTAACCCTAGTTTTCTCTTAAGTCATTTTTAATTAAAACAAGCTCTTCAACCAAACCTAGCTATCAAACAACCTAGAATAAGCTCTCTAGATTTAATAGGGTAATCACATTACAAACTTGAAAAACAGACTAATCTGAGCAACAACCACACAAGCTCAAGTCATTTAACCTGAGTTATATTATCCCTATAGATTTAACACCATTGGTTTCTACAAATGAATCTATAACATAACTATTACGCATTGTATTTAAGATTCTAGCAATGGGTTCATATACAAACAATTTAACGAGAACAAGAATAACGATTATCCATACATGAATACCCAAATCTACAGATATAAAATAACATAAACAATTCTTAAAGAGAGAAAGAACAAAGATTTTCACTTTCGGACCGAAATAGGGAAGCTTAGCCCTCCATTGGTCTCTAAATAGTAAGTGCTATGCCCCTTCGCAAAGTCCTAAAATGATTCTCGTTATGTTTTTCCATCTAAATGTCATTCTATATTAAAAATTAGGGATCTGGGCCATGTATGTCATAAAAATGTGCCCCAAGTCGTGAACTTACACAACCGTGTAAGTAGATACATGGTGTGTATCTTCTAGATCATCTTCAAAGGTTCACTTTTTTTGCATTTTCTTATCCCATCTTCAATCCAAGCATCTCCTTCTTGTTCCACAATGGTAATTGAGCTTGAACATCAAAATGTTGGCTTAATAAATGTGCTCTTAACTCTTTTTAGCTTTTATGCTTCTAAATTGTACCTAAAATCTAATATGAACTAAAATAAGTATCTTAAATATTTGACAACAATAATCACTAAGTGTTAAAAAGTGAATGTATAGATAATTAAGCACACATCATTACTTTATAAGTTTAATCTTGGACCCTGTGGGATAAGATTTTAACTTATCTACTTTTTACCCTTTCTTTTTGGAGTTATGATTAAAACAATCAATCACCCTTAAAATACCACAAATTACTTTTTGGTATATGACTATTCTTAATAAAAATGAAAACTTGAAAAAAATTAATTTCAAGTATATAGGAGAACTTGGGCAAATAATAAAATTTGATATGATAAAAATGTAAATATATAAATTTGAAATAAAATCGATTATAACCATATATTATTGTATTTAAAATTAATTTTATGGAAAGAAATTAAAATAAAAGTTAACATCAAAAGGATTGGAAAAATTAAGTATCAACAATATCAATTTAGCATCTTACATGATCCTCATGAGTGGGGAACGCACCTAACATTTCAAAGGAGAAAAAGGGTGAGACAAGGAAATCCCTTAAGCTCCTACCTCATTTTGACTTTCATAAAAGTTCTTAACCTTCTCACTAAAAGTGTAATCACAAGCTCTAATTTCATATATCATAAAAAATGCTCTAAGCTTTAGATTTTCAATATGGCCTTTGCAAGTTACAATAACACAAACTCATGTTTATCCCTACATTAGCGGTGATAATTTACATAAAATTCAAGAATGCGAGTTAAGGTAATATAGAGCCAATACGATCTCGTGTTAAGGCTATGTTAGGTGTAAAAATTAGCATTCAATTTATTAAAAGAAGAGGTAGCTAGAATTTAGGAGAGTTTTTGGAATAGATTAATTTTAGAGTTAAAAAAGGTCAACTAAGAGACATAAAAAACAACTAGGGATCAAGGAGAAAGACAATCTTGGAAAAAGAAAAAAAATCAATAAGATTCATCAAGGTTTCAAAGATTCAAGATTCATGAAGATGATGTCTTTATATTTTATTCTTCCTTGCTTTTGCGTTTTTTCTTTCTTGTTTATTCATAAACTAATTAGAATAAATATATATATGGGATGGACCCTAGGAAGTGAAGTTTTGAATTGATATTTAGATTTAACAATTTTCTTAGTTTTCTTGAGAAATTTCCTTGTTCTTATATCGATTTGAATTAAAGGAACGCAAGTTGAAAATTCAATAATTGGATTCATACAATGAGAAGAGAGATCATTTGTATGTTTAGATCATAATATGGATAACAAGAATTGAATGGGTTACTCGGCAGAGAATTGTATAATCCTCCTAAGTTAGGGTAAAACCTATCATAAGAATTTAAAATATTAGATTAATTTTTTCTTTAGTTGTCTTGATTGGAAAGAGATTTAAGTTAATTCAATATAAGAATATGAATTATGTTGTTTGAGAGGTAACATAGTTGTAACTTAGGAATTCTTACCAATCTAAGGAACTAGAGTCATTGATTAAACTAGATTGACGTTTAAATATAGTAAAGTCTTAGGGAATATCTTACATTAATATAGTTTATTTATATATTGTTTTATATTTGATAACTGCTTAATTAGATTTTTAGAATTATTCATTTATTTCCTTTCAATCAATTATGTTTGATAACCTAGAAGATTAAATTTGTGTTGATCTTGGACTTTGTGAGATAAGATTTTCACTTATCTACTTTTCACCCTTCCTTTTTGGAGCTATGATTGGAACAATCAATCACCTTTTAGAGACCAAAAATTATTTTTAAGTATATGGCTATTCTTAATAATAATGAATAATTTAAAAAAGAAAAATAATTTCAAGGATATAAAAGAACTTAGGTAATGCCAAATATACAAATTGAATATGAAAAAATGTAATAAACATAACTGAAATGAAAAAAAAGTTTTAAAAAGTTACTATGAAAAGTATTGGACAAAATGAAGTATCAACAATATCACTTAGCAAAGAGATAAGGAGATCCCTTAAGCCCATACTTCTTTTCCGGTTTTATGAAAGATTTTAATCTTCTTATTAAAAGCACAATCACAAGCTCTGATTTCATCTACCACTAAAAATACTTTAAGCTTTAGCTTTTCGACTTGGCCTTTACAAATGACTTGCTTTTATTATCCCATAATGTCCGCTTATCCCTCAATCTCCTTATTGTATACTTAGAAACTTTCGTGTCTATATTAAGGTTAATTGATAATAAAACTAAGTCTTAGATTATCTTAGTTCATTGCTCTCAACTAGATAATGAACTCTATATAATCTATTATTTTGAACTTAGATCTCTCTCTTTCAAATGTATGGGACTTCGTTTGATCATAAAGAGAATGAGTTACAATAATTTTCAACCACTAATATAATATGTTTATGAATTTTCTAACTCTTAGACCACCAAATTTCTCTCTTTTATAGCTAAGCCAATGCAAATCAACTCAATCCTTAACTCTTTAAATACTCGCTAGGCCAGTCACCTATTCATTCCCTCATGTACATTTAAGTAAATTAAGAAGTCCATAAAAAAACTTCATGTGGATTGTATGTAAGGATAAATTGGGTAGTGCCAAACTTAAATGGAAAGAAGTATTTGCACACCTAAGTATGGTGGACGAAGAATTACTATAATTTCACTCACTAACCAAAAGTTTTTTGTAGAACTTCTATGGAGACTCTCTATTAACAAGTAGTCTTTATGGGTAAAATAGGTACACAGAGGACATATTTATGATCAAAGTCTTTGGCAAGCTCAACCTCACAGCAATACCTCTTAGACTTAAAGAAGGATGTTAAAGACTAGACACTTAATTAGAAGCAAAATAAAACACTTAGTAAAAGATGGCAAGTTAACTAATTTTTAGTTTGATAACTGGCATATCGTAGGACTTCTAGAAAAATTTCTATTTTTTATATCATTCATAGAAGGCCTCTTTTTTAGTGTCAAGGTTAAACAATAAGTAATTTTGGCTAATTGCTTCTTCTCAAACCTTCCAGAGCATCACGGAAAATCTTCTTAGCTATAAATAAAATTTTCATAAAAAATATAAAGTTATTTGGGTAGGTAACAATAGAAAAACTCCCTCCATCAAAGCTATTATGTCTTAACACTAACCCCAAGTCAATTTATTGCATATAATAATCTCATTTGGTTTCCAAACCATGGCTTTAAGTTTAGTTTCATACTCTGGATCACCATCAAGCAAAGATTACAAACTAAAAATACCATCATTCATAAATCTCCTCTCCTTAAGTTACATGTTTTGCTCAGTACCTTTTGAAACTATTAAGCATCTCCTCTTTGATTGATGTTACATATCTTTTTCTTAGGACCCTTTTCTCATCAATTCCACCTATTATAACAAGACTCAAACTATACTTGGAATGGTTAGATCATAGGTGGAAATCAACAAGATATTAAATTCCATAAAATTGTCTTCATC